>CM053027.1:498522092-499102318 GCA_028564925.1 Lithobates sylvaticus | reverse complement strand
CACCAAATGCCTTTGTAAACCCAAATATTTCTATATAAAAGTAGCAGTGACACCATCACTGTGCTGTATAAAGTTTGTGCAGATAGCAGTGCCATGGGAGGGGCCGAACAGGCTCCACCCTCTACAGGCTGCCTGCATAAATCTACAGGAGGGGGCGGAGACAAGACCAGTCACCCTGCACAAGGACAGAGAGCAGCAGTGACTGGTCTTTATTACAGGAGTCTCTTGTACAGAGGCACTACATTTTTGTTTGTTGATTTACCAAAACTGAAAAGTGAAAAATTTGGTGCAGCTGTGCATGGTAGCCAATCAGCTTCTAACATAAAGTGGTTCTAACTCTAGGTTCACACTGAATACAGCTTTGAAATCGTGCAGCTTTACTTGAAATTGCACGATTTCAAAGCCACATGTCAGTGCGACTTGGCTGACATCTGTGCGACTTCATGCACAGATGTCTATGCAAGTCACACATAGAAAACGCCAAAAGTAATGCAGGAAATACTTTTTCAAATCGGTGCAACACTGCGCTGGTGGGGGACCCAAGAAGAGGAGGATCGGGGCTGCGCTGTGCAAAACCACTACAAGTTTGTTTTTTATTTTTTACAAAGAGACTTTAATATCTTTCTTGATCACAATTAAGCTTTGACAATAAAACCTGGAAGCTCTCTGCAGAGCTGCACCAGACTTTTCACTCTCCAGTTTTAGTAAATCAACCCCACTGTGTTTCACACTGGATTACTACACAGATCTGCAAATAATACACAAAGCACACCAAGGGGGAGATTTACTAAAACCAGAGCACTCAGAATCTGGTGCAGCAGCGCATAGTAACCAATCAGCTTCTAACTTCAGTTTGTTCAGTAAGGCCCCTTTCACATGTGCGGATCCGTATTCAGCCATCCGCTTGCTCAGCAGGGATCGCTCCGTTGATCCCCACTGAGCCGACGGATGACAAGTCCGTCACTGCAAACTGTGCAGAAGCGGACCTGTCAGATCTCCGCTCTCCTCTATGGGGGATCGGATGAAAACGGACCGCCTGTCCGTTTTCATCTGATCCCCCAGACGGATGGAAAATAGGCTTTCCATCCATCTGGATTTAGCGGATCGGAGTGGATCAGATGTCAGCGGACATGTCACCGCTGACATCCGTCGCTCCATAGAGATGTATGGACTGACCGCTCAGATCCACCTGAAATAACAGACAGGCGGATCTGAACGGTCCGCACGTGTGAAAGGGCCATATGGCTTTGGCAATAAAACCTGGAAGCGGATTGGTTTCTATTCAGAGTTGCACCAGATTTTGCACTCTCCAGCTTTAGTAAATAATCCTCCAAGTTTCAAGTACAAATACAGAGGACTCTTGTATTTAGACAATATTTGCTTATCTCAGAGTTCAGCTTTTTCATATGTATTGTTGTTTATGCCCAGTTCATTTGAAGCCATTAAATGGTTTGATAACCCATCTATATAAAACTATGCCAGCCCCTCTATTAGAGGCTGGCATAGCACACTATGTCAGTAGTTTTAAAAAACGAGTGTTCTAAATACCTAGTTTGAGCTGTCTTCAAGCCGGTCACATCACTTGTGGCCGCTTTACAGCTCCGATGGATTGCTTCTGCAGTAGGGGCCGTGATCTTCCTCTGACATCAACCAGGGAGATCACATGGCCGCTCGTCTTCTCCGCAGAAGCCCTGTATTGGAGCTGTAAAGCGGCCGTGAGTCACGTGACTGGCCTGAAGACAGCTCAAATGTGGTATTTAGAACACTAGTTTTTTTAAAACTACTGACATAGTGTGCTATGCAGTCTCTAATAGAAAGGGGGGCAGTGATAATTTAAAGTTTTTATTTTTTAGAATAATAGCGGCGGGTGGGGCGGGGCTGGAGACAGAAACATAGGGAGATGACAGGCAGGAAGGAGGGGGTGAGGGGGGAGAGTGGAGAACAGATGGGACAGATTTGTATGACGGAGGGACATACTCTGACCACGTTGATCAGGGCGGAGCAGCCCTGATTTTCGTGGTCTGTTTAGAGAGGGCATACAGGAAGTGGCAAGTTTTTTTTTTTTTTTTACAGTTTAGAGGGGGCAGATTACAACTCTACCCAGCTCGACAAACTTTGATCAAAAACCTGTTCAGGTATTCTGACAGCTGTGGGTTCCAGCTGTCAGAATACAAAAGACTGCAGGGGAGATTCATCTTTCTGTGCTGTTTAGCGTAGATTGGAGAATTTGTTTGATTTCTCTTGTCCAGCCCACAGTGTATTTCACGTCTATTTTTATCTTTTGCGCTTTAAAGAGGAAACCACAAACTGTGAGAAGGGTGAGCAGAAAATAAGAACATTTTGCAAGTTCCTTCAGACATACAGTAGGTACAGTGTCTTAAAAATATATGATGGATGCTGCAGGTCTACTGGAATATAAGAAGGCTCATTCACACTATGAGTGGTGACCTGGGTATTCTGCACTGGATAAACGCAGGTCACCGATAGGGCACGTCGAAAACAATAGTTTTCATCACAGTGGTTGTGTGATAGCAATATAAAATGTCCCAGTGCTGCAAATCCATATCTCTTTCATATACATAAATCACATGAACAACAAAAATGTAATAGACCTGTTATTGGAAGATGTGCAGGCATGGTCTGATGTAAATCTGTCATGGATGGGTAGAATCGCCTCAGTGAAGATGGCAGTTCTACCTAAGCTACTTTATTATTTTCGCACTTTGCCTATCCAGGTCCCGGTTCATGCCACGTGACAGTTTCAATCCAAAATCTTCTATTACATTTGGGGAACCAAGGGCTCCAGGATAGCTCGGGCCACAATGTACGCTTCTAAGGATTTGGGCTGACCAGGTATGTCTGACTTTCAGAAATACTATGTGGCTGCACAGCTCGCCCAATTGTGCCAGCTTCATAGCCAACATTATCAAACAGATTGGGTTTCTATAGAGGCCCAGGCATGCTCTCCACTTACAATAGATCTTGTCCTTTGGATTCCACCAAAACATTGTAAAGCTATACTGTGCCCCACTCTCTCCCACTCTCCCACTCATTACATGTGTGGGACACTAGCTGTAGGAGATGGCTTTTGAGCTCCACACATATTCCGGTAGCTCCTCTTTTTGGCAATCCCCTGTTCCCATCAGGGATGCAACCTGAAAGGTTTGGCTGGTGGTTGAACAAGAGATTGTACCGTATAGGCTTACACTCCCCCCCCCCTCCTATTTCATGGGCAGTCTGGAGATGCCCCCCGCGGAGAGCTTCCACTTACAACAAATTTACCACTAACTCAACTCATTGAAGAAGGGGGGGGGGGCTGACTTAGCAGTCTAAACCATGTTCGAAAACAGATGCGTACAGGATGCTGCTATGCGAGGGAGCGTCTCCATGCTATACAAACTGTTGGTCGACTCCACTGTTAAATTATGTTACCAGGTGGCATGGGAGAGGGATCTGTCCATAGCCCCTGAGCTGGAGGACTGGCGTGAATGGAGTATGCAAATCCACAATGGGGTCCTTAATGTTGCCTTGATTGAGGCAAGTTGCAAAGTCCACGCCAGATGGTATTTAGTGCTGGAGCGCCTGTCAAAAATTTACCCAGGTGCCTCGACTGTCTGTTTCAGGGGCTGTGGACAGATAGGTTCACCATTGCATGAGTGGTGGTCATGTCCCAAGGTCCATCGTTTTTGGATGAGGATTTATTCATTTATTTTTTCAGTCGCAATGGTCAACATTGCTAAAGATGCGAGCATCGCCCTACTAAATAAGCCTGTTGAGAATGTTCCACAACATACTCAGACCTTGATCTACTTTATATTCCTAGCAGCCAAAATAGTGATAGCGACAGCATGGAAAAGCCCCATCATAGACATTGCGATAGTAAAACTAAAACTTACATGGATCATTTTGAATGAAAAATAGTGAGTGTCTTAACGAGATAAACAATCCATTTATGACAAAATATTGTGCCCTTGGTTTGCTTACCTACAGGTTCTGATTGACTTAATCATATAGTATGAATAAGTTGATGCCTGATCCCTGGACAGACCCATTTCTTTTCTTCTCCTTTTTTTTTCTTTTCTTGTGCTCTTCACTTTAGCCAGTCTTCACATAACATCCTCTTAGCTTTTTCTTCTTCCTTCTTATTTAAGTTTGTGATGTTCATATTTGGGGGCCCAGAGCCCCTTTGTGGAACCATTACAATGCTTGGCGACAAGTAATACTATACAAACCGTGGTTGCTGGACGTGGGCCTTACTTAGTGTTGGGCCTGCTTCCAGGGATTACGATTCAAGATAGCCTTGACCTTGATATCTTGGGTTTTGTTGTCCCACACTATGATCCAAGGGGTGATCGTATGGAGGACCAATTCCTAGTATCCACAATCGTTTTATACCCATGTTACAACACAAAATATGTTATGCTGGTTCACTTCTGATGGTGGTCAAATGCTCATTCGTAAGCTTAGCAAATATCCACCTATTCTGCAAGATTCTCAGATGTTTTGTTTTCCCCACTTATGTACCATTGTCTATACAGAACTAGCGAGGATTGTTCGCTATTCTACACAGTGCTTTTGTTGTTTTTACTCTTTTTAAAACATTATTAAAAACAATTGAACAGAAAAATGAATAGACCTAAAATATGTGAAATTCCAAGTGAAAATATACAAAGTGAATTGAATGTTTCTGCATATAAAAGTGCCACAAAAGTCCAAATTATTATTGAATTGTAGTATCACACTCTCCTGTGTTAAAATCAATCCAAACGTGATACACCCTCCACTGCCATATAGCAGCTCACTTCCAACATATTGTATGAGCTACTATCACTATGATAGTATAGTATATAGTATAGTTCATTATGCGCCTGTCCCTTTTAAAGGTAAAATTGCTTTGATGTGTCACTTCGTGGAGGATCTGTATCCACCCCACCTGGGGGTGTGTGTGTGTGTTTATATATATATATGTATATACAATATATATATATATATATATATATATATATATATATATATATATATATATATATATATATATATATATATATATATATAGATATATATAGATATAGATATATAGCTATAGATATACACATACACAGTGTATATATGTATGTATATATGTATATATATATATCTATATATAGATATATATATACACATTTTTATATATATATATATATATATATATATATATATATATATATATATATATATATATATATATATATAAATAAAACCACATTCTAGGGGCTATCACTCAGAAAGAAAAACATGTAAACATCATAGTGCTCTCCATTGGTGCACAGAAATGAAAATTCTGGACCGAAACCAAAAATTTAGTATGCACTTTGCCGAAACTGAAACCAAAATGGACAGTTTAAAAAAAAAAAAATAATAATTTAGTTAATGTGGCTGGCATTTTTGCATTGAAGTCAATAGGATGTGATTTTGCATTGAAGTCAATGGGACACAATTTTGCATTCAAGTCTGTAGGGGGCAATTTTAAATTGAAGTCAGTGGGAAGCGATTTTGCATTGAAGTCAATAGGATGCAGCATGCCATTATCAGCACCTTTTGTTTTCCTATCAGCAAACCGCCGATTATCCTATTTTCAGCCAATAATTTTTGGCGGCTGACATGTCAGTGCATCCCTACTTTCCTTTAAAGTGGAAGTAAAACCCCCCTATCGTTTTCAGCCAAGGAAGCTGCCATCTTTGCCTCCGTTTAATCTTCAACTGCCATGGTGCTGCACATGTGATCCGTAATGACACCAGCCATTGGATGGTTTGACTGTTTGGTTGAGAGCACAGCCAATGTGCAGTTAGCATTCCCGGCATGCCTTTTTTTTTAAACTGTTAAATCGATGGGTTTACTTCTGCTTTAAAACACCATCATTTATTACACTCACATTGTTCTGTGCACAACAACTGGTGCACCACAGATTACAGGAAATACACTATATTGTCAAATATAGTGTATAGCGACAAAATACACTGCTGATGGTATGAACATTAGAGGCTGCAGCTTATGGATCCTTATGAGTTAATGGTATAACTATTATGCCACTGTTCCACTCATAAACAATGTTGTAAGCAGATGATATTACGCAGCGGTTACCTTCCACTCAAACTGTGTGTGCACACTCCACATCACCGACTCATGCTCCATACGCGTTACGCCACCAACGTGGCTTTGTCAGAGGAAGGTGTGATATGCGGTGCAGAAAAATGCAGCATGTCTGCAGTTTTCTGCACTGCACTGGATGTCATTGTACCGCACATCACATGACCGCTGTAATGAAATCTGTGCAGTGACATGAATGAAGGGGAACTATACATTTATAGGTAATAGCACCACAGGTAGTTGATCTAGGAAATATCCAATTGCCTTCAGGGGATCAAGAAGGATTTTTTTCCTGCTGGACCAAATTGGATCATGCTTTGATGGGGTTTTATTTGTCTTCCTCATGGTCAATTGTGGGTATAGGATTGTGTATATGGGGATTTTTTTTATTTTTTATTTTTATTGGTTGAACTAAACAGATGTGTTTTTTTTTTCAACTAGACTAATGATGTAGGTATGTAACTTCAAATACATTTATCCAAAAAATAAATAAATACATTTAAAGCGGTGCAGTGCACTGAAACGTACATTGCACCGCTCCAAGCTGGAAGCGGCACTGCTCTAGCCTGCAGAGTTAAACGCCATAGAAAACAATGATTTTCATGCTATAATGTTGTGTACATGTGCAGTGCAGTGCATTGCAGTAAAATGCAACATGTCATTTCAATGCCTACTGACGCATGTCAGTGCAATGCAACTGAAGTACTGAAGCCTAAAAGTGACCTGGGAAAGAGGTAAAAAAAAAAAGAAAAAGTCACTAAATGTTCATCAACGAACTAGCATTAAAATGCATGTCAACGCTTGAAAAAGCAGTGCGATGTACATAATAATGCATGAAAATGCACGGTACTGCACATACATTTTCAGTGTGTGAAAGCTGGCCATACATTATACCATTTTCTTATTCAATTTCCTGTAGATTTGCCTTCAGCTATGTAGTGCAAGGGCCTGTCAGAGTGCATACAAATTGAAAGCGTTTTGGTTTGACCTCATAGTATATGGTTTTGGTAAATCTAAAGAAAAATTGTACAAGAAAATGATGTAATGTATCGCCAGCCAAAAATAACTAAATCCTAGCCCCAGTGAATTAAAAATGCCTGTGAAAACCACAGCAGCCACACTCCCATTGTATTGGCAGGTCCCTGGTGAGAAGCATAACCCTGTGTGCAATTACGGCAGTCAGTGGTCCTTAGGGACAGCCATGGCTTTGTCTCCGTAATGTCGCTATTGTTCATTTTTTTTCTTTGCTCACTGAACAGCTTTTCTTCAACCTGGCAATCATTAATCACTGAGTAAATGGGATGATGTATGCTATAGATAGAACTATAGATACAGTATCTCACAAAAGTGAGTACACCCCTCACATTTTTGTAAATATTTTATTATATCTTTTCATGTGACAACACTGAAGAAATAACACTTTGCTACAATGTAAAAGTAGTGAGTGTACAGCTTGTATAACTGTGTAAATTTGCTGTCCCCTAAAAATAACTCAACACACAGCCATTAATGTCTAAACCGCTGGCAACAAAAGTGAGTACACCCCTAAGTGAAAATGTCCAAATTGGGCCCAATTAGCCATTTTCCCTCCCCGGTGTCATGTGACTTGTTAGTGTTACAAGGTCTCAGGTGTGAATGGGGAGCAGGTTTGTTAAATTTGGTGTTATCCCACTAACTCTCTCATACTGGTCACTGGAAGTTCAACATGGCACCTCAATGCAGAGAACTCTCTGAGGATCTGAAAAAAAGAATTGTGGCTCTACATAAAGATGTCCTAGGCTATAAAAAGATTGCCAAGACCTTGAAACTGAGCTGCAGCATGGTGGCCAAAACCATACATCGGTTTAACAGGACAGGTTCCACTCATAACAGGCCTCGCCATGGTCGACCAAAAAGTAGTTGAGTGCATGTGCTTAGCGTCATATCCAGAGGTTGTCCTTGGGAAAAGATGTATGAGTGCTGCCAGCATTGCTGCAGAGACTGAAGGGGTGGGGAGGTCAGCCTGTCAGTGCTCAGACCATACGCTGCACACTGCATCAAATTGGTCTGCATGGCTGTTGTCCCAGAAGGAAGCCTCTTCTAAAAATGATGCACAAGAAAGCCTGCAAACAGTTTGCTGAAGACAAGCAGACTAGGGACATGTATTTCTTGAACCATGTCCCGTGGTCTATGAGACCAAGATAAATGTATTTGGTTCAGATGGTGTCAAGCATGTGCGGCGTCAACCAGGTGAGGAGTACAAAGACAAGTGTGTCTTGCCTACAGTCAAGCATGGTGGTGGGAGTGTCATGGTCTGGGGCTGCATGAGTGCTGCCAGCACTTGGGAGCTACAGTTCATTGAGGAAACCATGAATGCCAACATGTACTGTGACATACTAAAGCCGAGAATTATCCCCTCCCTTTGGAGACTGGGCCGCAGGGCAGTATGCCAACATGATAACGACCCCAAACACACCTCCAAGATGACCACTGCCTTGCTAAAGAAGCTGAGGGTAAAGGTGATGGACTGGCCAAGCATGTCTCCAGACCTAAACCCTATTGAGCATCTGTGGGGCATCCTCAAATGAAAGGTGGTGGAGCGCAAGATCTCTAACATCCACCAGCTCCCTCATGTCGTCACGGAGGAGTGGAAGAGGACTCCAGTGGCAACCTGTGAAGCTCTGGTGAACTCCATGCCCAAGAGGGTTAAGGCAGTGCTGGAAAATAATGGTGACCACACAAAATATTGATACTTTGGGCCAAATTTGAACATTTTCACTTAGGGGTGTACTCTTTTTGGCCAGCTGTTTAGACATTAATGGCTGTGTGTTGAGTTATTTTGAGGGATCAGCAAATTTACACTGTTAGGCCCCATGCACACAAGACGCAGATGCAAACTCTGCTGAGCGCATGTTTTAAAAAGCAGAAACTTGCGTTTAAAAACGCACGTTTTGCTGTGTTTTCATGTCGCGTTTAGCCGCGTTTAGCCGCGTTTGCTTCTATAAGCATTTGTAAAGATAACATCATATAGACCCCCCCAAGCTCAGAAAGCATGTATTATTAACTATTTCTGCCATTTTGATCAGAGTGAGCAGCAGCAGCAGAGAGAGCAGTTGTACACTTGCATTTGCCTCTCTTTCTGTGTTTTTTTTTTGGAAATGGATCCCATATTGAATATATGTCAGGAAATGCTCCTGATGTTGCTCTTGATGAGGCAGCAACGTCGTTGCAAATTAGCATGAGAGGTCCAGAATCAGAGCTTGTCGATATTGGACCCATCCGTTGATGGCACAGTGAATGTCCATTGGATATTTCACAAACATGTATGCATTTCACAATGTGTGCATTAGTGAGTATATATGCTCTATGAACTATCTAAACTAATTACGACATTTTAAACCAATTTTTCTAGTATTTTTTATGGTTTACCATCATATTTCTGAGTTTTCTGGTCCAAAAAATTGGGTTCCTTTTAAAAAGGCTTAAAAATGCAAACGCGGCTAAACGCAGGTGCCTGCGTTTAGCCGCGTTTAGCTGCGTTTTGCGTCTGAAACGCGGAAAAGCAAAGTGTCTGAAAGCATTTTTTTGCTTCTGGAAAAACGAGGTTAAACGCAACATGCGTTCAGGTGCAGTTGAAAAAAGTGTCCAACTGCCTCTGAACGCGCGTTTAACAGCGTCTCGTGTGCATGGGGCCTTATACAAGCTGTTCACTACTTTACATTGTAGCAAAGTGTAATTTCTAGTATAGGCACATGAAAAGATTAAAATAAGAATAAAATATTTACAAAAATACGCATATATGTGGCCTTACAGAAGAAGACCCACTTCAGTGAGGCCACATATATGGGGGTCCTAAAAGGTGCAGGACCTATTTTGCTGGGTTTGAAATGAATGGGCAGCCCTATTTATGTAGTGTGACAACGCTCAAAAAAAAGCAAAGATGAATATATGTGCGATGCCCGCCATTTCACGTTATAGTGTGAATTGGGACTACGTGGTTTACAGAACACCTCAACCCTGTGTTATGGAGATGAGGAGAGGAGAAGGTGTTCTGGCGTTCTAAAACATTTCCCTTTTCGTGGTTGACGATGCAGCTTCTCCATAGATAAAATACAATGAATGTGCGTCTCACCCTTAGACAAGAGGTGTGCCACTAGCAGGATCAGTGATGAAAATAAAGGAAAAAAGCCTGAAATAAATAAAACTATTGCAGCCAGCACATTTTAAAGTGATTGTAAAGTCTTGTTTTTTTTTTCTATAAAAATACCAAACATGTTATACTTACCTGCTCTGTGCAGCCCAGATCCTCCTCTTATTGGCTCAGGCTGGACTTCTCCTTTAAGAAGGCTGAGCTGTCATTGGTGGCTTCAGTTTGTGGGAGAGGCCGTCAACAGCAGAAGCCCCATAGTAAGTCTATGGGCGATGTCACTTCTTAGGCATTTCCCAGCCGTTGTTGGTTTTCTTTTGCACACAGAGGCCGCCACTGGAGACCGCACTGGAGCGTTTCAGAATACAGGGGAACCTCGGTTTACGAGTAACGCGGTTAGCGAGCATTTTGAAAGATGAGCAACTTTTTTTTTTTTTTAATTCTGACTTGGTTTGTGAGTGTTGTCTCGCAAGACGAGCAGGATTCAAGCCATTTTGGTACCTCATTTTGGTACCTCATTTTGGCCTGCAGTACCTCATTACAGCCGCTTGGCAATGCTCGGAAAGACACGGAAATAGTCAGTTTCCGAGCCTTTTTGAGGTCAGCCGAAGTGTCCTCGGGCCTTTCCAGACATTTCCGAGGCTCTCCGGCGCCCCCCACCTCTGGCCGCATGCGGTACTGCATGCGATTGAAGTCAATGCGGAACAAATTATTTTCGTTTCCATTGACTTCAATGGGGAAACTCGATTTGATATGCGAGTACTTTGGATTACGAGCATACTCCTGGAAAGGATTATGCTCGTAATCCGAGGTTCCACTGTAGGTAAGTATAGTGATCTTTTCTTTACAGGGTTAGACTTGGATATAGAATGTGGATGGGAGAAGGTTTAGACTTAGTTAGGTTTGCCCTTACTGACTTCAAGCAGGCCCAATGAAATGAATAGTCAGCATATTTTGAACACTTTTGTGCATTTTATAGCACTGCTGATTCATGGAAAATCTCTATTTATGAACATTTCTGCCCTAGTATGCATAATGTAAAAAAGAATGAAGGTACGAAAGGGACCTTCCTGGTCGATTGCTGGTCCCCACATGGGTTTTAGGTTCAGTACTCTGCATCACAAGATATGTTGGTTGACATACTTATCTGTCCCTCCCATGTGGTATTTTTAAACATGTATTTTTACTTGGTTTATTAAAAACTATACTAACGAGTTAGTCATCTATATATATTTGTTCTAATTTCAGACAGTGTAGCACTAGTTTGGAAGTGGATGGGGTTATATTTACATTATGCGGTAATGAATTTCCCTAGTATGTACTGTTCCTAGTCTTCCTTCTGTAACACCAACCTAACTGAACAGTCATATATAAAAGTCTGGACACCCCGGTCATATTAGATGTGATAATGATTTTCTAATTGGTATAACATACAAGTGCTACAGGGAGAAAACCTAAAGCTAAACCCCAGACAAATATCGAATATCTTCTAAAACACAACTTTAGTGCTGGGATCCTCAGTGTTTTTTTAGAGATTTGATGAAAGGCCTGTGATATCATCTTAGCCTAGGCAACGTGAGCGGGTCCTAGGTAAGAAGGGGTGTTGTAGGACAGGGATCTAACTAATAAGTGCATTTGGATGAAATGTCCTCTGTGCTACCACAGCAGCCTAATTTTATTGTATTATTTTATTGTATTTGGTATGTTCCTGTGTACCTCCTTTTTTTTGTACTGGTTTAATCCTAGACTTTCCCTCGTGCTCTCCTGTTAGTATTAGTTGCACCTTCACTTGGTAAAGAGGACTTTTAGATTGTAATATCTTTTTACCTACATGAACTACCCAGAAAATACATCCCTTGCAATGGAATAAGCTGCATTGGATTTGACTTCTGAGACTTCTTGGTGAGTTGACATTGCCTGTGGGTTTTGTTGAGTCAGCAAGTTGCCATCCTGTCCATACAGAGTTGGTCTCAGGAGGAATGCTGTGAGCCTGAGCTAGCTGCTTCCGCCCCCTCTCCACAGCTCGGCGCTCCAGTGAGTGCTGGAGGGGCAGAGCAGAGAGCCAGTGACTGACAGTCACTGGCTCTCTGTTTACTGAAGACCAAGAACGGAGCATTCAGTGGTCATTGATCACTCTGTTCTCAGTCTTAGAAGCGATGGGGGACAAATGCAGCATCAGATCAATGCTTGTGCATGTTTTTTTATTTTTAATTCCCACACTTCTCTTTTAATGTTGATTAAGAGAGTTAAGTTCCCTTTTAAATTCATAGAGTTGTGAAATCGCTGATTCAATGTATCTGTAATTCATATAGTTGTGAAATAGGTCAATGCTGGAAGAATGTAAAACTGTGATATGTGTGGTGGTCCTTAGTTACAGCTGAATGGTATAGATTCTTTGTGATGATAGTATGGCATTTGCCGCCCCCCCACAGTTTTACTGCCACAGTTTTTTATTCCTTTTGGGAATAGTAATAGGCAGTGACAGGTACTCTTTATGGAAGGCTCTCTGCACTTAAAGCGGAGTTCCACCCATATAAAAGTCAGCAGCTACAAAAAGTGTAGATGCTGATTTTTAATAATCGGACACTCACCTGTCCCACGGTCCAGCGGTGCGGGAGAACGAAGCTCTGCTCTTCTCTCCTCCTCAGCGATGGCATTGTGACTGTGGGCGCCCGGCTGTGGCTTCACAGCCGGGCACGCACTGAGCATGCGTGAGCCGCACACTGTGATTGGCTGGGCAATCTTCTGGGACTCATGTCCCAGAAGTTTGCACGGAGGGAGGGGGAGCGGTGAACTTCCTTCCAGCTCCGAGGGAGCCCTAGGAGGAAGTGTGAGCTGGATGCCCCTAAAAAGAGGGTATCCGCTCCCCCCCACAAAAAAAAATGACATGCCAAATGTGGCATGTCAGGGGGTCACCTTCACTTAAAGCAGAAGTTCCATTTTTGGGTGGAACTCCGCTTTAAAAGTATTCAAAACACCAAGAACAGTGTTTTTGAAAACTTTCAATTAAAAGAAAATGGCGCCAGACTTATTAAGGCGATAGGGCCACCTGATAGTAGCTAGGCTGAACGGCCAATGCGCTGCTTTCCGTGTCAGTGACTAGGACCCTAGCATCTTCAGCGCCTCTTCCAAATGCCTTCTCCATACCCTGCTAGTAGCTAGGGCTTATTGGGAAAATGCGACTCCTCACCACCAGAGTTGTTCGGTCGGTTCTGATCGTAGGAGAAAAAAACTTTGGGTAGGAAGACCATCAACTAGATCCTTCGGAGGAGGACAAAAAAAGAACACGGTCTCTGGCAGGGAGCAAAGATTTATGGGAGTGGTGTCCTATAGGGTAGTAGAGGCGGGACTAAACCCACACGTTGGCTGCCATGAAGTCTGTCAGGAAAGGGGATTTCTTACCGGGCTTTCAGGAGAGCAAGGGTTACCTCTCGATCTAGCCTCCAGGCTTACAAGATTTTCTTCAGAACAGGTGTCCTAATTGGAGGATCTTCCCTTCTTGTTCGAGTGGCAACCATAACATTTTGAATTTTTGGGATATGTTATTCCCACAGATTTTGGATTTATGATAAACGTGGAAGGAAGGTCTCCCCAAAGATATATAGACAGCATAAAAATAAAAAACAGAGATTGTTATCATTCCCTACCCTATCAGAAAATGTTAAAGAATTTGCGCTATAGATAGAGCTGCGCGATTCTGGCCAGAATGAGAATCAATCATTTAGAGGTGAGTTAAAAAAAATAATAATTTCCAAATGTTTTATTTTTTTTAGGGGGGGGTTTGGTGGGGGGGGACACCACTTTAATTAGTCATGTATGGAAACCTGACTCAGAATTTTCCTCCGATGAATAAACTTTGAAAGATTTGGCTCTTTTTTGTGGCTGCATTGAAAAAAAGTAGTTGTAACATGTAGCTTAAAATTACTTCACAACAATATAGATTATAACATGTAAGAGGCTCAATTCACAAAGCTGTAGCACAAGAATTTGGATCTTTATATTAGTTGTGTAAATGTAGTTTTGAAATCTCATTGGAAAATAACGTATTTTGAAAAAAGGATCATTATTCTGGTGTGTTAGCTTTGTGAAGTTTGCATAGGCGTGGGCAGACATTTACATACAGGTGTGGGCAGACATTTACTTACAGGTGTGGGCGTGGGCAGACATTTACATACAGGTGTGGGCAGACATTTACTTACAGGTGTGGGCGTGGGCAGACATTTACACACAGGTGTGGGCAGACATTTACTTACAGGTGTGGGCGTGGGCAGACATTTAAATTGATTTCCTGCAGCTCTGATTTCTGTTCATAACAGGGAGAAGAACTGCAGCTGTATGTAAGGTGCTGAGAACAATATTCTAGCTTCATCAGGCCTATAAAAACTGACCAGTCAAGTATTAGTCTATTAAAGGATTAGTTCACATTTCTGCACTTTTTCCATAAAGCCTTCATGCTTTCTATTACCACCAGTGCATGGCAAAGCCCCTTTCAGGTTTAAAAAAGCTACCCCTTTCCCACTGCATATTTCCTAAAGAGGAAGTAATGGGTTTTACTTCCTTTATTCCCCTGCAAAGTAAAATAGTAAAATCGTAATGGGCTAGAATGCATGGCATACTATCCCATTGTGTGCCACTTACCTGAATGCAGCCTGTGATGTCTGTGATGTCCCTGCTGGTGGCCGTGTCCATCTTTACCCCTCTTCCTTCCGGGGCCGTGGACTCCGGCTCTTTGACTGTCCGGAGACGCATAACATCACTCCTGCGCATATGCGCACGGGAGCCGACAGTCGCGGCACGGGCATTATGAAAAAGGCAAGATTGTGCCCTTTCCTTTAGTGCGCCGTAGACGGCGGCACAAGCGTATATGGTAAATATCTCCTAAACCGTGTAGGTTTAGGAGATATTTCCAGTACCTACAGGTAAGCCTTATAATAGGCTTAACTGTAGGTAAAAGTGGTCTGTAGGGGTTTACAACCACTTTAATCCTGCATGGGCAGTCATAAAAAAAGTTTTTTTTATGATGTCACTTAGGGGTTGATTAAGGCTGCTTTCACACTGGAGTGGGCGATGATGGTAAAACGCTGCTAGCTTTAGCCTCATTTTAGTGGCGCTATTTGTCCGCTAGCAGGGCGCTTTTAACCCCCACTAACAGCCGATGAAGGGGTTAAATGCCCCGTGTAGCGCTGCTGCCAAAGTGCTTTCAACAGCGGTGCCCATTCATTTCCATGGGCAGAAGCGGTGGAGGAGCTCTTTCACCACTCCAAAGATGCTGATTGCAGGACGTTTTTTAGCGTCCTGCCAGCGCATCGCCTCAGTGTGAAAGCACTCGGGCTTTCACACTGAGACTGCAGGGGAGGTGTTATTCAGGCGCTTTATTGGCGCTATATTTAGCCCAAAAGCGCCTGAAAAAACCGCCCCAGTGTCAAAGAGGTCTTACTAAAACTGGAGAGTGCAAAATCTAGTGCAGCTGTGCATGGTGGCCAATCAGCTTCTAGCTTCAGCTTGTTCATTTAAGCTTTGACAAAAAAAACAAGAAGATGATTGGTTTCTATGCAGATTTTGCATTCTCCAGTTTTGGTAAATCAACCTCATAACGTCCAACAATTACCATATTTATCGGCGTATAACACGCACTTTTTCCCCCTTAAAATCGGGGGAAAGTCGTGAGTGTGTGTTATACGCCGATCCCCAAAAAAAATGTGACAAAAAATTTCAAACGGCACCGAAAAATAGCGACCGCCGCCAAAAAAAAACCGAGCGCCGACAAAAAAGATTGAGCGCCGACGAAAAAGACCGATCTGACTGCTTGGCTCTGCTCGCCTCCCTGCGCTCGCTTCTGAAACAGCAGGGAGGCGGGACTGCAAGCAGAGCCGAACAGTCGGCTCGGTCTTTTCCGGGGGCGCTCGCTCGGTCTTTTCCGGCGGCGCTAGCTCGGTCTTTTCTGGCGGCGCTAGCTCGGTCTCTTTCTAGGCGGCAAATTTAAACGTGGCCAAGCTGCAAATGACACTGGCAAGCTGCAAATGACATTGAGCAAGCTGCAAATGACACTGGGCAAGGCTGCAAATGACGCTGGGCAAGGCTGCAAATGGCGCTGGGCAAGGCTGCAAATGGCACTGGGCAAGCTACAAATGACGCTGGGCAAGCTGCAAATGGCGCTGGGCAAGGCTGCAAATGGCACTGGGAAAGCTACAAATGACGCTGGGCAAGCTGCAAATGGCACTGGGCAAGGCTGCAAATGGCACTGGGCAAGCTACAAATGACGCTGGGCAAGCTGCAAATGACGCTGGGCAAGCTGCAAATGGCACTGGGCAAGGCTGCAAATGGCACTGGGCAAGCTGCAAATGACGCTGGGCAAGCTGCAAATGGCACTGGGCAAGGCTGCAAATGGCACTGGGCAAGCTACAAATGACGCTGGGCAAGCTGCAAATGACGCTTAAATGTAAGTTTTATTTTTTTCCCTAAACTTCCCTCCTAAAACTTTTTTTCCTTAAAATGCCCTCCTAAACTTGGGGTGCGTGTTATACGCCGATAAATACGGTACATATGTACTAATATGAAATTCTAGTGACAACCTTCCATTAGTGTTCAAACAATAACTAAGATAGGAAAAACCAACACGGTTCAGTTTATTAACAAAGATTTTGACATTTGGGTAGAAAATGGAAAAAGATAGATAAGCAGGCCAGCCATCGAGTTTGGAAGGATGCTATTCCTGCCTCTAGGGAGGTTTGTTGGGGGTCAGCTGCAGTTGTGCCAGGGTATAACAGGTGCATGGATTAGAAAGCATGGAGGGAAGGAAAGTTGAATAGGGTCATCTCTCTCAAAGGGTGGGCCAGAATAGTGCTGCTTGCTGAAGGATCGGTTGCTAAAGGAAGGGGGGTGTCTGTAGGTGACAGTCTCTGTTTGAGGGTCCAAGGGTGCATAGCTTAAGTGTTGATGATATATTTGTCATGACTGCCTAATGTTACAAATTGTTGTCTGGGGTTAGTTTTCACTTCCCTTTCCTTAACTGTAACGGAGGTCAGAAATATTATTATATTTTTTGTGTGTTGTTTTCTTGAAATCAACAGTGCGTAAGCAGTCAGCTTGTCTGCTTAATCTATGAGTTCCTGTGCCCTGCAGGGTGTGGGAGATGAGGTTGATCTCCGCAGGAAGTGCCGACAGCACGGTGTCCTATAGCTGGAGAAGCCAGATGTGCCAGCATTGGGTGTTGTATGCTAGTCTAGCTGAATTCAAAGTACAATTTGATTTCCCTATGCTGGCAGAAAGTGTCAGACCTGTTGAGAGTCTCTTCAGTGATGGACAGAGGTGCTGATGGCTGCAGGTCTCACTAGGAGACTGGAAGACGCATGGAACTGGCAGTTCCGTATGGGCTGTGCTTTGCTTTCTGCACTGCTGGGAGTTGTAGTTCTGCATTGTCTGTGTGGGGTCCAGATGCTGCGGCCAGGACACACAGCCCTGTGATGTGCCTGTGAAGGACCACCTCCCGCCAGATCTCCTTTTTCCTGTCAAGCTGCCTGGATTTCCTCTGCTGAGGCCACTGTTGGCTGGCGAGTCCCTGAATTGCTGCCCTGTGCCCCTGGACTTTGCTTTACTGAATTTTGACCTGCTACCCACTGTGCCCAGATTGTGCACTGTGATTCTGGACTAAGTCCCTGCTGTACTAGATTGCTGCCCTGTGCCCATGGACTTTGCTGTACTGGATTGTGGCCTGCTACCCACTGTGCCTGGATTGTGCCCTGTGACTTTGGACTGGTCCCTGCTGTACTAAATAGCTGTCCTGTGCCTGTGGACTTATTTCTTGATGTGCCCTATTGCCACCCTGTTATATTTCTGCATGCCCCTCACGGTGATGGAATTATTACCCTGTGGCCTTTTCCATATCTGACTCCCTGTTTTTTTTAAGCCTTCAAAATAAAGAACCCCTTGGTCAAGGGCCCTGAAATCCCTCTTGATCTCTGCGTGTGTTCTGTTCCACCCACATCTCCGTCACATTAAAGTGGTTGTACACCCTGTACAACCACTTTTACCTACAGGTAAGGCTATATTAAGGCTTACCTGTAGGTGCTGGAAATATCTCTTAAACCTCTACGGTTTAGGAGATATTTACAATAAAGCCGCTCGTCGATATCTATGGCACATGTGCACTTTAGAAAGGGCAGATTGTGACGTTTCTAAAGGGGTTCATGCCCTGACTGATGGCTCCCATGCGCATGCGCGGGAGTGACGTCACGTGACTCCGGCCAGTCACATAGCCGGAGTTCGCGGCCCCGGAAGGAAGAGGGGTAAAGATAAATGCTCGCTGCTAGTGGGGACAGCGGTGACATTGCAGGCTTCGTTTTCATGTAAGTGACACATAATGGGCTACTATGTGGTGCATAGTAGCCCCATTGTGCTTTACCTTTGCAGGGAAATAAAGAGGAAGTAAAACCCATCTGGGTTTACTTCCTCTTTAATGACAAAGGTATTTTTGTTCTAGGCTCAAAGAGGCCGTCCTGACTTCATGCAGCAAATTTCTAATTAAAACATGGTACCTGATTTAGTGGTTTATGTATGCACCAAAAAGCATGATAGAACATTGCTATACATTTCTGCATTTATAACAATCTCATTTTGTGCTGTCCTAATTTCCTGAAGTTATCGCAAATAACAAGTGAATGATCTCAGCATGTAGCGTTGCGATTTTCTTGGCACATTCACTTCAAATGTTCTGAAGGAATTCTTGTTTTTCTTTACTTTTTCTACATGCAGTTGGATGTTTGATTTGAACAAAAGTAAAGTAAAGCAGGAGTGTTGTATAAACTATTCTCTATTTTTCACTAATTTCCTTTGTCAGTTCCTATCCATTATGTTAATTTTGCCTGTTATGGAATATACTAAAATGTTTGGCACAGGCTGACTCTTCATGTTCTAAATTGAATTTGAATTTCCTCCAAGTCTTAAATCAAGGTTGTTTATAAAGTTGAAAAAAATTGGCATAAGAACACTATGTAACCCTGTCTGGGAATAACATCTTTTTTATAGCAACGCATCTTATTAAAAATCAGATAAACGTAATGCTGATAAAAAAAAGGGCAAGCAAATGTCATTACATAATTTATATGATGGAAAAACACATACCGTATCTATTATGTTCAGTTAAAAAAAATGGATAAAAAGTAGACAAAAAGTGAATTACACGAATAACAATGTATAATGCCTGAGAAAGGAAACTAATATGTTCTGAAAAGCTTGCATCTTTAAAGGATAAGTTCATATAAAAAATATATTCCTGCAAATACACATCTTTTTGCAGGTAAAAAAATGTGCATTTATTTTTTTTTTTATTAGAAGCCTGTAAAGCATTGCACCCATGATTAGCAGATTGCGGGTTCATTATCAGGCTCCTGCAGACTGTCAGTGTATCTGTCTGGGCCGGCAGTTACTGAATGACAGGAAGAATCAGTGAACTACCTAGAGTGCTCATCAGCACCATGGTAGTTCATTGGGAACTACAAACCATCCGCCGCAATGGCTGACATTAGTTGTAATTCTCCTAGTCCCAGAACTCTGTGAATGAACGACATGGCTGGATAGGTGGATTCCAGCACGGCCACAGTTTTTTTAAATTGTGACAGCGAGTGCGGGGAGAAAATTCCTGGCCCACTGTAACAAGGGGGGTTCGGTTCAGGGAGTACAGGAGGCTGGTCAGTTAGTAACATGTTACATATTACACCCTAAATATGGGTGTAACATGTACAATATTATGAAAGGTGAACTTATCCTTTAATAACTCACTTAAAGCGGTGTTCCAGATGTTTTTAAGTTTATTAAAAGTCAGCAGCTACACTTTTAATAAACAGATACTCACCTGTCCCACAGTCCAGCAATGCGGCTGCCCGAAGTCTCGCTCTCCTCTCTGCGGCACTGGCATTGCAAGTGTGGGCACCCGGCTGTGACCACCAGCCAGGTGCACACTGCACTGCGTCTTCTCAGTGGCCGGGCAATCTTCTGGGACTGTAACATGATTGCAGGGAGGGGGAGAGGAGAAGTCGCCTAGGCGGCGAGAGCAGAAGTGGGGGCTGGGTACCTGTCAAAACTAGGTACCCGCCCCCCCCCCACAAAAAAAATTGCATGCCAAACATGGCATGCAAGGGGGTGAGGAATGCTTAAAGCGGAAGTTGCACTTTTGGGTGTAACTGATTTTAACTGCTTAAGGACCGCCTTCTGCACGTATACGTCGGCAGAATGGCACGGCTGGGCACAATCACGTACCTGTACGCGGCTCTTTAAGTGCCCAGCCGTGGGTTGCGAGCGCGCCGCCGGCGGTGCACTCGTGACCCGGTCCTGAGCTCCGTGACCGTGGCCGCGGGACCAGCGGACCCGATCGCCGCTGGTGTCCCGCGATTGGGTCACAGAGCTGAAGAACGAGGAGAGGTCTGTGTAAACAAACCTTTCCCCGTGCTTCCTACTGAGCCTGTCACTGATCGTCTGTTCCCTGTTATAGGGAAAGACGATCAGTGACATCAGACGCCAAGCCACGCCCCCCTACAGTTAAAAAAAACACACACACACTTAACCCCTCCCCGCCCCCTAGTGGTTAACCCCTTCACTGCCAGTGTCATTTACACAGGAATCAGTGCATTTAAATAGCACTGATTTCTGTATAAATGACAATGGTCCCAAAAATGTGTCCAAAATGTCCTATGTGTCCGCCATGTGTCCGCCATAATGTCGCAGTCAGTAAAACAAAAATATTAATAAAAATGCTATAAAACTATCCCCTATTTTGTAAACGCTATAACTTTTGCGCAAACCAATCAATAATGCTAATTGCGATTTTTTTTTTTACCAAAAATATGTAGAAGAATACGTATCGGCCTAAACTGAGGAAAAAAATGTTTTTTTATATTTTTTGGGGATATTTATTATAGCAAAAAGTAAAAAATATTGCATTTTTTCCAAAATTGTCGCTCTATTTTTGTTTATAGCGCAAAAAATAAAAACTGCAGAGGTGATCAAATACCACCAGAAGAAAGCGTAGGAATTGTAACATTTGCATTAAGCAACAAGTGTCAGAAAAAGGCTTAGTCTTTAAGTGGTTAAACTGCCCTCATTTACAGATCAAAGTTCATTTCTTTGATCCAAAGAACCAAATGTTACAATGTTTAAGTTATCTCCGCCTAAGCGATGTTGTGATAAACTTGGCAGGCTGCCTATTTTTATTTTGACAGCTGTCAGCAGTGAGCCAGAGAACTCTCTGCACTGAATCGGGAAAATGCTGTGTTAAGATCACGAGGGGGGGTAGAATCGCGATCTCAATTCTTTAACGATTAATCGTGCAGCTCTAATATTTACATTGTCCTCTGTATTGACATTCAAGATTTTGCCTTTGACTTGATGATATTGGTTTGTTCCTCTTTGTGAACATTATATGTGTCCTTTTATTTTTGTTCTATGTACACTGATCATGTGAGACTGCTACTTTGTATTTTTTTTTGTCTGATATTGATATGAAAAAAAACAAAAACCAAAAAGAAACAAGACTTTAATATACCCTTCAGGAGACCAAACAACACTTATGAACATACACAATTATAAAACCATGCAAATATTTAATCATCGCAATGTTAATAAGCGTTAAACACTTCAGCCCCGGAAGGATTTACCCCCTTAATGACCAGGCCATTTTTTGCGACACTGCACTGCGTCATGTTAACTGACAATTGCGCGGTCGTGCAAAGCTGTACTGAAACAAAATTTATGTCCTTTTTTTCCCAGAAATAGAGCTTTCTTTTGGTGGTATTTGATCACCTCTGCGGTTTTTATTTTTTGCGCTATAAACAAAAAAAGACAGACAAATAAAAAAAAAAAAAAAAATTATATTATATACATTTAACGGAATTCCCGCCAGCAAAAGATTGAGAGCAGGTTCTCTATTTTTTTGGTTGGAAAAAGTTCAGATCGGAAATTCCGATCGTCTGTACAAATTCCGCCGCGCAAAATTCCTACGCATGCTCGGAAACAATTTGACGCATTCTCGGAAGCATTGAACTTCACTTTCTCGGCTCGTCGTAGTGTTGTACGTCACTGTGTTCTTGGCGGTCGAAAGTTCAGAGAACTTTTGTGTGACCGTGTGTAGGCAAGACAAGCTTGAGTGGAATTCTTTTGGTGGTATTTAATCACAGCTGGGATTTTTATATTTTGCTAAACAAAAAATTATGGAAAATTTCATGTTTCATAGTTTGTTATACTTGAGGTGATTGGAGCCATATTAGTGCAATTGTGACAGAGAATATTGAGTGCTGTCCGTGATACTTTTTTTATTTGCACTAACATATAATTTTTCATGGACGAGCTTTCGGGGTGTGTCCCTCAGAGATTTTTTTTTTTTGTTTTAACATTTTACCTTCTGCTAAAACTTTTCTGAATCAGTACTGCTTAGACCTTGAAGAAGGGGACACACCCCGAAAGCTCGTCCATGAAAAATGATATGTTAGTGCAAATAAAAAAAATATCATGGACAGTACTCAATTTTCTCTGTCATAGTTTGTTATAAAATTTTGGAAACAGGTAATGTTTCTCCTTCATTGATGTGCGCTGATGAGGCGGCACTGGTGGGCACTGATAGGCTGCACTGGTGGGCACTGATAGGCACAGATAAGGCGGCACTGAAGGGGACAGATAAGGTGGTACTGATGGGTACAATAAGGCAGCACTGATGGGTGGCACTGATGGGTACCACTGATAGATGGCACTGATGGGCGGCACTGATAGGTGGCACTGATAGGTTACACTGATGGGCGCTGATAGTTGGCTCTGATGTGCAGCACTGTTGATGAGGCACTGATAGGTGGCACTGGTAGGCAGCACTGTTGTGTACTGTTGGTGGCACTGGCAGGTAGCACAGGTGGGCACTGAGGAGCTGGTGGCAGCTCTCATGATCGGGACTGATGTCCCTCTCACAGCTGCCGGCGATCAGCTTGCGAGGAGAAAAAATAGCCAAATACCGGCTCTGTTTACGTCACATGATCAGCTGTCATTGGCTGACAGCTGATCACGTGGTAAGGGATCGGGATCAACCCCATACTCCGATCTGTGATCCAGCGAGTCATAGACTCGCTGATCACAGAGCACGCAAAGCGCGCCCTGCAGGAGGCACGCAGGCCACTCGGGCACGGGAGGACGTCAATAGATGCCCTCCTGGCAAAGCAGGTCTGCGCTGTAGCCACCATTTGGCTATAGCGTGGATATGAACAGGTTAAATCTCAGGACTGGATGGAAAGAAGTGCAAATTCTTTGACAGGTAAAACAACTCCCATGTAAGTATATTTTATCTGTGTATTTAGCTATTTGCCTGGAGTTTCAGCTTTAAATGCTCTTTTTGCATTTCATCACGCTTCTGAAGTTAAAGCACTGTATTTGTATTGTGTTGAATTTTAGAGAATCCCTTCTTCATTTACGCATAGAACGTAAAATGTTATTTCAACGTAGGAAAGTTACAATGTAAACCATATGCAGCCTATGATGATTGCCAAGAATGTCTGGTTTGTAGTGAACACAAGAACTGGGAGCTCTTACTTATGCCGTGTACACACGATTGGAAATTCTGCCAGAAAAAGTCCGATGAGAGCTTTTGGTCAGAAAATGCGACCGTGTGTATGCTCCATCGGTCTTTTTTGGTTGGAAAAAGTTTTGATTGGAAATTCCAATCGTCTGTACCAATTCCGACGCGCAAAATTCCTACGCATGCTCGGAAACAATTTGACGCATGCTCGGAAGCACTGAACTGGGCTGGCAGAGTATGTTTACTTATTTTCACATATACATTTTAGTACTGCTGGGGATATTTGTGAGGGGGAGTCCACTTTAATCTTAGTTCTGTGTAATCTCCTGTAGACAGAATTCAGAGTTTACCACACAGGGTCACTGGGAGTGTACTTCCTAATACTTGAATCTGATGGGATGCTTTTCACAGCCACCAGATTTTTATCAATGTGAGAGAAAGCAAGGACTGTGTTTGGGAAGGGCTTTCCTGCAACACAAGCGGGGATTCTCACATCTCCAGATTATTAGAGTGAGTTCAGTAGATACATTACATCTCTGTTTGGAGCTATATGCATCTCAGGTTTAATTTTTGTTTTTAGTGGATGTGTACCTTGAAACGCTTCCAGCCCGTAGGTGATGTATATAGATATATAGAGTATCTCACAAAAGTGAGTACACCCCTCACATTTTTGTAAATATTTTATTCTATCTTTTCATGTGACAACACAGAAAAAATGCCACTTTGCTACAATGTAATGTAGTCAGTGTTCAGCTTGTATAACGGTGTAAATTTGCTGTCCCCTCAAAATAACTCAACACACAGCCATTAACCGCTTCCGGACCAGCCGGGCTCCCCTGTGCGAAACCTCGTAACTGTACCTGGGCTTGCGGGGTCCGGATAGCAGGAGCGAGCACGCCCGCTGCACAGCAGGGGTGCAGATGCTCATGGCCGACGGTTGCGATGACTGCTGGCCACGAGCGATCGTGAGCAGGAGACACAGAATAGGGACGAGTGTGTGTAAACACACACTTCCCTGTTCTGTTCTGACAGGAGCGACAGATTGTGTGTTCCTATTAGTTATGAACCACGATCCATCACTTCCTGTAGTTAGTCCCTCCCCCTTCAGTTAGCATCACCTCCCAGGGAACACAGTTATCCCCTTCACCGCCCCCTAGTGTTAACCCCTTCACTGCCAGTGACATTTTTACAGTAATCAATGCATTTTTAAACGCACTGATCGCTGTATTAATGCCAATGATTCCAAAAATGTGTCGAAATTGTCCGATGTGTCCACCATAATGTCGAAGTCACAATGAAAATCGCAGATCGCTGCCATTACTAGTAAAAAAAAATAATAATAATAAAAATGATATAAATCCATCCCCTATTTTGTAGATGCTATAACTTTTGCGCAAACCAATCAATATACGCTTATTTCGATTTTTTTCCCCCCACAAATATGTAGAAGAATACATATCAGCCTAAACTGAGGAACAAAATAAATTTTTATATATTTTTGGGGCATATTTATTATAGCAAAAATAATGTGTTTTTTTCAAAATTGTCACTATTTTTGTTTATAGCGCAAAAAATAAAACCCGCAGAGGCCATCAAATACCACCAGAAGAAAGCTCTATTTGTGGGGAAAAAAGAACGTCAATTTTGTTTGGGTACAATGTCGCACGACCGCGCAATTGTCAGTTAAAGCGACGCAGTGCCGAATCGCAAAAAGTGCTCTGGTCAGGAAGGCTGTAAATTCTTCCGGGTCTGAAGTGGTTAAAGTGGTGGAACACCCTGAAAATGAAAACTGGTAAAAATGTTAGTAACAATTTAAATTTAAATTTAAATTTAAATTTAATTTTTACTTACCAGAAATGGCTGTTGCTAGGCAGATCGTCCTAATCTGCCTCCTCCAGCGCCGCGGTGATCTTCTCTTCTTCCGTCTTCAGGTGAATGGGGCGCGGTGTGTTATGGGAACTGTGTCCCACAACACACCGCGTTCCCCATTCACAAATGACACTCGCGCATGTGCAGTAGGCCGCGCGCCGAGTCACGCATGCGCAGTAGGCCGCGCGCCGACTTGCGCATGCGCAGTAGGCCGCGTGAAGCCATTTCCCTTAGTGAGGATGGCGGCGCTGGATCCGGATAGCCGAGGGACATCTCGGCCTCCACGAAGGACATCGCGGGCGCCCTGGGAAGGTAAGTGTACTTATTAAAAGTCAGCAGCGACTTTTTTTTTAGCTGCTGACTTTTAAAAATTTGTTTTTGAAGGTGAAACCCCGCTTTAATGTCTAAACAGCTGGCAATAAAAGTGAGTACACCCCTAAGTGAAAACGTCCAAATTGGACCCAATTAGCCATTTCCCCTCCCTGGTGTCATGTGAGTGACTCATTAGTGTTACAAGGTCTCAGGTGTGAATGGGGAGCAAGTGTGTTAAATTTGGTGTTATCGCTCTCACTCTCTCATACTGGTCACTGGAAGTTCAACATGGCACCTCATGACAATGAACACTCTGAGGATCAGAAAAAAGGAATTGTTGCCCTACATAAAGATGGCCTAGGCTAAGAAGATTCCCAAGACCATGAAACTGAGCTGCAGCACGGTGGCCAAGACCATACAGCGGTTTAACAGGACAGGTTCCACTCAGAACAGGCCTCGCCATGGTCGACCAAAGAAGTTAAGTGCACATGCCCAACGTCATGTCCAGAGGTTGTCTTTGGGAAATAGACGTATGAGTGCTGCCAGCATTGCTGCAGAGGTTGAAGGGGCAGGGGGTCAGCCTGTCAGTTCTCAGACCATATGCCGCACACTGCATCAAATTGGTCTGCGTGGCTGTCGTCCCAGAAGGAAGCCTCTCTAAAGATGATGCACAAGAAAGCCCACAAACAGTTTAAGGTTACTGGAACCATGTCCTGCGGTCTGATGATAACCATA
The DNA here is from genome assembly GCA_028564925.1 of Lithobates sylvaticus. Taxonomy (NCBI): domain Eukaryota; kingdom Metazoa; phylum Chordata; class Amphibia; order Anura; family Ranidae; genus Lithobates; species Lithobates sylvaticus. Next base: position 499,075,604 of record CM053027.1, on the reverse strand, counting down.
TTTGGTTCAGATGGTGTCAAGCGTGTGTGGTGGCAAACAGATGAGGAGTATAAAGACAAGTGTGTCTTGCCTACAGTCAAGCATGGTGGTGGGAGTGTCATGGTCTGGGGCTGCATGAGTGCTGGCGGCACTGGGGATCCACAGTTCATGACATGACTGCTGCAGGACTGCAGAGCTCGAGGTGTGCCTCTGTGTGTGTGTGTCTAAATCCAGGAAGTGAACAGGCAGTAGCTTCAGCTGCCCACAGTTAAAATGGATGCAACCAGATTTGGTGGAGGGAGATTTCTGCAGCATATTTGGCAAGTACAGAATCACAGTATGTATAAAATAATATGCAAAGTTGGAGGGAAACTTTAGATGGCAAAGATGTTTTTATTACAAATTATGTGAGCAGACTGCAGTTCCTCTTTAAGACATGGATGAGCAATTTTGGGGTGGATGAAAATGACTGGCCTGCACAGAGTCCTGACCTCAACCCGATAGAACACCTTTAAGATGAATTAGAGTGGAGACTGGGAGCCAGGCCTTCCCGTCCAACATCAGTGCCTGACCTCATAAGTGCGTTTCTGAAAGAATGATCAAACATTGCCATAGACACACTCCTAAATCTTGTGGACAGCCTTCCCAGAAGACTTGAAGCTGTTATAGCTGCAAAGGGTGGGCCAACTCAAAATTGAACCCTACAGACTAATGCTGGCCATACACTATACGAAAAATTGTCGGAAATTTGGTCATTTAGACAGTTCGTTCGTTTTTTGGCCAGTTAATGGGCACAAGATCGATAATCTTTGGGACGTTTTTGAGCCGAAAAAACGAAGGACAAGTTTGAAAATTTTCTGCCGAACGAACGATAAATTGAAAGGTTAATGTGTATGTAAAAAAAAAAAAAAAAATCAATCGTTATGTCCGCTGAGTGATTTATCGGTCAGTACATGTTGGCACTATCTTTGAAAAATGTCAAAATTGTCCTGGGCAGCAGATGTTTAAAGTTGAATTCCAGGCAGATATAATTGGCACAAATGAAGGCAGCTCTGTAATCAATATATCAAAAGTATATATTTTTTTTTAATTGCTAGCATTGTAATGACCTGAATCTCACCTGGTATATTGCTGTCCCCATAGAGCAAAGCTAAGGCCCATACACACGATCAGACTTTATGACAACAAACATGCAAATTACCTGTTTTAAGGAAAAATCAGACCATGTGTACGCTCCATCGGACAAACTTTTTCGGTTTTCATCGGACAAATGTTGGCTGTGCAAACAGACAAATTTTCCGGCAACAAAAGTCCTATGGTGCAAAATCCTATTGTGTGTACACAAGTCCATAGGACTTTAGTCCAAAGTACAAACACGCATCCTCAGAGCCAATGCAAAAGATCAGACAACAATACAGAAGTTGACCAAAGGGTGGCGGTAAAGAGCTGAAAAAGCATGTGATTTGGTGAAAGTTGGCTGAAAAAGTCTTGCTGTGTGTATGCATACCAAGTTCATGGCCAACGCCCCTTTGGACAGAAATCCACGGAAAAGTTTGAAGTCCGATCGTGTGTATGAGGCTCTAGAGCAGGGGTCTCAAACTGGTGGCTCTCCAGCTGTTGCAAAACTACAAGTCCCATAAGGCATTGCAAGGCTCACAGTTACAAGCATGACTCCCACAGGCAGAGGCATGATGGGACTTGGAGTTCCACAACAGCTGGAGGGCCGTCAGTTTGAGACCCCTGCTCTAGAGCAGTGATGGAGAACCTTGGCACCCCAGATGTTTTGGAACTACATTTCCCATAATGCTCTTGCGCTCTGCAGTGTAGTTGAGCATCATGGGAAATGTGGTTCCAAAACATCTGGGGTGCCGAGGTTCGACATCACTGCTCTAGAGTGTGAGAGCATGCTGACAAAAAGCATGCTGATAGGATGAGAGGAATACTGACGGATGAGCTCATCATGGTGCTACTTCTACTTTCACTGTCCAGTCACATGCTCAGGGCGGTTCCAGGGTGACCTGGGCTCAGAAGAAGTAGGTTGAATTATACTGACCATTAGTATACTGACATCTATTAGCAGGAAAAAAGTACTCTGAATTGAAGGTGAATATTGCAGCAAATGGTGGTTTGTTATTTTATCTTTTAATTGGCTGTTCATTTTTTATCGTTGCATTTAGTTCTGCTGTAGTTCTGCTTTGTTTTCTCTTATACATGAGTGTGATCATTGTAAAGTGAATCTGTGTTTTGTGAGACAAGATCATAGTTTTGTAGAGCAGGTCAGAACACTGCAGAATTCAGCTTTTGGTGTTGTTGAATATTAAGTAATAAAAATTCAGTGGTGTGGGCTCGGAGTATCGGAAAGTCTGACTCTACAGCAATTTGGCTGCATAGAAACTGATTGGAGTTGGGCCACTCAATACTTCTCTGTGCATGGAAATTACAGAGAATTATTCAAAACAGCTGCGTCTAGGGAGAAAATTTTCCACGACAGCATTCATCTGTCTGATCAGCAGAAACACATTTGGGTTCATTTAATAAATCAGTAGAGCAGTTCAATATTAAAAATGAATGTTCCTTATCTTGGTTAATGAAATACAGTAAAAGGTGGTCATAGATTGAGAGAGATTTGGCCGGTTTTGCAGGGAACAGCGTGCAGCCGTCCCTGTTTGATGGAAGTTGATCATTAGACCCCATACACACTATACAACTTTTGTTGTCTGATTTCCTTTAGATTTACCAAAACCATGTAGTGCAAGGGCCTGCCTGATTGCATGCAAATTGAAACCCTTAAAGCCTCGTACACGCGTGTTTCCTATTGCGCATGCCTGAGCTGTGCTGCACTTTCTGAATGGTCCCTGCTGTTTTTTGGGACATGTGTGTCTCCCAGAAGACAGCGGGGGGGGGAAGGAGGAGGGACGGACATTGCGTAGATCTCCACACAAGATTGCGGCGATCTTTTCCCGGAAGTGGGAGAGGATACCTGGTTTTGACAGGAATCAAATCCGCAAAAGTAAAATTTCTGGGTGGAACTATATGGTTGCTTACCCATGCTTTAGAGGAATATGATTTGTTCATATTTCATGTCTGAGGTTTACAACCACTTTAAGTAAAAATTCACTTAGCAAAGAATACCCAATTACATACAACGAAAAATAAAAGCTACTTTGATGCTGGATCATGGTGTTTTTTGAGCTGGCTCCTTAATTTTGCTGAAGATCTAAGCCTGGATTGCCCTATATGCGCATACCTAGTACGGACACTTTGCTTCCACTCACCTTTGTCTCCTGTGTCAGCCATCTCACCTCACTTCATAACATAAATGCCAACTGTATCAAATTTTCTGGGGCAGTGCCCATCTTTATATTCTGCCCTGATGATGCTATGCCCTAATTTGAGTTACTGAGCATGTGCAGTTACTCAACAAAGGGTATCAGCTGAGGGGGTTGTAGCCGTAAGTGGGCGATCCCCACATAATTAGGGGCAGGACCACCAAGAAAGTAGGCATGATCTGGGCAAAACCACTGAGAAAATGAACATGATCTGGGCAGGACTACCCCGAAGGAGGCTGAAGCAAGTGGTGGGGGTGGCAGTGTCCCGGAGACTGGGATCAAGGTGTTGGTAAGTATGTTGTAGGTGCACCCTTGATTCTACCAGTGATGTAAGTAACTGAGTTAAAATAAACTGAGTTACTTAACTCAGTTACTTTAGAGGGTAACGAGTAATCTAACTGATTACTTTTCCCCTCATGGTAACTCAGTTTCCATTACTTTGGCTTAGTTACCCCAATTACATCTACCGCCACTAGATGGCAGTAGTGTAATTCCGGTGTCCTGACGAAAAAGTTCCCCCGCCGGATACTGACCCCCCCTGTACTGCGCAGGCGCAGCGCTTGCGCAGTACGAAGGACTACGGAGCTTCCGAAAATTTCCGAACCTAAACAGCTCTGAGTGAACTCTACACCGCGCAGGCGCAGTTAACATGTAATTGTACGAGGCGATGCCGCACGCTCCTGATGCTCGTGCTACTCTGCAAGGGGCGTCTATCGTGTAACTAAGGGGCGGGTCTAGTATTACTGTAACCAAGGGGCGCATTTATTATTATTGTTATATATCGAGCTCTGCCCATTAATTTAACATTCGCCCTCTTCTGTAGCCATCCGCCCCTTACACGATATAATAATAATAGACCCGCCACTTGCTTACACGCTATAACAGATCTGCCCCTTGGTTAGAGTAATAATAGAGCAGCCCCTTGGTTACACGATATAGAACAATAATAATAAATGCGCCCCTTGGTTACAGTAATACTAGACCCGCCCCTTAGTTACACGTATAAAATATAAAAAAAAAAAGTCACAGTTACTTTGCTGAGTAACTAATTACTTTTCCAATGTAGTAACTGAGTTACTAACGCAATTACTTTTTGGGAGAAGTAATTTGTAACTTAACTAATTACTTTTTAAAAGTAAGATGGCCAACACTGGATTCTACATAATACTATAAGGGATTTATTTTTATTTTTATAGTAGGTTGTAATTTATTAAGTAAATGGGGGCTAAAGTTGAGGCCGAATCTCAAGCTTATATTAATTTATTGAAAACAACATAATTTATCTTGTTAGTTGTGTGTCTTTTGAACTGTCTGACATACAAATAGTCATTAGTGTGGGAAAATATAAGTTTGAGATGGAAATACAATTGTGAAACATGGCAAGGCAAATAATGGAAAGACGAAGCGATAGGCTTGATATACTAATGCATGCAGAATGTATTTTACCTTAATTCAGAGACTGCAATAAGGTAAAAAAATATTCTGCCTTTAGAACCACTTTAAGTAAAATTTTTAAAACTCAAGGCAATTTAGAATCATACACACACATAATATGTAGTTTTCGTCATAAAGCAGTTGATCTAAACACAAACCTTCTAGTTGGAAACAGTCATTTTACAGTATATGGCAAGTTACAAAATGATCTCATTAGGCTGTATGTAGAATGTATACAAGGCTGTACAGCAGGGGTCTCAAACTGGCGGCCCTCCAGCTGTTCCGAAACTACAAGTCCCATGAGGCATTGCAAGGCTGACAGTTACAAGCATGACTCCCACAGGCAGAGGCATGATGGGAATTGTCGTTTTGCAACAGCTGGAGGGCCGCCAGTTTGAGACCCCTGCTGTACAGGAACCATACCAAAAACCATATGCAGTGGAATTCATAAAGGGTATCTAAACCACTCATTAAAATTCCTACGTACCTCCACCCGACAGATGTTGGGTGTGGGCGACAGATTAGTTAGTTAGTTAGTAAGGTTGAATAAAGACACCAGTCCATCCACTTCAACCTGAGTGAGTGTCTACAATTGTCCCTATCCTGTACATTGCACACTCACATCAGTCCCTACCCTCAAGGAGCCCACAATCCAAGGCCCCCATTCATATACTAGGGCCAATTTTTTGGACAGAAGCAATTAACCTACCTGCATGTCTTTGGATTGACGTTTCACGTACCTATTGTACAGAAATCTGGGGTATGCAGCAAGTATGGAGGTGCACTGTCCATACAGACACTCCACCATTATGTGCTGTGCCTGGGTGAGTGAAGCCTGATGGGGATTCACATACACTAGTTCTCCGTCAGGTCCGCTATCCTTGTGATTGACAGCATGCAGTGGTCAGATCCTTAGCCAATAGGGAGCCTGCAATTAGCTATAGAATCCACCTACTGCCTACTGTCAATTACAAGGTGAGAGCGAGCCTGACTGGGAAATAGCTTCCCCATCAGGGTGTGCCCACTGCAGTGTCACTTGTTGTTGCTAAGAGCCAACAGCGTCCTAAAGTCAAGTTTTTTTTTTTTTTTTTTTTAAATAAACAACGTCTATACTTGCGTATTCTGTGCAGTGGTTTTTCACAGAGCAGCCCAGATCCTCCTCTTCTCGGGTCCCCCGCCGGCGCTTCTGGTCCCACCCTCCTGCCAAGTGCCCCCAGAGTAAACAGCTTGCTGTGGGGGCACCCGAGTGAGCCACTCCCCAGCCGCTGCTTTGCGTGTCCATTTAGAAATGGAACAGTGGCTCGACCCCACCTGCTCTCTCATCTCATTGGCTCACTGGCTGTGATTGACAGCAGCTTTCTCAGCCAATGAGGAGGGATAGTCCCTGGAGCCGCAAGACTCTTGTGCACATAGCTAGATCACGATGGGCCTCGGGTAAGTATTCTAAAGGGACACAGAAGGTTGCACACAGAAGGTTTTTTACCTTCATGCATAGAATGCATGAAGGTAAAAAACCTTGAACTTAACAACCAGTGACAGGGTAAGGGATAGCAGCAGCAAATATGCCGCTCTGCTACACTGCGTACAGAGACAGGCAATCTGCCTGTCTCTGTACGCTATCTTATGCAGCGTACACACCACCAGACTTTTCGACGGACTAGGTCCGACGGTCTTTCCGACGGACTTTCGGCGGAGTTCCGATGGACTTTCGGAATGAACGGACTTGGCCACACACAATCACACTAAAGTCCGACAGATTCGAACATGATGACATACGACCAGACTAGAATAAGGAAGTTCGTAGCCAGTAGCCAATAGCTGCCCTTGCGTCGTTGTTTGTCCGTCGGACTAGCATACAGACTAGCGGATTTCTCGATAGGAACTGGGTCCGGCAGAGTTCCGTCGGTAAAATTTCTAAAGTCCGTCAGATTTTTCGAAGTCTGATGTAGCCCACACACGATCGAATTGTCCAATGTATTTGTTCCGTCTGACCTTTGCTGTCGAAAAGTCCGCTCGTGTGTACGCGGCATTATAGTGGTCCTTAATTGCCTCTAGTTTTGTTATCCACTAAGTGGAAGAAATAATTTTTAAATCTGGTGCATTAATAGCACCTCTTTATAAAAGTGGCACTATTAAGAACTACTAAATCTTCTGCACAGGTAGGTAATGTTACCAAAACAAGTAGTAGTAAATCTGGTGCAGGTCATTTTAAAGGGCCATAGTGCTTTTGTCAATTCCTTTCCATTTACAAATTTTGGACTTTGCCCATATTTGGGTAATGACATTAGCTGCATCCCCGACCCTTTTTGTTTACATTCAGCTTTTAGCCAGGGAATCCCCTGACAGACAGCTAAATAAGGCTGGAGAATGAGTGCTGTTTGGGAAACTGTCACATACATGACAGCTTCCCAGCACAGGCACGGCCTGCTCTGAATACTGGCATACTTCTGCTTGCCACTTTGGAGTTGGTCTTAATTACCGCCAGTTTCTGAGAGAGAACTGGTGGTATTTCTTTAAGAAGTTTGTTGCTGCCACAGTGATAGATTCTTACAGTGGCACTACAGTGAATTTGCCTCATGTGCCACGTGTTACCGACACTGTTGCAAATGCTTGCCTAAACGGTGCTAGTAATTCTTAGTAGTTATAAAGTCCAAAAATGTTTTACCTTAATGCATTTCCTGCATTAGGGAAAAAATGTCACACTACTTGTTGTGCCCCCATCCCCTCGTCCCTAAACACTTACCTACCTCTCTTCCTGACTTCACTGAGAGCAGCGGGAGCCATTGGCTCCTGCTGTTGTTAGTCAAATCCTGTGAGGAGTGAGTCTATAGACACACACAGCCCAACTTAGGAGCGCACCCACCCCCAGTGCCCCCATAGCACATGGATTGCTATGGGGGCACTTGTAAGAAGAAGGAGAAGACAGTGCTGGTGGAGCACCACCAAAGAAGAGGTAAGGGACTATTCTGTGCAGTGCTGTTTAACATCTTTTTTTACTCTAATAAAAAAAAAATTGCCCTGAATATCACTTTAAGGGGGCTACCATCAGAAAGGCAGTGTTAGAGCAACTTTGAATTCCCTGACAGAGGTTAAATTCATGCAGAAGAATTAAGAACTGTAAACTGATGTGGAGCTTTAGGAAAAAATTTAAAACATAGACGGAAAAATTCTTGAGGATAAGTCATCACATGCCACTCCAGTATTAGTCAAAATATACAGCATGAACTGGAAAAAGCAATAGTAGGCGAAAGGATTAAACATTCAGCATGAATCAAGCCATATATACAGAAAATGAAGACAAATAATTACCGTATATACTCGAGTATAAGCCGAGTTTTTCAGCACATTTTTTTGTGCTGAAAATGCCCCCCTTCAGCTTATACTCGAGTCAAGCACTTTTCTGCTGCAGAGAATGACATTTTCTGACCCGACTTTGGGGCCCCGTATATTGGGGCCACTTGGTGCTAGGAGCCAACACTACAACATATCCAAAATTAGGGTTCCTAGCACCAAGTGGCCCCGAGATACTGGGCCCCAAAGTCGGTTCGGAAAATGTCATTCTCTGCTGCAGAAAAGTGCTTGACATTTTCCAACCCGACTTTGGGGCCCCATATCTCGGGGCCAACATATCCAAATTTAGGGTTCCTAGCACCAAGTGGCCCTGAGATACAGGGCCCCAAAGTCGGTCAACTGTGTCCATCTGCAGCAATGTCATTTCCAGAAACCCAAAATTTTGGCTGCATCTAGGGGGCATCTAGGAACCCTTAACTACCAAGTTTGAAGTTTGGGGGACCTATGGCTGCAAATGGGCACAGTGAGGCATGCAAATTGGCATTGTTGACCCTCTTTTCCACTTACAGTAGCTGCGCATTTCTCACCCTAGGCTTATACTCGAGTCAATAAGTTTTCCCATTTTTCTGTGGTAAAATTAGGTGCCTCGGCTTATATTCGGGTCGGCTTATACTCAAATATATACGGTAGTTGGGTGAAAATTAATTAAAGTGTCACTGAAGGCAAAACTTTTCATTTTGGATAGAGTAAGGGAGGGTTATAACCCCTCTCCGTTTTTTTTGTCTGTGTCCAAATTTCGGTGATTTGCCTTCACTTGTCCCATAGCCAAAACAGGAAGTGAGAGGACATCCTTCCAAAAAGAGGGAATCCTGGGGTGCCACCAGGGTCACCAGAACTAGTGTTCCCATTGGAAGATTCCCCTCTATTCTTGTTTTGATGTCAACTCATAATTTTCATAATTTGGGATTTCCTTTTACTTTCGATGATAATGGTAAACAGGAGAAATGGAGAGGGTGAATCTTCTCTAATGGGGGCACACCGTTTGTATACAGCAGTGGCGGTTGGTGCTCAAAATTTTTGGGGGGGCGCAAACAAACAGCCTCACTGTGCCATCAAACGCTGCCACTGTGCCCATTAAATGCTGCCACTGTGCCCATCAAACGCTGCCACTGTGCCCATCAAACACTGCCACTGTGCCCCTCAAGTGCTGCCATTGTGCCCCTCAAGTGCTGCCATTGTGCCCCTCAAGTGCTGCCAGAGTGCCCCTTCAAGTGCTGCCAGAGTGCCCCTTCAAGTGCTGCCAGAGTGCCCCTTCAAGTGCTGCCAGAGTGGACCTTCAAGTGCTGCCAGAGTGCCCCTCCAAGTGCTGCCAGAGTGCCCCTCCAAGTGCTGCCACTGTGCCCCTCTAAGTGCTGCCACTGCCGACGCCCACACCGCCCCAGTGTGAAAGGGGCCTTATGCCCCGTACACACGGTCGGAGAATCCGACCACAAAATCCATCGGATTTTTTCCGACGGATTTAGTCCGGCACTGGTGTTGCATACACACGGTCGGACAAAGTTGTCGGAAAATCTGATCATTCTGAACGTGGTGACGTTTGTTGCCTACGACGGGACTACGTAGAGGCTAGTAGCCAATAGCTTTGGTCTTGTAATGTGATCTGAGCATGCGTGGCACTTTGTCCGTCGGAATTCGCTACACACGATCGGAAAAAGTCCGATAGGACTTTGTTGTCGGAAAATTTGAGAGCAGGAGATAAAACTTTGTCCGTCGGAAAATCCGATGGAAAATGTCCGATGGAGCCTACACACGGTCGGAATTTCCGACAACATTGTCCGATAGGACATTTTCCGTCGGAAAATCCGACCGTGTGTATACAGCAGTGGCGGCTGGTGCTCAAAATTTTTGGGGGGGCGCAAACAAACAGCCTCACTGTGCCCATTAAATGCTGCCACTGTGCCCCTCAAGTGCTGCCACTGTGCCCCTCAAGTGCTGCCATTGTGCCCCTCAAGTGCTGCCATTATGCCCCTCAAGTGCTGCCAGAGTGCCCCTTCAAGTGCTGCCAGAGTGCCCCTTCAAGTGCTGCCAGAGTGCCCCTTCAAGTGCTGCCATTGTGGCCCATTAAGTGCTGCCGGAGTGCCCCTCCAAGTGCTGCCGGAGTGCCCCTCCAAGTGCTGCCACTGTGTCCCTCTAAGTGCTGCCACTGTGCCCCCTGCCTGCCCTCTGCACTTACCTTGTCTCGATGTGCAGCTGGTGACGGCGTCAGGCGGCGAGCGGTGTCTCATAGTCCGAGGTCTTCTTCTCCCGCGCTCCTCCTGTCTTCTGCTGTCGTCCGAGGTCTTCTTCTCCCGCGCTCCTCCTGTCTTCTGCTATGATTGGACGCCTAGCGTCCAATCACAGCGCCTGTGACTTCAGCCAATCAGGTTACAGGTAACAGACCTGGCAACCTGATTGGCTGAGAGGCGGGTCTGTGTTAGGGAAGCGATGTATTCGCTTCTCTAACACAATACTGTGTAATCAGCGAACGCACAGCAGTGCGCCCGCTGTTTACACTTAGGGAAGCCTATTAGAGCACACCGCTCTAATAGGGTCCCCTATTAGTAGCTGTATTAGCGCTTCCAGCAACACCCCCCCCCCCCCCACTGTAATTCAGATGCCCGGCGCCCGATCAGGGGCCGGACACCTGAATAGGGGGCGGCAGCGGTGACAATAGATAGACAATAGATAGATTCATGCAATGCATGAATCTATCTATTGGTGATAGAGCGGTGCAGGAGAGGGAGGGCGGCGCTCCTGCGCCCTCTATGCACGCACCGCCACTGGTATACAGGGCCACTTATCTGTCACTAGCTACATGCAATCGCTCTTGAGTGTCTGCCTGTCATTGATTTGTACAGACTTCCTTTCTGTAACTATTCAGAGACAGCTCAGCGGAAAGTCGCTGATCGGGGCAGTGTATGGCCGTGAACACCATCTTCACGAGCTGTTCAACATCAACCAGCACTGTATACCACTTACAGTAGTTGTTATCAAAAGAGCCACTGACAGGGACTCATCTTTACAGGCCACGATGTCCGCTGTCAAACAGGCCTGGTAATTTAATCTGCAGACATGTGCCCCTTGGGCCCCTTTTACACGGGCTGTCCAATCAGGTCCACCTGTCAGTTTTCCAGGCAGACCTGATCGGACCCTCCTGTCTCTTCTATGGAGCAGCGGATGTCAGCGGACACATGTCCGCTGACACCCGCCGCCATTCGATCCGATCCTGTCCACCAAAAACAGATGGATGGTGGTCCTATTTTCCATCCGTCTGGTGGATCGGATGGAAACGGACAGGTGGTCTGTTTCCATCTGATTGCCCCATAGAGGAGAGCGAGACTTTGTCCGTGTCCACTCTGCATAGCGGAGCAGACACAGACCTGTCATCCACCTGTTCAGCAGGGATCAGCAGAGAAACCCCCTGCTGAGCAAGCGGATTCTGATTAGCGGAGGCGCCAGTGTGAATGGGGCCATGCAGGGTATGTCCTAAGCCAGGGGTAGGCAACCTCGGCCCTCCAGCTGTGGTGAAACTACAAGTCCCATGAGACATTGCAAGACCCTGACAATCACAGGCATGATGGGATTTGTAGTTTCAGGCAGAGGCATGATGGGATGATGGGCATGATGGGATTTGTAGTTTCACCACAGCTGGAGTGTCGAGGTTGCCTACCCCTGTCCTAGGCCCTTAACCACTTCCCCTCCAGAGCATTTTTTTTTCATTTTTTGTACAAACTTTAAAATTTGCATTTTTTGACTGGAAAATTATTTAAAACCTCCAGAATATTATATATGTAAGAATATTATATATTTTCTGTGTGCGTCTGTTAAATCAGGAAAAATTTGCATACCCAAAAATGTCCACAGGCAACCCTCAGACCCTCCATTCACTCCCATGGACCCCCCACAAGTCCATTTACACCTGCCTACTTCCAATTCGACCCCGTCTGCTATAAAAAAAAAAAAAAAAGATCTGTCCCCCCTCTATCTAGGTAAATCAAATTGGAATGCAGTCAGGTGTAAATGGACAGAGAAGTCCATTTACACCAGGTTGCCCATAGAACAGAGCAGGCTCGGTCCATGTCCGCTCTGCATAAACAAACAGATCCCCTGCTGATCTAAATGGAGTCCACCCCCTGTGAAAGGGGCCTAAAAGCTTTTACGGATTTTAAAATTAGAGATAACAGTCAATGATGGCCCTAGAATTATTGCTCTTGCTCCAATGTTCGCAGCAATACCTTGCATGTGTGGTGTTTATATACAAGCACACGCCATACACACGTGTTTGCATTCGCATGTGTGCACAGGTCGACAGGGGTGGTGTTATTTTTTTATTTTATTTATCCTATTTCATTTGACATTTTTAATTTTTTTTAATTTCATTTAACTTTATTGCCATCACAATACTGTAAAAGTAATCCGGCAACTATACAGCCACTTGGATCACTTTAACTAAATAGCTTGGAGGTGGCTTAAAAAAAAAAAAGATACCAAGCTCACGGCTGTGGCTTGTTTTGAGCTCCAGGTGGCTTCTAAACAGCCTGTAAATGGCAAGTGATTAAAATGTGCAAAAATGTATTTATTTTAATTTATTTTAGTTTTAGACAGTGTCTGTTTTCTTTTGCTGCTTGTGTCCCTATAGGGCAGACAGAAAGCAAAGCGAAATCCAAAGTGTTAAGATTTCACAAATGTGACAAATGTGCAGCTGGCTGCGGGGCATTTGTGGTGCTTCCTTGTTCACCCTAAAGCCCCATACACACGGTCGGATTTTCCGACGGAAAATGTCCTATCGGACAATGTTGTCGGAAATTCCGACCGTGTGTAGGCTCCATCGGACATTTTCCATCGGATTTTCCGACGGACAAAGTTTTATCTCCTGCTCTCAAATTTTCCGACACAGTCCTATCGGACTTTTTCCGATCGTGTGTAGCGAATTACGACGGACAAAGTGCCACGCATGCTCAGATCACATTACAAGGCCAAAGCTATTGGCTACTAGCCTCTACGTAGTCCCGTCGTAGGCAACAAACGTCACCACGTTCAGAATGATCAGATTTTCCGACAACTTTGTCCGACCGTGTTTATGCAACACCAGTGTCGGACTAAATCCGTCGGAAAAAATCCGATGGATTTTGTGGTCGGATTCTCCGACCGTGTGTACGGGGCATAAGGCCCCTTTCACACTGGGGCGGTGCGGGCGTCGGCAGTGAAGCAGCGCTATATTTATCGCTGCTTTACCGCGGTTTTAGCAGCGGTATTCGGCCGCTAACGGGGTGGTTTTAACCCCCGCTAGCGGACGAAAAAGGGTTAAAACGGCCTGCAAAGCGCCGCTGCAACAGCGCTTTGCCGGTCGGAATAGCCGCGCTGCCCCATTGATTTCAATGGGTAGGAGTGGTTTAGGAGCGGTGAATACACCGCTCCTTCACCTCTCCAATGATGCTGCTAGCAGGACTTTTTTTTACCGTCCTGCTAGCGCACCGCTTCAGTGTGAAAGCCCTCCGGCTTTCACACTGGAGTGAAAGGAGGCGTTTTTTTCAGGCGCTATACAGGCGCTATTTTTAGCACTGTAGCGCCTGAAAGGGGCCTAATGGGTCACGCTTGGCGGGTTTACCGCCTGCCAATGGCTACATGTTGGGTAGTTTTGCAAAGCATGTAAACAGCTCTGTCTGTTGCCTTTTGTGGCTTGGAAAAGGGGGCGTTAAATATGCAGCTCAACCACACATTTTACCCCCCAACTGCATTTCTAAATGAGACCTAACAGAACAGAGACCGCAAAAACATAAAGTAAACTAACAGGAATATTAACCATTCCCTACTCTGTCCAAAACGAAAGGAAAGGTTTTGGCTTTGCTTGTTAACTGGTAAAATAAATTGTTCTACAAACACAATAGAAAAGCATCCTAGAACAAGACGAGTTCAGAAGTTTGTTTTCACTACATGTCTGTTTCTGGAAAAACTTGATCTTAATCCAAAATTGGAGACTGGTGTGGTAAAATGCAAATATTTATAGTCTGACTGGTTATTTCAAGGCAAAACTGATACTGGTGTGCTACTGTAATACCAAAGGTTACACTGTGAAAAGTGAACATTCCTTAAAGTAACCACTAAGTTTCTATTAAAGCAAAAAAATAAAAATAATTTTTGGATTGAGTGGGGAAGGTTTGGAACCCGAGTCTGTTTTTTTTTTACTGCTCCCTGAGGCTCCCTAAGAGTGTTTCTCCTCACTTCCTGTTCTGGTGACAACGGGTTCACTAGAAAAGAAGTGAGGGGAAAGCTCCAACAGCAACGCAGACAGAAATACATTTTTAAATAAAGCAGAGGGGAGATAGAACCCTCTTCAGCTTTTTATTTCTGTTTGTGTTATATTTTTGTTAGTAAAGGATAGCATGGGGACGTATTGGGTTTTTATTGCCGTTTCCCTGAATTGAGGAGAAGTCTCTCCAGTGGGGCCACAACCAGCAATAACATCACTTTATTATGAGTACAGTGGAAGTGGAAAAGGTTGGGTCTTCAGACTTCACGCTCCGATCTAGGTATATTGTTACTGTGTCAGTGTGTCAGTGGGCGTCACCAGGATAGAAAGTATAGGGAAATCTTTCCAGCTGGGACACAGCCAGAAATTAAACAGTTTATTTCTGATCTTAAGGTGTCCCAACAGGTCATGTTTTTATTGTCGGTTCATACTGAGGCAGCACGACTTGCAGCGCGACTGCCTCAGGCGATCTCGACATGACAGCAGTGGCGACTTGCAAAACGACTATAGAAGTCAATGCAAGTCGCCTCAAGTCGCCCCCAAAATTGTACAGGAACCTTTTTATAAGTCGTAGTGTGTCACTCCGATTAGAACGGTTCCATTGTATAGAACGGGACGCGACTTGTCAGGTGGCTAAGTCGTCTGACAAGTCGTCCCAGTGTGAACCGGCACTTAGGCTTTCCGTTATTTTGCACAGGTGATTTAATCAGTTTGACTGCCTTAGTAATTACCACAGCTGTTTCATCTGAGGGAAATCCTGAAAACATGACCCGTTAGACCGCCTTGAGGACTGGAGTTGAGAAACACTGGCCTAGACTGTTGTACTCTGTTATAAGTCATTTTAGACATTTGCAACCTTTTTATCTCAAGGAACCCTTGAAATAATTCTCAGGTCTAAGGTAGCCCCAACTAAAATATTTAATCAAGAATCAGTGGAAAGAATGGCCCTTATATTGGTGGTCAGTGGGAAGAATGGCCCTTCCATTGGTGGTCAGTAGGAAGAATGGCCCTTCCATTGGTGGTCAGTGGGAAGAATGGCCCTTCCATTGGTGGTCAGTAGGAAGAATGGCCCTTCCATTGGTGGTCAGTAGGAAGAATGGCCCTTCCATTGGTGGTCAGTAGGAAGAATGGCCCTTCCATTGGTGGTCAGTGATAAAAATGGCCCTTACATTGGTGATCAGTGTGAAGAATGCCCTTACATTGGTGGTCAGTGATAAGAATGGCACTTACATTGGTGATCAGTGTGAAGAATGCCCTTACATTGGTGGTCAGTGATAAGAATGGCCCTTCCATTGGTGGTCAGTAGGAAGAATGGCCCCTTTATTGGTGGTCAGTGGGAAGAATGGCCCTTCCATTGGTGGTCAGTGGGAAGAATGCCCTTACATTGGTGGTCAGTGGGAAGAATGGCCCTTACATTGGTGGTCTTTTGGAAGAATGCCAGCCTTACTGACAGCTAAAAAGATCATCCGCCTTACCAACCGTTCAGTGTCCTGCCACCCCTCTCATTTGCTGCCACTCACCCAAGGAATAAAATTTAAAATACAACTTACACCTTACAAAGCCACCCACAACTCTGCCCCCAGCTACCTTGTCTCAAAATACCCACCAAGGGTACCCCCTCCATCCTGTGTCTTAGAATAAAAGGAGGTGAAGCCACCATTAATCTACATGTAATATCCCACCCCCATTGTGTTTTAACTGGCTAGTGGGTATGGAGGAGAGGGAGGGAGTTGGTAGTCATTTACCACTGTGTATAAGCCCACGTGTGTGACTCACATGAGCTGCTCAGATGTTATCGGGAGGAAATGCTTGGCATAGAAACTCACTGAAAACTGAGCATGTGCAGAGCTGCCACCACAGCTGCAGAATTCTTAGTTGAATTGGGGACATGAACAGAAGGGGAGATGGAGAGCATCAGAATCAACCAGGTTTTTTGCTGAATAAAGAAAGGAGTATGGACATGTAATACACCATTTATAAATATTATTTTATGATGTGGGTTTAGTGACACTTTAACTGGAACTGGTTATCACAACTACGAGTCAGAATAAAATGTGCATTGAAAGAGAAATTGGTGCTAAATGGACAGACTTCAAGCAGCAGACCCACCCAAACCAAAAGTGAAGAGCTCTCTGGAATCTGGCTGAAGTGTGCTTTTAACAACTCACCTCGTCACTCCTCCCGCGTTCCCCGCTGGAGGTCCGCCCTACAGCAACCCATTAATCCACCAGAATACAGGAGGCACGTTATCCCAAATAAAGAAGAAGGTAGAGAAAAGGAAAACTACCAGAGGTCATGAAAGAACAAGATATAAATCCTGGGAGGGTCGGCTACATGCCCATCCTTCCAAGGTAAAAAATATATAATCATAGATCAATCAAAGCAACCAACAGGTCTGTCTAAGGCCTCATGCACACGGACGTTTTTGCAGCCGGGTTTTTGAGCGTTTTTTGCAGCTTAAAAACGCCTGTCCATGTTAGTCTATGGCTTCATGCCCACCTAGGCGTTTTTGAGCTGCAAATGGCATAGGCGTTTTTAAGCTGTAAAAAAAACCCAGGACCAGTGCGTTCCGTGGCGCGGCGCTAGAGCTGTAAAAACGTGAATCGCGCAAAAACGCGCACCGGCGTTTTTGAGCTGCATCGTTTTTTTGCTGCAAAAAGTTGATTGGACACTGTAAGGCCTCATGCACACGGACGTTTTTGCATCCACGTTTTTGAGCGTTTTTTGCAGCTTAAAAACGCCTGTCCATGTTAGTCTATGGCTTCATGCCCACCTAGGCGTTTTTGAGCTGCAAATGGCATAGGCGTTTTTAAGCTGTAAAAAAAACCCAGGACCAGTGCATTCCGTGGCGCGGCGCTAGAGCTGTAAAGACGCGAATCGCGCAAAAAACGCGCAAAAACGCGCACCAGCGTTTTTGAGCTGCAGCGTTTTTTGCTGCAAAAAGTTGATTGGACACTGTAATCCCTGTATAGGAAATTATAGATGTGTAAAACGCTAATTAACGCTGACGCTAAAAAACACACTAAAACGCGCAAAAACGCCAATGCAAAACGTGGTAAAAGTCACGTTTTTTTAGGCTGCTTTTTCCAGGCGTCCGACCTAGCTTTACAGCCCGTTTTTTAAAACGTCCATGTGCATGAGGCCTTATTGTCCAACCCAAACCTCCGGAGACCTTGAGAACATTTAGTGAGCAAAGCTTATGGTTCCTATCACTCCAGCGAACCGATCAGGGACCACCTGTTGGTTTCTTCAGAAGGACCCGATCGGACTACCCACTGTTCTATATGGACCCACAGATGTCAGCGGACATGGGTCTGCCGGAAGAGGTACAGTAAGTAGGAACCTGCAGGAAAGGATGGAAGTTATGGAGGGCTACTGGGGGTTTTAGATCATTAGTAAATGTATTTTTTAATTCATATAATCAAATGTTTATAACAAAAATCTCTGTGTACTCTCACCTTTATCAGTATTATTTTTTCTGTAGCTTTGCAGCAGCACTTCATCACTTTACATATACACCAAGGTGTATGTTGTATTTACGTGGCTGGAAATATACAGGCAAGCATAAGCTTTACATACATTACCTAGTTTGCATAAAATGAGAGCTAGTGAGCTCAAACTACATATATTGTTTTTTTTTTTTTTTTTTTTTTTTTTTTTTAGTTTGCTAAAAATATCTAAGACCAGTTGAGCAGCATTTCCTTTTCTCCAGATGACAGTTAATTATTCTCTTCTGCGTGCCAAAAAAGAAAGCATGAGAAGGAAATTATTTGCTGACTTAATTAGCTCAGACAGAGCTTTTTACAAAATAAACACGAGCTCTGCTCTTTATTACATGCGTGTTCCTTTCAAGTCTATATCTGTAGTATATTCCTTTATTCGTTTCTCGGGACTCATTAATTCAGCATTTTTATCTTAAAGAGGAACTGCAGTCTGCTCACATAATCTGTAATAAAAACATCTTTGCCATTCTGAAGCTTCCCTCCAACCACTTTGCATATTATTTTATATATACTGTGATTCTGTCCTTGCCAAATATACTGCAGAAATCTCTCTCCACTAAGTCTGACTGCATCCATTTTAACTGTGGGCAGCTGAAGCTGCTGCCTGTTCACTTCCTGGATTTACACAGACACACCTCCAGCTCTGCAGCTCTCATTGGCCCTCTTATGACTTATCCCCCCTCCCTTCCTGGCAAACTCTCACGAGAGAGAGCTGTGCATGATGTCATAAGCCTAGGCTAATGACCAGACAAGAAAGAGGAAGATGGCTGTATAAGGTATTTACTGGCAGAAAAAAAAGGTTTTACTATCCAATGTTAAAACAACAAGGGCGGAAGATTTAATAGATGGAAAGATGAAAAAATGACTGAAGGTCCGCTTTAAATAGATGTGCTATATCCTATCTCAAAGTGGTTGTAAACCCTTTACATATACCAAATGAAGTCACTAGCCACAGAGATTAAACAAGTTCTCCTACATAAGTTGTATCTGCAGCTATCTCTCCTCTACAGGGGGTCAAAGTGCAGAATTTAGACAGCATTTATCAGCTCCAGCAGGCAGGGGGCAGGGATCTGACATCACATCAGGGAGCTGAGTGTAACCTGAGACCTGAGTGGAGGGAAGGGACACACCCCCCTCTACACAGCCTCATGGGCAAACATGAATAGCTGACGCTGTCAATCACCTGCTATGTGCTGGGAAGGAGGGGAGGCGTCTTCAGATAGTAGAGGAATGACAGAGCAGGCAGATATCACATTTGGTGCTTTGGATTTGTAAGTACACATTATGGAAGGATATGCTTTGTTCATTTTTCATTTCAGGGGTTTACAACCACTTTACCTTACAATGCATAACTGATAGAAAATAGAAGGAAAACCTTAGAATTAGGAAAACTGTAATGTAAGAGACTAAAAACATGAATGAAATCCTGTGGGTTGGGAAAGGATGGGTTGGGTTGGGTTGGGTTGGAAAAGGTTTACTGCCACTTATAAGGTGTAAAGTCCAAAGTGTAGCGCTAAAAAATTAAAGTGAATGGCGATCAGATGTGAGAGTCCATCAATCAAATTAAAGACGACATAATAGATGATGTAAAAGGAATCCTCCACCAAACTTCAGTGCTCAAAGGAAAGCACACCACACCCACGTGCTATCAATCTGCTTACCAGAAAGATATGACAAACAAGCAATGTTATCATATGATGCGAATGGTTAGTGGTAGCACTTGATTGATGCGATTGGCAGGACAATATCCAGTTTCATCAAATTAGCAGTAGGTGGCAGAACTCACAAGGATAGACCAATATATTGTGCTATAAGAAATCCAATGAAAAGAAGGAAAAAAAGCCACAATAGTGAAGCCCGTAGGTAAAAAAACACGCTATTTATTGGACATCTAGGCATATAAAAAACTCTGCAGTTCACAGCGTACTTGCATCAGCCAGCCTAAAAAAAAACTTATAAGGTGCCATTTGAAGTAGGAGCCTCAATCTACTGCTCGGATCTTCAGTGGCCTAAATACCTAACCAACAAATGGGAAGCCACCCATAGGACCGATTGTTATTGGGCTGTTTAATTTTGCCTTTTTCTTGTATGTACCAAGTTCTTTAATAAGCTGGACCAAAGTAGGATTATTGTATTGTACATCACTTTTATGTTATTGTTGAAAAATTACCAATAAAAACCATTGGAAAAGAAATAGGAGCCTCACTTTCCTTTACAGTAACTGTCCCCCTTAAAACAGTCCACGTTCCTATTGTGAAAATATAATGTAAGCAGTCTAGCAAAATCAAGAAACCAGGATCTGTGGCATGGGTTAGAGCTGTCTTATTAAGGGTCTGTGGCATGGGTTAGAGCTTTCTCATTAAGGATCTGTGGCATAGGTTAGAGCTTTCTCATTAAGGATCTGTGGCATGGGTTAGAGCTTTCTCATTAAGGATCTGTGGCATAGGTTAGAGCTTTCTCATTAAGGATCTGTGGCATAGGTTAGAGCTTTCTCATTAAGGATCTGTGGCATGGGTTAGAGCTTTCTCATTAAGGATCTGTGGCATGGGTTAAAGCTTTCTCATTAAGGATCTGTGGCATAGGTTAGAGCTTTCTCATTAAGGATCTGTGGCATAGGTTAGAGCTTTCTCATTAAGGATCTGTGGCATGGGTTAGAGCTTTCTCATTAAGGATCTGTGGCATAGGTTAGAACTTTCTCATTAAGGATCTGTGGCATGGGTTAGAGCTTTCTCATTAAGGATCTGTGGCATGGGTTAGAGCTTTCTCATTAAGGATCTGTGGCATGGGTTAGAGCTTTCTCATTAAGGATCTGTGGCATAGGTTAGAGCTTTCTCATTAAGGATCAGTGGCATGGGTTAGAGCTTTCTCATTAAGGATCTGTGGCATAGGTTAGAGCTTTCTCATTAAGGATCTGTGGCATGGGTTAGAGCTTTCTCATTAAGGATCTGTGGCATGGGTTAGAGCTTTCTCATTAAGGATCTGTGGCATGGGTTAGAGCTTTCTCTTTAAGGATCTGTGGCATAGGTTAGAGCTTTCTCATTAAGGATCAGTGGCATGGGTTAGAGCTTTCTCATTAAGGATCTGTGGCATGGGTTAGAGCTTTCTCTTTAAGGATCTGTGGCATAGGTTAGAGCTTTCTCATTAAGGATCAGTGGCATGGGTTAGAGCTTTCTCATTAAGGATCTGTGGCATGGGTTAGAGCTTTCTCATTAAGGATCTGTGGCATGGGTTAGAGCTTTCTCATTAAGGATCAGTGGCATGGGTTAGAGCTTTCTCATTAAGGATCTGTGGCATGGGTCAGAGCTTTCTCATTCAGGATCAGTGGCATGATTGTGATTTTGAGGTTGAGTGAGCCACATGCTTCGCCGTACTCAGAAGTACTGAGCAGTTCCTTCAGCACCCAGCACAAAAAGGATTAACTGGGAAGAATAAAACAATATCTTTGCCTAAATGGACGTAGCACACTTTTGCATCCTATACATTAAGGTGAAAAAACACCTGGCAGTGACCGACCCCTAGCACCCCCCGTTTCACTTACCTGAGCCCTGGAACTTGACCCGGCGGAGACACGCTGTCTCTCTGCCCAGGGTTCTCGGCTCTTGATTGCATTGATTGATAGCAGTGCAGCCATTGGCTCCCGCTGCTGTCAATCAAATCCAATGATGCAGGCATTCGGGGGGGCGGGGCCGAGTCATACATTCGCAGGCTATGGACGCTGAATGCTGGACGCTGAATGCTGGACTCTGGAGCCTTCCCGCAAGGTAACCCCCTCGGGAGAGTGCTTCTCCTAGGGGGTTTTCTGATGTTGGGAGGAGCCGCAAGAGCCACCGGGGGACGCCAGAAGACCCTGTTGGGGGCCACTCTGTGCAAAACGAGCTGCACAGTGGAGGTAAGTATGATATGTTTGTTATTTTTTTTAAATTAACCCTTACAATCACTTTAAGGGTTTTATGTAAAATCTGAAGGGTTTTTATAATGAGATATGATGGGGTCATATGTTAAAATTTTGGGTTTTACTTGAATGTTGTTTCTTGTTTTAATATCACGTTTCTAAAAGCTGGGTAGAAACTTAAAGTGGTTGTAAAGGCTAAAGGTTTTTTATTTTTATGCATTAAAATAAAAAAAACTTCTGTGTGCAGCAGCCCCCCCTCTCAGCTCCCCTAATACTTGCCTGAACCCCATCTCTATCCAGTGATGTCCACAAGTGCCTTGTGCTATCTGGGACTCTCCCTCTTGATTGGCTCCCGCTGCTGTCAATCAGAGTCAGTTAGCAAGTTGCTTGCTGTGGAGGCACTTGACAGGAGGGAGGGGCCAGGAGAGCCAAAGAGGGACCCTAGAAGAGGAGGATCTGGGCTTCTCTGTGCAAACCACTGCAACAAAGCAGGTAAGTATAACATGTTTGTTTTATAGAAAAAAAAAACAAGACTTTACAATCACTTAAAAGTGTCATATGTCATACTTACCTCCACTGTGCAGCTCGCTTTGCACAGAGTGGCCCCGATCCTCGATTTCTGTGGTCCCCTGGCAGCTCTCGCAGCTCCTCCCCACATCAGATAACCCCCTAGGAGAAGCAGTCTCCCGGGGGGTTACCTTGCGGGCGCGCTCCCGGGTCCAGCATTTGCGTCCACAGACATGAATGCCGGACTCGGCCCCGGCACCCGCGTCATTGGAATTGATTGACAGCAGCGGGAGCCAATGGCGGCTCTGCTATCAATCTATCCAATCAAGTGCCGAGAACCCTGGGCAGAGGCACAGCACGCCCTCACGTTGGAAAATTCCAGGGCTCAGGTAAGTAAAACGGGGGAGGGGCTAGGGGGCTGGTGACTGACAGATGTTTTTTCACCTATGCATAAGATGCATTAAGGTTAAAAAACACGAGGGTTTACAACCCCTTTAACTTAAAAGTTCTGCTCATCCTCATCCGCCCTGCGTACGTGGCATTAGTTCCGTGTTGCAGGCAGTGTATGTTTACTTTGCTTAAGAAATTAATCTACAACATTGGAATAGGATTGGCTGAGAAGCACATTAAAATGAATTAACTTTCGGTTGACCTTGTACCTGAAATAAATAAGGAAGAAATATAGAACTAATAAAGTTTATGGGAAACTACACAGGATGCCCAACCCTCACCTGGCCTGTTAATAACAGATATAATTAAACAGTAGGGCTTCACTGTTAGGCTCCGCTCACATATTGCTCCCATTTGCAATTTTTGTTGTGCGATTTTCACACGATTTTGCGTGTTGCGCATGGGACAGCCCATTCACTTATATGGGCTGCCCTATGAGGGATGAATAATAAAACCTGAAAGCTGATTGGTTTCCCTGCAGCACTGCACCAGATTTTGCACTTTCCAGTTTTAGTAAATCAACCTCTTTGTCTTTTAGTAACACAAAGTAAAACATGCCATTTAACATGCATTACCTCAATGCACAACAACACACTGCATTGTGGTGCACTACTATGCAATTCATTTTTAATGAGCTAAATCAGTGCGTGCCCGGTGCACCTGTGTTGCATACCTCCCAAGCATAGGACACCCCCCCCCCCCCCCATTTAAAGGAGAATTTTACAAAAAATGATTGGTTAAACCCACAAGTGTTTTTTTTAATCACTACTGTTCCTTTATATTGGCTTTTGGAATTTAACGATGCATTGATTTTGAAAATGGATGAAAGGTTTTGCACTGTTAAACACTTTTGGATATATATATAGTGCTTTTTTATATACAACTATATAAATTAGACCAAAAATGAGGAGGAAAGAGGGGCAGAAGGACTTTGTTTAAAATGAAGAAGAGTCCCTCGAAATCAGGAACAGTTAGGAGCGATGGTATTGCAATGGCAGTTAACCACTAGCCGACCAGCGCACGTCGATGTACGTCGGCACAATCGCACGGCTGGGCAAATGGGTGTACAGGTACACTCAATGTCCACCGAGGGCCCACGATCGTGTCACGGAGCGGAAGAATGGGGAGATGCCTTTGTAAGCAATTCCCTGTTCTGCCTAGTGACATGACAGAGATCTACTTCTCCCTGTCCTCGTGAGCAGTGATCGCTGTCATGTGAGTGGAAGCCCATCCCCCGCACAGTTAGAACACCTCCATAGGACACACTTAACCCCTTGATCGCCCCCTAGTGTTTAACCCCTTCCCTGCCAATGCCATTTACACAGTAATCAGTTCATTTTTATAGCACTGATCACTGTATAAATAACAATGGTCTCAAAATGGTGTCAAAAGTGTCCGATGTGTCTGCCATAATGTCGCAGTCACAATAAAAATCGCAGATCACCGCCATTACTAATAATAATAAAAATAAATAAAAATGCTATAAATCTATCCCCTATATTGTAGACGCTATAACTTTTGCGCAAACCAATCAATATACGTTTATTGCATTTTTTTTTTTTTTTTTAACCAAAAATATGTAGAATACATATCGGCCTAAACTGAGAAAACAAATAGTTTTTTTTATATATATATTTTTGGGGATATTTATTGATAAATATTGCTTTTTTTTTTCAAAATTGTCGCTCTTTTTTTGTTTATAGCGCAAAAAATAAAAATCACAGAGGTGATCAAATACCACCAAACGAAATCTCTATTTGTGGGAAAAAAAGCATGTCAATTGTGTTTGGGTGCAACGTTGCACGACCGCGCAGTTGTCAGTTAAAGCGACGCAGTGCCGTATCGCAAAAAGTGCTCTGGTCAGGAAGGGGGTAAATCCTTCCAGGGCTGAAGTGGTTAAAGCTATCCAGAAGTCTGGAGAGCAAAATCAGATGGCTAGAAGTTTTGGTGAACATTCTGATTAATTGGTTGTGCGGTATCTTGGCTTGAGTCTTCCTACAGTTTGATTCACTCCTGTCTGTGTTCTCTATAAAAGGGAGGGTCAAATGGAAGGGTGGTGATCTCTGTCTCTTTTTGGGGGGCTGCAAACAATTCCTCCCCCGCCACCGTGGCTTCCCTTCCTTTTTGGTCACTGTGAAGTCCATGCCCAGTAGATGGACCAAGCAGTAGGAGAGCAGCCAGGCAGACAGAGCCAGTATGTCGTTGCCGCAGCCTGGCTCTGTCCGCCTGACTGCTCTCCTACTTCATCTTTCTTCTCCCAGCTCAGGCTACACGGCAACTCTGCCTCTGTACATGTCACCGCCGGAGACTGCATGCTCATTGGCTGCCGCCAACTCCCCCCGCCTCCTTCTCCACTGCTTATCAGCTCTAACAACCGCCACACACATCACACAACTGGGTGGTCTCTGCGCCCAGAGCCCACCCTTTTTTAAGCCAACTAAAGTCACAGGCTCTAATCATGTGCTCCTAAAAAACAAACCCAAAAAACCTATTGAAATCCATAAATCTGGTGCCCTGCATGGAGATTAGGGGCCGGGCGCATGGACCAGGGGGGCGGTGCCCCTGCACCCCTAATGAATGGGCCACCACTGCTCTACAGCTATGATGAACTTGACGATAGAGTGTGTCACTGTGGTGGGGCCATTGGGTGTGCATGCTGCCAGGAGTATTTTTTATGTATTTATTTAAATATGGTTTATTCCCATGAGCAACATTTTTAAAAAGCTAAAAGCAAATCCTATGTGGCTGGAATTTGTAAAATTTGTAAAGCAGGAATGCTTTGATCATTTGAGTGTTGCAGAGCAAAAACCACAAAATCGTTGGCAAGAATTTTAAACTAGCAACAAGTTTCTTAAGACAGCTAGACATACCCGAAAACTAACTAAATCTAACTTTGGCCTTGGAGTTATTGCTTTGACATCATTTTTTTGGTTGAATAATGATTTGATTTGTTATATTGTCGATATTTTTGGATGCATAGAATGCACTTTTTAGTTAAGTTCTATTGGCAGATAGCATGTCTAATATTATTCTTTTTCTTTTTTTAATGCACAATAAAAGAATTGTGTAGAATAATACTTGGCTATGTTTTTTTACTTCACAAGAAGAAGAGAATGTGCTCTGCATTTTGATATTTTCATAATTTGCTGCGTCACAAATGTTAATTCTCTATTACGAACGCTAGTTCACAAGACCGACCGTTTCTGGCTCGCCCTTGCTTCCGAGCATGCGTGTTTGTACTTTGGACTTTTGGCCGACGGACTTGTGTACACACGATCGGAAAATCTGACAACAGACATTTGTTCACGGAAAATTTTAAAACATGCTATCCAACATTTGTCTGCGGAAAAATCCAGCACCAATTGTCTGGTGGAGCGTACACACGGTCAGTTTTTCCGGCAGCAGCCTGTCATCACACATTTCCTGTCGGAAGATCCGATCGTGTGTACGAGGCTTTAGAACAAAGAGGTACGAAGAGAAAGCAAAGCTACTAAAAATGGAAAGTGGCAGTGCTGATGTCCAAATTGAGGATGACAGTAACACAATTTGAAATGCACCACGATGACTGAACTTGAATATGATTTATAAATAATAATAAAAAAAATAAAGGTGAATAAAACATCTGCACCAGGCGCTATATACCCATGGGTTCTCAGAGAGTTTAACTCAGTTATTTCTAAGCTATTGTTTCTAATTTATAGAGACTTTAACCCTCTCACCGCTGCCACCTGGGAGTCGGCTGCCCCATCACGTGATTGGCTGTCACAGGGGTCAGGTGATCAGGAGCCTGAGCCTTTGGGACAGTGTCCAGGAGCTGTGACAGTTTCCTCTATGTATAACTCTGTAGCAGTGTATTGAGCACTCAGCACTGCTACAGTATGGTGAGGAAAGAGTCCTATGTAAGCTGTACAGTAGGTCGCAAAGCTTCTTGTTCTCACTTCTGTAGGTGAAGGAAGCTGTGGAAGAGAGGTCAATGATGTCATGAGCATCTCCATCCCATTATGTATGTCAGATGTGTGGTGGGAAATCTCCCACTTGCAGCTCATTGGCCCATAAATGACTGCTAACGTTAAGGTTCGAACCCAAGCTTGAACCTTACCGCTCATATATGCCTAAGGTACTAGGAAACATTTTTTTACTGTTCTAATTTCTCATTCCCACAGGCTTTCTTCATCCTGTAAGACCAGCTGCCGCAGCCTTTTCTCTAGGGTGCTCCGAAAGGTCACAGGAAGAAGAGTTGAGCATCGGCGGCCAGAGGAAGCAAGCTTTAAGGTAGGTAAAAGTTACCCTAAGCATAAATGAACATTTAACATATATCTAAACCCAAGAAGCCTTAAAAGCCTTGAAAATGAGATCTGACATAGTGATTCGCCAGGCAGACAAGGGGGGTACTGTAGTGATCCTAGATACTGCTAGTTACAAACAGGAAGCTGGAAGATCACATCACATTTGCCCCCCCCCCCCCCCCCCTTAGTTCTGATCCCACAGCAACTATACAACAAAAATTGTTACACTTTTTGGATGAAGGTAAGGAAAAAAACTGTAGATTATCTCATGGTCAAACATCCCATTACTCCGTTTTTTTTTATGCACTGATCACTGTATTGGTGTCACTGGTCCCCAAAAAGTGTCACTTGCGGTCAGATTTGTCTGCCGCAATGTTGCAGTCCTGCTAAAAATCGCAGATCGTTGCCATTACCTGTAAAAACAATAACAAAAATTAAAAGTCCTCCCTAAATCTATCCCCTATTTTGTAGATGCTGTAACTTTTGCGCAAACCAATCAATATACGCTTTTTGGGATTTTTTTAACCAAAACTATGTAGACAAATACATATTGGCCTAAACTGATGAATACATTTTTATTTTTTTGGATATGCATTATAGCAATAAGTAAAAAAAATTTAAGATTCTGCTTTAACCACCTCAATACAGGGCACTTTCACCCCCTTCCTGCCCAAGCCATTTTTCAGCTTTCAGCGCTGTCGCACTGTGAATGACAATTGCGCGGTTATACAACGCTGTACCCAAATTACATTTTTATAATTTTTTCCCCATAAATAGAGCTTTCGTTTGGGGGTATCACCTCTGCAGTTTTTATTTCTTGCGCTATAAACAAAAGAAGAGGGACAAGTTTGAAAAAACACAATATTTTTTTCTTTTTGCTATAATAAATATCCAATATTTATTTTTTTTTTAATTATTTTTTCCTCAGTTTAGTCCGATTATGTATTCTTCTACATATTTTTGGAAAAAAAATCACAATAAGCTTATATTGATTGGTTTGCGCAAAAGTTATAGCGTCTACAAAATAGGGGATAGATTTATAGCATTTTTATTATTATTATTTTTTTTTTTACTAGTAATGGCGGCGATCTGCGATTTTTTTTTATCAGGACTGCGATATTGAGGCGGACATAGCGGACACTTTTGACACATTTTTGGGACCATTAACATTTATACATCGATCCGTGCTATAAAAATGCATTGATTACTGTATAAATGTGACTGGCAGGGAAGGGGTTAACACTAGGGGGCGCTGCA
This sequence comes from Lithobates sylvaticus, assembly GCA_028564925.1. Lineage (NCBI taxonomy): Eukaryota > Metazoa > Chordata > Amphibia > Anura > Ranidae > Lithobates > Lithobates sylvaticus. The sequence goes on along the minus strand of CM053027.1, from coordinate 499,047,387 downwards.
GGGGTTAAAGGTGTGCCCTAAGGAGTGATTCTAACTGTGGGGGGAGGGGACTGACTGGGGAGGGTGACTGATCGTACAAGGGACACACCATCGGTCTCTTCTCCTCTGACAGGATGTGGATCTGTGCGTTTACATACACAGATCCATGGTCCTGCTCATTTACCGGGCAATCGCAGGTGACCAGCGGACATCGTGGCCGCCATGCACGTGTTTCGGGGCCCCAGTGATGCGGTGGGGCGCGCGCGTGCCCCCTAGTGGCCCAGGAACAAATCACGTCATATGACGGCAGCCCAGAACGAGAGCTGCCTCATCCCGCCGTCATATGACAGTGGGCGGGCAGTTAGTTGTTAAGCAGAATCTTAATAAGACATAATAATCTTTCAAAACATGATCTTTATGTGTTGCCATCATTTTTCCGCGTTTTCTTTTTTTTGTTTTTTTTTGTTTTGTTGTGTTTTTTGTTATGTAGCTTGTATAATGTATTTGTAAATTGACTGATGGTATGATTATGCCATTAATGTATGCATATTTGGATGTTCATGTTACTGCGTAGCCTGTATCCCAAGTATGTTTTCATTTTGTACTGACTTACTTGTCATTGATACGCGTTCATCTTGTTAAAACTTGTTAAAACTCAATAAACATTACTTGAAAAAAAGAAATAAAAATTATGCAGATTTGTGTATTTGTATAATAATTTTCCAATAAAATTAAGATTTAAACTAGAAAGTAAAAAATATATAATAATAATAATATATCGCTCTTTTTGTTTCTAGCGCAAATAAAAACCGCAGCGGTGATCAAATACCACCAAAAGAAAGCTTTTTTTAGTGGTTAAAAAAGTACATCAGTTTTATTTGGGTACAGCGTCGCACGACGGCGCAATTTTCTAGTTAAAGTGACGCAGTGCCGTATCGCAAAAAATGGCCTGGTCATTTATGGGGGTTAAATCCTGAAGTGGTTATAAAACGGCAAAGCTCAAAAACGCTGTATAAAACGGAAAAATCGCATCAAAATCGTGCATTAAAAATAGCTGGAAAAAATGCTTAAAGGCGCTACACTCAGGTGTGAATACAGATTAAATGGGTAGAAACTAACAATTAATCTGACAGGTAATCTATTATTTTCATACTGTCATTAACCCAGCCCAGTGGAAGTATAATTATCCATTTTGATAGACCGCTACCTCTATTATTTCCAGATGATGTGCTGTAGGTATATGCTTCTTATTTTCCTGATCCTTACAGATGAACACATTAAAGAATGTACCAGCATTTCACAGGCACACTTGTACAAGCCAATACCTGTTAAGACGCAGTGAGCAGATAACAGTAAGGGGAGGCGACACATGTAATTGCTGTGTGAGCTGACAGGCTTCAGTAGTGCAAGAGGAAGAGCCGCTCGGTCTATTAGCTGAACAAGAATTCTTTGCCTGCACTCAAGCAGTTTTAAAAGGAAGATAATCATCTAAGGAAAATAACTTTTTGCTTATTTTAAAAATTGAAATTTTATTTGTTATAACCCACTTTTTCTGAGGATCTAAGAAAGCAAGCATACGACCTGTAAGTACCCTTATAACTGTATTGGGCATACATAATAAGATGTGATAACGTGGTAGAACTCTGGCAATATCAGCTGAACTCAGTGATACTTAAAGGGTTAAAGTTAGCAGTAAAGTGCCGGGGATTACCTGAGTCAGGAGCTACCTGTAAGCGGAACGGGACCGCAGTTTTAGGTTTGAAAAAACATAAAAGAACTGCTTTTTTTTTTTTTTTTTTTGCAAGATACAGCAATTGAAATAGTCAGTCTGTCTAAAACGACATGATCTGCAGAATGACAAAATGTGCAATACCACGTTCATGTTCTAGATGTTTTATGCAGATAGCATACTCTCCCTCTATTAAAAGTTTTTGTTAATTTTTAATGAAATTTGCTGCTGTCTTTTTTTTTATTTTATTTTTTATCCCCCCGTCAACGCTGAATATCACTTAAACATTGAAAAGTCCTCTCTCTTTGCATATTACATTCAGCTCCTGTTAATGTTCCCTGTATATTCTAATGTAATATTTATTTAAAGTATTTATTAAAAGTATTTAAAAGTATTTATATATATATATATATATATATATATATATATATATAGATATAGATATAGATATAGATATAGATATATATAGATATATATACATATTATTGTATATTATTATTTATAAGTATTTATTATTATATATTTAAAGGATATGTGGGGGCTCTTATCGCATACCTTCTTCTGAAAAAATAAATAATAATATTTTTTCCAATATTAAAGTTCCCACCCAGCTGCAGTTTTTCAATTATATTAAACCTAAAATGGAAAAATAAATTAACAGCAATGGCCCCCTGCAACCAAGTTTTTACAATAAATTCTGTCCCCTTGTATGCATATACACATTACAAAGATGTTATATGCGTATGGCTTTTGGACAACCTAATGGTTCATTGAGACAGGCACTGAGACCCGTCCTCTGTGCTGAGCAGCTTTTTTCTGCGTCTGCATCCATCTCGGAGCTGCTTGCAGGCAGCCCATAGAAGAGGATGTAGATGCAGCAGCTGCACAGACACAGGTGCATGTCAAAATGTTTTAAATAAAGTTGAAACTTTGCTAAAGCTCTGTTCGCACCAATGAGTTTTTTCATGCTTTTTGCAGAAACGCAGGACATGGTTTTTTAACATGGGTTCCTGTAGATCACGTTCACATCAATGCATTTTTGTGCCTCTGGAAAGGAAAGGGTCAGGGGACTTTTTTTAAACGCAAAACGCTGATTTTTTGGTTCAATAGACTTCAATGGAGACACTGCAAAAAAGTATCTAGTGCGATTTTGACACGTTTTGCATGATTTTTATCTGCCTAACAACAAATTGGCCAAATAAAAAGAACAAAAACGCATAAAAAATGCGGAAAGCACAGCAAAAAGCACTGTAGAAATGCTCAAAAGCAACATGCTTAGGTGTGGATGGAGCATATAGGTCAAACCACGGTATAAAGCAAGCAGAAGCTTGTGTGTGTGTATATATATATATATACTAGGGATGAGCCGAACACCCCCGGGTTCGGTTCGAACCAGAACCTTCGAACGGACCGAAAGTTCGCGCGAATTTTCGAACCCTATACGTTATAATGGACGCGAACGTTCGAAATCAAAAGTGCTAATTACAACGGCCAATATGCATGTTAATGTCATAAAACAGGTTTGGGGACCCGGGTCCTGCCCCAGGGGACATATATCAATGCAAAAAGAACTTTTAAAAACTAACGTTTTTTCGGGAGCAGTCATTTTAATGATGCATAAAGTGAAAAAAAAAAAGTGACATTTTCCTTTAAATATGGTACCTGGGGGGTGTCCAAAGTATGCCTGTGAAGTGGCATGTGTTTCCCGTGTTTAGAACTGTCCTTGCACAAAATGACATTTGTAAAGGAAAAAAAAGAAGCCATTTAAAACCACTTGCGGCTTTAGGTTTGATCTTAAGTAGAATCTGAACAGGTACATTATGAAGTGTAGCTCCATCCCAAAAAAATCTATTTTTAAGCTTTTTGGAGAACATAGGGAGGGGTTATCACCCCTGTAACATTTGCTGTCTTTGCACATCTGTTCAGAACATGTCACCTCACTTTCCGTCCCAATGACAAATGTTTTTGGAAAAGTGGGGTTTTAATTGAAACAAGGATTGGTGATAAAGTATCAGTAGAGAGGAGATACCTTTTTCCCAAATTAAATCTAACAGGATAGAATTTCCCTTCCTAGGGGTAGATTTCCTCTCACTTCCTGTTTTCTCTTTCCATTTGCAAGTAGGAGTCGTTTGTAAGTTGGATGTTTGAAAGTAGGGGCCTGGCGTATATACTCTGCAGAAATTTGCCCTATTAGATGTTGGTGTAGCCACAAGACTGGTGGGCACAGGAATGGGCCCTGCTGTGAGTTAATAGATCAAGATTTGTAATTGCATGCACCTGTTGAACAGGGCAGAAAAATTGGGGGTGGTGGTGGTGGTGGTGGTGGTGGACGGTTTTGCCACAAGACTGTAAGCTCTCACAGTTACTCTTGGTGGGCGCAGGAATGGGCCCTGCTGTGAGTTATTAGATCAAGATTTGTAATTGCAAGCACCTGATGAACAGGGCAGAAAAATTGGGCCTTTGGCGGTGGTGGTGGACGGTGTTGCCACAAGACTGCAGGCCCTCATAGTTACTCTTGGTGGGCGCAGGAATGGGCCCTGCTGTGAACTATTACATCAAGATTTGTAATTACCCGCCCCTGTTAAACAGGGGCTGAAAAATTGTGCCTTAGGCACTGGTGCTGGTGCCACAACACTGCAACCCCTCACAGAGACTGTACTTGGAGCACAGCAGTCACACGTGTTGCGAAGCATTTTTTTAAAAAATTGTAAGTACACGCCCCTGTTAAACAGGGGCTGAAAAATTGTGCCTTAGGCACTGGTGCTGGTGCCACAACACTGCAACCCGGCCCTCACAGATACTGTACTTGGAGCACAGCAGTCACACGTGTTGCGAAGCATTTTTTTTTTAAAAATTGTAAGTACACGCCCCTGTTAAACAGGGGCTGAAAAATTGTGCCTTAGGCACTGGTGCTGGTGCCACAACACTGCAACACGGCCCTCACAGAGACTGTACTTGGAGCACAGCAGTCACACGTGTTGCGAAGCATTTTTTTTAAAAATTGTAAGTACACGCCCCTGTTAAACAGGGGCTGAAAAATTGTGCCTTAGGCACTGGTGCTGGTGCCACAACACTGCAACACGGCCCTCACAGAGACTGTACTTGGAGCACAGCAGTCACACGTGTTGCGAAGCATTTTTATTTTAAAAATTGTAAGTACACGCCCCTGTTAAACAGGGGCTGAAAAATTGTGCCTTAGGCACTGGTGCTGGTGCCACAACACTGCAACACGGCCCTCACAGAGACTGTACTTGGAGCACAGCAGTCACACGTGTTGCGAAGCATTTTTTTAAAAAATTGTAAGTACACGCCCCTGTTAAACAGGGGCTGAAAAATTGTGCCTTAGGCACTGGTGCTGGTGCCACAACACTGCAACACGGCCCTCACAGAGACTGTACTTGGAGCACAGCAGTCACACGTGTTGCGAAGCATTTTTTTAAAAAATTGTAAGTACACGCCCCTGTTAAACAGGGGCTGAAAAATTGTGCCTTAGGCACTGGTGCTGTGGCATGGATCATTGAGGAGGAGGAAGAGGATAGTCAGTGAACATAAGAGGACAGTCACTCAGCATCAGCATAGGCAGTCTTGAAGGGATGTGACATTAAAAATTATTCGGTTATATCCGCCTCAGGTGCCTGGTAGCTGGTGGTGATCCAAGACTGATTCATTTTGATGAATGTCAGTCGATCAACCGAGGCGGTGGACAGGCGCACCCTATGATCAGTCACAAATCCTCCAGCAGCACTGAATGTGCGTTCGGAAAGAACGCTGGAGGCAGGACAGGCCAGTAGCTCAATTGCATACTGTGCAAGCTCTGGCCAGTGATCCATCCTCAGGACCCAGTAAGCCAGAGGATTTTCGGTGGGAAAGGTGTCCAAGTCTGACCTTGCCCCAAGGTATTCCTGCACCATGTATATCAGACGCTGGCGATGGTTGCTGGAACCGATCATACCTTGGGGCTGCGGACTAAAAAATTGTCTGAACGCATCGGTCAGACGTCCACCTTCCCCACCGCTCCTTCTGCCACTGACCGAAGCCTCAGCAACTCGTCGCCCAGGACCAGGAGTTTGTAGCCTCCCAGTTTCTGGGAACGCGTTGCACAGACCTTTCTGCAAGGCCTCCCTGAGATGTCTCATCCTCTGCTCCCTCTGCGACGGCAAGATAAGGTCCGCAACCTTACCCTTGTACCGCGGATCAAGGAGAGTGGCCAGCCAGTAATGGTCCCTCTCCTTGATCCGAAGAACACGAGGATCCTTCCGCAGGCTTTGCAGGATCAGGGAGGCCATGCAGCGTAGGTTAGCTGAGGCATTCGGTCCGGAGTCTTCTGGGTCACTGAGGATGACATGATCGCCAGCCACCTCCTCCCAGCCACGTACAAGTCCACTGGCTTGTTGGGACTGTACATCATCCCTAAAAGACTGCTGCTGCTGATGCTGAGTGCCAGGCTCCACCTCCATGCTCACACAATCCTCCTCCTCCTCCTCCTCCTCCTCCTCCTCATCCTCTTCCTGTGTGATGGGTGGGACAGAAGGAACACTGTCCGGATAAAGGGGGCCTTGAGAGGCAAGGAAGTCCTCCTCTTCCTGCCTCTGTTCTGCCTCAAGTGCCCTGTCCATTATCCCACGCAGCGTATGCTCCAACAGGTGGACAAGAGGGACAGTGTCACTGATGCATGCACTGTCACTGCTCACCATCCTCGTGGCCTCCTCAAATGGTGAGAGGACAGTGCATGCATCCCTGATCATGCTCCACTGACGTGGGGAAAAAAAACCAAGCTCCCCTGACCCTGTCCTGGTGCCGTAGTCGCAAAGGTACTCATTGATGGCCCTCTGCTGCGTGTGCAGTCGCTGCAGCATGGCCAACGTTGAGTTCCACCTGGTGGGCATGTCAGATATTAGGCGGTTCTTGGGCAGGTTCAGCTCCTTTTGCAGCTCAGTCAGCCGAGCACTGGCATTATAAGATCGGCGGAAATGCACACAGACTTTCCTGGCCTGCCTCAGGACATCCTGTAAGCCTGGGAACCTGCCCAAGAACCGCTGCACCACCAGGTTGAGGACGTGAGCCATGCAGGGCACATGGGTGAGCTGCCCCTGTCGCAGGGCGGAGAGGAGGTTGGTGCCATTGTCAGAAACGACCATTCCTGGCTTAAGCTGACGTGGCGTCAACCACCTCTCGGCCTGCCCCTGCAGAGCTGCCAGAACCTCTGGCCCAGTGTGGCTCCTGTCCCCCAAACACACCAGCGCAAGCACGGCATGGCATCTTTTTGCCTGCGTACTTGCGTAGCCCCTTGTACGCCTACGGAGCACCGCTGGTTCCAAGGACAGAGCACTGGAGGAAGAAGAAGAGGAGGGGGTGGAGGAGAGAGGTGTGTCACAACCAGTAGCAGTAGTCGCGTTTTGGAGGCGTGGTGGCGGAACAACCTCCAACACTACTGCACCTTGTCCTGCATCCCTCCCAGCTGCCAATAGAGTGACCCAATGGGCCGTGAAAGAAAGGTACCGTCCCTGTCCATGCCTGCTGGACCATGAGTCAGCGGTAATATGCACCTTACCGCTGACCGCCCTGTCCAGCGAGGCATGGACATTGCCCTCCACATGCCGGTAGAGAGACGGAATCGCCTTCCGCGAGAAAAAGTGGCGTTTGGGAACCTGCCACTGAGGAACCGCACATTGAACAAACTCACGGAAGGGGGCCGAGTCTACCAACTGAAAAGGCAGCAGTTGAAGTGCTAGCAATTTAGCAAGGCTAGCATTCAACCGCTGGGCATGTGGATGGCTGGGAGTGTACTTCTTTCTACGGTCCAGCAGCTGGGGCAGGGAAATTTGCCTGCTGCAATCGGACGTCGGTGTACTGCAAGTACTTGGTTGTGACACACCTAATTCTACACCTTCAGTCCTCTCAGAGCAGCTTTCAGAGAGGACTGAAGGTGTAGTGGGGATGGAGATCCCAGCTGAGGAGGAGCAAGGAGAGGTCCGCTTAGTTCTTTGGTGTGGGTCTTTTATGTGTGCCTGCCAACGAGCTGCATGGCAGGTCGCCATATGTCTGGTCATGCTTGTCGTGCCCAAGCGGCTGATGTTTTGGCCACGCGAGATACGCTTGAGACAAATATTGCAAATAGCAGTGGTGCGATCTGCTGCACTCGTCTCAAAAAAGGCCCACACCAAAGAACTTTTCTGATAACGTGCAGAGGCAGCGCCCTGCACAGGCGGAGCTCTGCGGTGTTGTACAGTTGCTGTGCTGGCCTCTACCTGGCCTCCAGGGGGCATCCTGCCTCGTTGGACATGTGACGCCGCATCCTCCTCCTCCTCGTCCTCCTCCTCATCCTCTCTCCCTTGAGGCACCCACGTGGAGTCAGTGACCTCATCATCCCCTCCCTCTTCACCACTAGAGCAAACCTGGCAGTAAGCTGCAGCTGGTGGAACTGTACTGCCAGATTCCTCAAGCTGGGTATCGTCATCCGAGCCTTCGAATCGTTGGGCATCCTCCTGGAGCATGTACCCAACACTGTGCTCAAAGAGTTCGGGGGACTCCTCAGGAGGACATGGTGGGTCTAGGGAAGGGGTGGCTGATGATGCTCTGTCAGTACCCTGAGCCTGGGTGAGAGAGGATGAGGAGGATGAGGAGGGCTTGGTCATCCATTCTACCAAGCCTTCAGCATGATGCGGCTCCACATGTCCAGCTGCCGAAAACAAAGACGCGCGTGTCCCATGGCCACGTGCTGATGACGATGCACGACCACGTCCACGTCCACGGCCACGTCCACTAGAAACAGAGCCTGCCTGCCCTGTGTTCTTGGCTCTGCACGCTCTGCCTCCCCTTGGCGGTCTTCCAGCCATTGTAGTCGGTAGTCCTGTGGGTGCTGCTGAGAAGAAAATATAGGAGCTCTGTGTGATGCCACTAACACACTAGAAGTCCTATAGGTGCTTCTGCAAAGAAAATATAGGAGCTCTGTGTGATGCCACTAACACACTAGAAGTCCTGTGGGTGCTGCTGAGAAGAAAATATAGGAGCTCTGTGTGATGCCACTAACACACTAGAAGTCCTATGGGTGCTTCTGCAAAGAAAAAATAGGAGCTCTGTGTGATGCCACTAACACACTAGAAGTCCTGTGGGTGCTGCTGAGAAGAAAATATAGGAGCTCTGTGTGATGCCACTAACACACTTGAAGTCCTATGGGTGCTTCTGCAAAGAAAATAGAGGAGCTCTGTGTGATGCCACTAACACACTAGAAGTCCTGTGGGTGCTTCTGCAAAGAAAATAGAGGAGCTCTGTGTGATGCCACTAACACACTAGAAGTCCTGTGGGTGCTGCTGAGAAGAAAATATAGGAGCTCTGTGTGATGCCACTAACACACTAGAAGTCCTATGGGTGCTTCTGCAAAGAAAAAATAGGAGCTCTGTGTGATGCCACTAACACACTAGAAGTCCTGTGGGTGCTGCTGAGAAGAAAATATAGGAGCTCTGTGTGATGCCACTAACACACTTGAAGTCCTATGGGTGCTTCTGCAAAGAAAATAGAGGAGCTCTGTGTGATGCCACTAACACACTAGAAGTCCTGTGGGTGCTTCTGCAAAGAAAATAGAGGAGCTCTGTGTGATGCCACTAACACACTAGAAGTCCTATGGGTGCTTCTGCAAAGAAAAAATAGGAGCTCTGTGTGATGCCACTAACACACTAGAAGTCCTGTGGGTGCTGCTGAGAAGAAAATATAGGAGCTCTGTGTGATGCCACTAACACACTTGAAGTCCTATGGGTGCTTCTGCAAAGAAAATAGAGGAGCTCTGTGTGATGCCACTAACACACTAGAAGTCCTGTGGGTGCTTCTGCAAAGAAAATAGAGGAGCTCTGTGTGATGCCACTAACACACTAGAAGTCCTGTGGGTGCTGCTGAGAAGAAAATATAGGAGCTCTGTGTGATGCCACTAACACACTAGAAGTCCTATGGGTGCTTCTGCAAAGAAAAAATAGGAGCTCTGTGTGATGCCACTAACACACTAGAAGTCCTGTGGGTGCTGCTGAGAAGAAAATATAGGAGCTCTGTGTGATGCCACTAACACACTAGAAGTCCTATGGGTGCTTCTGCAAAGAAAAAATAGGAGCTCTGTGTGATGCCACTAACACACTAGAAGTCCTGTGGGTGCTGCTGAGAAGAATATATAGGAGCTCTGTGTGATGCCACTAACACACTAGAAGTCCTGTGGGTGCTTATGCAAAGAAAATAGAGGAGCTCTGTGTGATGGGACTAACACACTTCAAGTCCTATAGGTGCTTCTGGGAAGAAAATATAGCTCTGTGTGTGTGATGGGACTAACACACTTCAAGTCCTATAGGTGCTTCTGGGAAGAAAATATTGCTCTGTGTGTGTGATGGGACTAACACACTTCAAGTCCTATAGGTGCTTCTGGGAAGAAAATATAGCTCTGTGTGTGTGATGGGACTAACACACTTCAAGTCCTATAGGTGCTTCTGGGAAGAAAATATAGCTCTGTGTGTGTAATGGGACTAACACACTTCAAGTCCTATAGGTGCTTCTGGGAAGAAAATATAGCTCTGTGTGTGTAATGGGACTAACACACTTCAAGTCCTATAGGTGCTTCTGGGAAGAAAATATAGCTCTGTGTGTGTAATGGGACTAACACACTTCAAGTCCTATAGGTGCTTCTGGGAAGAAAATATAGCTCTGTGTGTAATGGGACTAACACACTTCAAGTCCTATAGGTGCTTCTGGGAACAAAATATAGGAGCTCTGCCTGCCTGCCACGAACACACTACAAGTCCTATAGGTGCTTCTGGTAACAAAATATAGGAGCTCTGCCTGCCTGCCACTAACACACTACAAGTCCTATAGGTGCTTCTGGGAAGAAAATATAGCTCTGTGTGTAATGGGACTAACACACTTCAAGTCCTATAGGTGCTTCTGGGAACAAAATATAGGAGCTCTGCCTGCCTGCCACGAACACACTACAAGTCCTATAGGTGCTTCTGGTAACAAAATATAGGAGCTCTGCCTGCCTGCCACTAACACACTACAAGTCCTATAGGTGCTTCTGGGAAGAAAATATAGCTCTGTGTGTGTAATGGGACTAACACACTTCAAGTCCTATAGGTGCTTCTGGGAACAAAGTATAGCTCTTTGTGTGTAATGGGACTAACACACTTCAAGTCCTATAGGTGCTTCTGGGAAGAAAATATAGCTCTGTGTGTGTGATGGGACTAACACACTTCAAGTCCTATAGGTGCTTCTGGGAAGAAAATATAGCTCTGTGTGTGTGATGGGACTAACACACTTCAAGTCCTATAGGTGCTTCTGGGAACAAAGTATAGCTCTTTGTGTGTAATGGGACTAACACACTTCAAGTCCTATAGGTGCTTCTGGGAAGAAAATATAGCTCTGTGTGTGTGATGGGACTAACACACTTCAAGTCCTATAGGTGCTTCTGGGAAGAAAATATAGCTCTGTGTGTGTGATGGGACTAACACACTTCAAGTCCTATAGGTGCTTCTGGGAAGAAAATATTGCTCTGTGTGTGTGATGGGACTAACACACTTCAAGTCCTATAGGTGCTTCTGGGAAGAAAATATAGCTCTGTGTGTGTAATGGGACTAACACACTTCAAGTCCTATAGGTGCTTCTGGGAAGAAAATATAGCTCTGTGTGTGTAATGGGACTAACACACTTCAAGTCCTATAGGTGCTTCTGGGAACAAAGTATAGCTCTTTGTGTGTAATGGGACTAACACACTTCAAGTCCTATAGGTGCTTCTGGGAAGAAAATATAGCTCTGTGTGTGTGATGGGACTAACACACTTCAAGTCCTATAGGTGCTTCTGGGAAGAAAATATAGCTCTGTGTGTGTGATGGGACTAACACACTTCAAGTCCTATAGGTGCTTCTGGGAACAAAGTATAGCTCTTTGTGTGTAATGGGACTAACACACTTCAAGTCCTATAGGTGCTTCTGGGAAGAAAATATAGCTCTGTGTGTGTGATGGGACTAACACACTTCAAGTCCTATAGGTGCTTCTGGGAAGAAAATATAGCTCTGTGTGTGTGATGGGACTAACACACTTCAAGTCCTATAGGTGCTTCTGGGAAGAAAATATTGCTCTGTGTGTGTGATGGGACTAACACACTTCAAGTCCTATAGGTGCTTCTGGGAAGAAAATATAGCTCTGTGTGTGTAATGGGACTAACACACTTCAAGTCCTATAGGTGCTTCTGAGAAGAAAATATAGCTCTGTGTGTGTAATGGGACTAACACACTTCAAGTCCTATAGGTGTTTCTAGGAAGAAAATATAGCTCTGTGTGTGTAATGGGACTAACACACTTCAAGTCCTATAGGTGCTTCTGGGAAGAAAATATAGCTCTGTGTGTGTAATGGGACTAACACACTTCAAGTCCTATAGGTGCTTCTGGGAAGAAAATATAGCTCTGTGTGTGTGATGGGACTAACACACTTCAAGTCCTATAGGTGCTTCTGGGAACAAAATATAGCTCTGTGTGTGTAATGGGACTAACACACTTCAAGTCCTATAGGTGCCTCTGGGAACAAAATATAGGAGCTCTGCCTGCCTGCCACGAACACACTACAAGTCCTATAGGTGCTTCTGGTAACAAAATATAGGAGCTCTGCCTGCCTGCCACTAACACACTACAAGTCCATAGGTGCTTCTGGTAACAAAATATAGGAGCTCTGCCTGCCTGTCACTAACACACTACAAGTCCTATAGGTGCTTCTGGTAACAAAATATAGGAGCTCTGCCTGCCTGCCACTAACACACTACAAGTCCTATAGGTGCTTCTGGTAACAAAATATAGGAGCTCTGCCTGCCTGTCACTAACACACTACAAGTCCTATAGGTGCTTCTGGTAACAAAATATAGGAGCTCTGCCTGCCTGCCACTAACACACTACAAGTCCTATAGGTGCTTCTGGTAACAAAATATAGGAGCTCTGCCTGCCTGTCACTAACACACTACAAGTCCTATAGGTGCTTCTGGTAACAAAATATAGGAGCTCTGCCTGCCTGTCACTAACACACTACAAGTCCTATAGGTGCTTCTGGTAACAAAATATAGGAGCTCTGCCTGCCTGCCACGAACACACTACAAGTCCTATAGGTGCTTCTGGTAACAAAATATAGGAGCTCTGCCTGCCTGCCACGAGCACACTACAAGCCCCTCTTTGTCAATCAATCTTTGTAACTGAATCTATCTAACTCAATCTCTGCAAGTGAATCTCTCTCTCTACCTAACTAAATCGAGCAGAGTGTCACAGAAACAGCCTGCTCAATCTGCGCCGGAACAGCATGTGACCGGCGCAGACGGCGTGGCGGCGTTTTATAGGGGGGGGCGTGTACTACAGCCCCTGAGCTGTAATTGGCTACAGGCGTCCTGCCTGTAGCCAATTATGGCTCTTCGAGTTTCCGGGGCTGTGATTGGCCAAGCATGCGGGGTCACAGTGCATGCTTGGCCAATCATCAGCCAGCAATGCACTGCGTCGGCCGCGCCGGCCGCAATGCATTGCGGGGCCGCGCGCATCACACGAACGTGATGCGAGCGGCCAAAATAGTTCTGGGCTCGCCGAGCGAGCGAACGCCCGGTGCTCGATGCGAACGTGGGTTCGCATCGAGCACCGGGCCCATCCTTAATATATACATATACAAGATGTGGTTTATTAATAATTACATTTGCAAAACCATCCAGCGCTTTTTTTTTAATTGATATTTTATAAACAAAAAAACAAAGCATATAATGATTTTACGTGACCCAATGATTGCCACAAAATTATCTCATACAAAAAACATGCAACATAATATGTATCATAAAAGAGTCTATGAACGGCTTGTACAAGCATCAGATCAAACCGATCTTGATTTGATCAGATGCTTTGGAGGCCAGATGAGAGATCTGGGGTCTAATAGACTCCAGATCTCTCCATAAAGAGAACCTGTCACTGCCCGTGCTATCACAAGGGATGTTGTTTATCCCTGTTGTATCCCTTGTAATAGCAATAAAAGTAATAAAAAAAAAAGTTACAGTGTAAAAATTGGTCCCTCAGGCATATGCAAATGGCCATCATACCACACATGTGAGGTATTGCTGCAAACGTTAAAGCAAGAGCAATAATTCTAGCACCAGACCTCCTGTGTAACTCTATACTGGTAATCTGTAAGGCTCGATTCACATCTATGCATTTTGCTTTTGAGCGTTTTTGCAGTGCTTTTTGCGGTGCTTGCCGCGTTTTTGGACACGCGTTTTTTACCGCGATTTGCGTTTTTGTATTTTTTTTTTTTTTTTTTTTACATTTTTTTTTACACTGTGGTTGCTTAGCAACCAGCTATATACAGTGTAAAAAAACCGCAAATCGCGGCAAAATCGCGGCAAAAACGCGGTACTTGCGTTTTGGATGCGGGTCCATTGACTTCTATTACATGCAAAACGCTGCATTTTGCATGAAAAAAAGTCCCCGACCCTTTCCAAAAACGCAGAGGCACAAAAATGCATTGATGTGAACATGTTCCATAGGAACCCATGTTAAAACATTTCCCTGCATTTCTGCAAAATGCAAAATGCATAAAAAAACGCGCTAGTGTGAATGGAGCCTAAGGGCTTATAAAGTGACACCTATGGAGATTTTAAGTGTTATAGTTTGGTACCACTCCACAAGCGTGCACAATTTTAAAGAGTAGCATGTTATGTATTTACTTACTCTGCTTAACATAATCTTTTATATTTTACCAAACAATTGGGTATTATGTTTTGTTTTTAAAATTCGGTAACGTGTATTTTTTTTTTTTTTAATTCATGCGCAAATACCGTGTGACAAAAAACTGCAACGCCCACAATCTTATTCTCGAGGGCCTATATAATGTTTAATGGTTCTAGGTAATTAGCAAAATATTTCGATTTCTACATATATATGAGAAATTTCATGGCCCAGAGTGGAGTGGTTAACCTGCAGCACACTCCTGCCAGTTAATTGTGTGTATCCTGTGTTTTATGTTGTAAAACTCAGCAAGCCCGAGTCCTTATGGTCTCTTCAGACCCGATTCCTTTTCAAACACAAATGACAACAGTGACCAGTGACCACCCTAAAAAAAGGTTACAAATTGCATGGCCCTGCAAGAAAACCAAATACTATGAATCTCATAAGATTTTTGCAGCCACTGTGGTTATCACCTATAAAAAAAAAAAAAGGAAGCATTCAAGATATCGTCAAACATATTGTCAAGCAGAACTTCCTCTAAAAATGTACTCATTAGCTATTACATCATAATTGGAACTGACTTTTCTGTATAGGGCCCCATTCACACTTACGAAAGAGACCGACTGCGATTATTCATGGGAGATCTAGCATGGTTCTCTGCGAATAGCTGCAGATGGAAAGCCTCATTTAAAGCAATGGGAGGCAGACAGCACTCGCAGCTATTCAGTTGGAACTGCACTAAAAGTCCAATCTCAAAATCATCCTTTATTGTGCATATAGGATCCAAAAGGGGAAGTTCCACTTGAAGTCCTCCCCCAGTGGCATCGCTAGGGGGTGGCTTTTGGGGCTATAGCCCCGAATCTGGGCCCCATAGCCCAGAGTCTCTGCAGGGGTCCCCAAGGGGATGGAAGGCTCTCTGGGGACCCTGATTTAAGGGGAGGCTCTCTGGGGACCCTGATTTAAGGGGGAGGCTCTCTGCGGACCCTAATGTGAGGGGGGCTCTCTGGGAACCCTGATGCAAAGGGGAGGCCCTCTGGGGATATACACACACACACACACGTATAATTATGTACATGTGTATGCCCACCCAAGCGTATGACTTTCTTTGGGCTCTAGCCCCAGATCTTTTATAGACCTAGCAACGCCCCTGCCTTCCCCTCCTCTACCACATTTGGCATGTAATTGTTCTTTTTGAGGGGGGGCAGTTTTGACTCCCGCCTAGGCGACCCAAGTGAAATTTCACCCACCCCCCCTTCACCCGCAGCTTTATGGGACACATCAAGGGTACCATAAGGCTGGAGGACCATTCACAAAGTGCCGCGTGGCTCGCACATGCACAGTAGAGAGCCAGCTGTGAAGCCACAAGCTGTCACAGTTGGCTTCCCACATTAAAGATGCCAGCAAAGGTAAAGCATAATGGACTACTATGCATCGCATAGTAGCCCATTATGTGTCACTTACCTGACACAGGAGCCAGCAATGTCACCGCTGTCCCCTGTAGCACGAAGCGTCCATCTTCCTTCTGGGTATCGCTGCTCTGCGATGCGAGCAGCGATGACGTCACTCCGGCGCATGCACTCGGAAGCCGTAAGTGACGGCATGTTTGCCTTCACTTGCGGCGCGCCCAGTGTGCCTGCGCCGTAGACAGTGGTGCCCTATTTTTGTAAAATATCTCCTTAACCGTGTAGGTTAAGGAGATATTTCTTGGACCTACAGGTAAGCCTTAATCTAGGCTTATCTGTAGGTCAAAGTGGTCTGTAAGGGTTTACAACCACTTTCAAAGCACCCCGCTAGTGGCCGAAAACCTCTGCAAAGACGACGGTAAAGCGTCAGTGTGAAAGCAAACTTACTGTATGTACATAGATCCTGTACTCTCTGGTTAATTAAGCCATGCACTGACACCAATCAATTAAATCCAAATTATATAAATTACTGGAAAGGTTATTTGCATTCAACCTCCTATGCACATATAACCTCTTACATGGAATATGCATATATTGAAGTTGTTTTCAAAGGCAAATACTGTACCTTTAAAACCCCAGTTCAAATGTATGTCTTTGTATAAAACTGCATTTAATGCATTGGGGTTGATTTACTAAAACTGGAGCTGGCAAAAACTGGTGCTGTACTCAGTTGTCCATGGATGCTAGAAGACTGTTGGCACACAGCATCATTGGCTGCTATCAGGCTGGCAGCGCAGTGTCATTGGTTGCCGGAACATCGGTGTTACACAGTGTCATTTGTTGCTGGGTTACAGGCAGCGTTATTGATTGTTATAGTGCAAGCAGTGCAAGCATTAAAGCAGACTTTTCCCTACTTTAACTAAAAGTCACACCATGCAGCTCTTCATGCTAATATGAAATCATTTCACATCCATCAGTTAAACAAACATTTTTTACTTTTAATTAAAATTACTATTTTCCCACTTCCTGGTTGAGTGAGGCACTGGTGATGTAATCTTGGTCTCACAGCTGCATCCTGGGAAGGTGACACCAGTACTTTCCCCCTCAGTTGATGTGCACTGTCACATATTTCAGTAGGCAGGCCCAGAGTTCCTGGAAGTAAAGGGAGGTGGTTTCATCTGCCTTTGGTAAAAATGTCTGCTGTAGGAAGAATGGTGAGGAAACTAAAAATAAGGTATGGAAAGAATAAAAAGACTGCATTTTTTTAATAAGTATCTGTTGATTACCATTACTTAACATTTCAAGAAAAAAAGCCTTTGTTGTAAATTTTGAGACAAGGAGAAGTTCCTCTTTCACATATGTATAAAACAGTGTTGCTAGTGTGCCGCCTAGTTTCCTCTGGGGTGCTGCAAACATCAGTTTGCCTTGAATCAGAGTCACGATTTGCCATGGTGCGGGCAATTTGGCCACCAGCACCATAACAACCAATGATGCTCTAGAGCAGGGGTGTCAAACTCAATTTCATTGCGGGCCGCATCAGCATTATGTTTGCCCTCGAAGGGTCGGTTGTATTTACTTAGACTGGATGTCCAGAGCATCCCACCTCCCCTAACATCAGATGTCAAGAGCCCCCCCTACCATCAGTAGTCGAGTCCTCCACCCTCCTCCTCTCTGCTGCCAAAAGGTAAAACAAGGTGGAGACAGAGACAAGGGCGGGGCTGCAGGAGAAGTGCGAGGGCCACATGAAATGGCCTGGAGGGCCTGATTCGGCCCGCGGGCCTTGTGTTTGACACATGTGCTCTAGAGTCAGGACACACAGCGTCATTTGTTGCTATCATGATGCCAGCCAGCTTGCCCAAACCAGGGCAGGCAGCATGCAAGGCCATCTCCTTCAGACTTCCTCTGCCCTCTACCCTCTGCCACACTACTGGAGCCACAAATTAGGGCTTGGTGTAAAGAGGGGACTGTGTGATTGGGGGCTTTGTGATGGGGTGCTGTGTGATTAAGGGGCTTTGTAATGGGGGGGGGGGGGGGGGGGGGGGGGGGGTCTGAGATAGGGGAACCTGTGTGACTGGGGGACTTTGTGATGGGGGCAATGTTTGACTGGGGGGCTCTGTGTTTGGGGTGACTCTAATGTGATGAGGGGGGTATAAAGAAGGCTCTGATGTCCTGGGAGCAGTCTGTTTTTGTATAGGGGCCTCTGATGTATACAGGCGACTCTGATGTAATGGGATCTGTCATGTATAGGGGTCCTTTCATGTATAGAGGGACCTCTGATGTGATTGTGGACCTCTGACATGAAGAGGGGCCTGTGACATAAAGGGAGGCCTCTAAAGAGAAGGAGGGGAGCCTGGTGTAATGGGTGAACCTCTGATGGGAAGGGGCACTTTTGATGTGAAGGAGGGACTTCTGACGTTATTGGGGGCCTCTGAGGTGAAGGGAGGACCTCTGATGTGGTGAGAGGAGCTCTAATGTGAAGGGGATACCTCTGATATGAAGAGGGGCACCTCTGAGGTGATGGGGGGTCCTCTGAGGTGAAGGGGATACCTCTGATATGAAGGGGGCCTCTGATGTGATGGAGGGACCTCTGATGTGATTAGAGGAAGTCTGATGTGAAGGGGATACCTCTGATGTAAAGGAGGGCTTCTGATGTGAAGTTATTTTATCAAGACAGTTGTGTGCATTGTCCCTGGCTCATCTTTCCCATTGATAAGTAACATTGGTGTTTTTACATTTTAGATTGGGGTGCCTCGAGATTTAGCATATTTTAAACGGTGCCGTGACTGAAAGGTTGAGAAATGCTGGTAAAAAATACGTATGAGAATGGCACAATGTCTGCAGGTGAATTTGACAACACATGTAGTAACACATCAGAGTATGTGTATTCATTTATTCAAAAACTTTGAGTCATGACTTTTCACCTAATTTGCTGTAAAACTCTGAAGTCCAAAGATATGAGCATGTGAAAAGGCTTTTCATTGTTCAGAGTTTGTGTATTTGTGATAAACAATAGACATATCTGCAGAGAAAAGTCAGTTATATTACATGACTTTTGAAAAACACATCTGAAGTAATTTATCAAACAAGGAAATGTAAAATCGAACTAAAGGCAAACTAAAAAAAAGCAATTTTTTCCCTCAGTTTAGGCCGATATGTATTCTTCTATATATTTTTGGTAAAAAAAAAAATCGCAATAAGCGTATATTGATTGGTTTGCGCAAAAGTAATAGCGTCTACAAAATAGGGGATAGATTTATAGCATTTTTATTATTGTTTTTTTTTTACTAGTAATGGCGGCGATCTGCGATTTTTATCGTGACTGCGACATTATGGCGGACAATTTTGACACATTTTTGGGACCATTGGCATTAATACAGCAATCAATGCTATAAAAATGCATTGATTACTGTTAAAATGTCACTGGCAGTGAAGGAGTTAACACTAGGGGGCGATCTAGGGGTTAACTATGTTCCCTGGGAGGTGATTCTAACTGAAGGGGGGAGGGGACTGACTAGAAGAAGTGACAGATCGTGGTTCCTAGCTAATAGGAACACACGATCTGTCACTCCTGTCAGAACAGGGAAGTGTGTGTTTACACACACTCGTCCCTGTTCTGTGTTTCCTGCGACCGTCGGCCACGAGCATCGGCACCCCTGCTGTGCAGCAGCATGCGCGCACCTGCTATCCCGACCCTGCGAGCCAACGTATAGCTACGACGGCTCACGCAGGGTTGCCAACCTGCAGCAGTATAACTGCAGGGCTTGGTCAGGAAGCGGTTAATGTCATTGTTGGTCCTGGTGACCATTTTCTTCAGTACAGACAGTGATGGGAAAACCTTTTTGAGTTGCCACAGGAACAGGATGTAAGAGGAAACCTGGTGAAATATGTCTAAAAAGGGATAGCCTTATGCTTTGGAGAGAACTCTTCTTACGTACTGACTTACTGCTGTGTCACTGGAACAGGAAGGGCTCATGCACACAGGGCGTTAGAAAAAAGAAGCTGCAAAACCACTACCAACGCCAGGAAAGAGCAGCTGTAAAAATTTGCTTTTAGTAGCTTTTTGTATTCGCGGTAATGCACGTTTAGCCGTGCTAGCTTTTAGCAGGGTTTCGCTGCCTCTATTCAAAATCAATGGCTCCCTATGAGAGCCCAGTGATTGGAATAGAAGTCGCACCACACGTCGGATCATGATGATCCGACTTGCAGTGCAACTTGTGCACTGAGGATCTTGAAGAGGAACCCCACACCAAAATGAACAAAAAATGGCGTGGGGTCCCCCCCAAGATCCATTCCAGACCCTTTTGGCATAGTATGGATTTTAAGGGGAACCCCCACACCAAAAAAAAACGGCGTGGGGGTCCCCCCCAAGATCCATACCAGACCCTTATCCCAGCATGCAGCCCGGCAGGTCAGGAAAGGGGACTACTGGACCATACCAGGCCACATGCCTTCAACATGTCGCTGGGGACATGGGCCACTTCCCGACAACCCTGGCCATTGGTTGTCGAGGTCTGCGGGCGGGGGGTTTATCAGAATCTGGAAGCCCCCTTTAATTAGTGGGCCCCCCAGATACAGCCCCCCCCACCCTATGTGAATTAGTATGGGGTACATCGTACCCCTACCCATTCACCCGAAAAAAGTGTCAAAAAATAAAAACAGCACACAGGTTTTTGACAAAGTAATTTATTAAAGCAGCTCCGGCGAGGAGAGCACAATCTGCATGAAGTCACTTGGCACTTTGCTTCTATTTTTATTTTTATTTTAATATTTGATGGACTTGATTGCATTGATTTATTCACGTTATATCATTTGGAACCCACGGAGCACGAGCACTTTTTTTCTTATTTATCTGGCACTGTATACATATATATATATATATATATATATATACACACACACACACATTTTTTATTTTTTATATTTGTTTATATATATTTCTATATATTTTTTTAAATATATAATTTTTCTTTTCACATTAGATTTTATATTTATATATATATATATATATATATATATATATATATACATATATATATATATATATATATATATATATATATATATATATATATATATATATATATATATATATATATTTTTTTTTTTACATCAATATTTATATTTTATTATTTGCATTTTATTAGCACCTTACTGGGATATGATTTGATTAGCACATTTCTGGGAAAGGAATAGATCTATATCATTAGTAGTTTGCATTGCAGTTTCAGCCATTCTGCAGAGCACAGCGCGACACATTTATATATACCTGGGCACCCGCACAGATATACATAATAACATAAACAGGGTACCTACCGTAGTTTTGATAGGTACCTGCTCTCACTTCTGCACAGATTTGCCTAAGCAGTCCGAGCCCCCCCCCCCCCCTTAAGCCTGCGGCAGATCACAGATCCCAGAAGTGTGTGGGTCCATTCACAAAGCACAGCACGGTTCGCAAGGACACAGCTGGCTTCCCAAAGGACCCGAAAACCACCAAAGGCCCGGGTGAGGACAGTGCTTGATCCTGGGACAGGTAAGTGTCCTTTTATTAAAAGCCAGCAGCTACAGTATTTGTAGCTGATAACTTTTATTTTTTTGTTCCTAGGGTCCCCAATATAGAACCCCACAAGACAGTTTTTCTTTGAGCCTGTAAAGGTTGTAGGTTTTATAAATGGTACCATTTACATTTTATCAACAAATACCCTGGGCACAATGGCCAAGTCAATTAATAACAATGAAATAGAATAGTTATTCCCCAATTGAAATGCAGTAATTATTAATCGCGAGTAAACATCTATTAATGATTAATCCCTTTACAGACACAGTGCTGCAGTTGTTGGAAAATCCCTTATCACATACTTGTTATGAAATCAAAGTCCTCAGATAAAATCTGTATTATAAAAAAAACTGCTGTAGCGCTCACCCAGATAACCAGCAATAAACCAAACATCCTACAACTCCTGGCAAACTACTCAGTGCATAGCTGCACCTATACGGAGATAATAAAACCACATACATTTTCACTTGTGTTAGACACTGGATATATGATGTCAGTGGATTTTTGGTCGTAGGTGGATTGGAGCCAATTGAGTCACCAGCTTACTTCACTCAGTCGTTACAGCAATGAGGGCGTTATCTCTATTTTTTCAGTTACAACACATCCAGTTGCCACACCTATAGTAAAGGTGTGCTCACATTTCTGGGCAGATTATTTGATTTCAATTGTGGGGATTTCAGTAGAAAGCAGAATGAATCTCTCTCAACCAACATTACTATTTTAATACTATTTTAATCCTTATGTTGCTAGCATTAGTAAATAGATAGCAAGGTATATTAGATTTTCTTGTTTTAACCTTTTTATTTTATATTTCTTCAGTTGCTTCCTGGTTTCTGGCCTAGGCCAAAATGATGTCATACATCCCAGGAGTCTTCGGGAGGGGAGGAGGGGTTTTCTCAGCTAAGCACACCCTTCTGCTTCCATGCCTGAGCTGAGGCCAGATTGATTCCAGAAAGTAAATGCTACATAAATAATCTACCCGCAGCCTCCCTGGCGGTATGATTATTTCAGATTTTGGAATCTCAAAGCGGTACATTGTTTTTTCGCATTGGAAATTTGGCGTTTTATATTGTTGGCCTGTAATTCTTAGTAATAACACTTAAATCTGTCCAAACAAGAGTCTAGTAGACATCCCGGATATGATAAAGTTTGAAACACAAAATCATAAATTATGTTATAATAAATAACTATAAATAATTATAAAATATAATAATAATAATAGAATTAATTTCCCCGCGATTCACTATCGCTCAATTCTGCAAGTGTTCTAATTTACTATCGCTGTTTTCTAGCTGGTCTAAAACCGCTTTTGACGTAAAGGGCCACTTTTTGGTTGCTATGGACATTTTCAAGTTTCCAGGAGTAGTATATATACCGTATTTATCGGCGTATAACACATGCTGGCGTATAACACGCACCCCAAGTTTAGGAGGGAGTTTTAAGGAAAAAAAATTATATTTAAATGCCCATCAATGCAGCCTTATCAGTGTCTATCTGCAGCCTTGCCCAGTCTGATTGCAGCCTTGCCCAGCCTCATTGCAGGCTGGTTGTTTAAAATTGGCGCCGATGAGATACACAGAGCCGGATGTCCTGTGTATCTCGTCTCCTCTCGTCTCCCCCCCCCCCCCCCCCGTGATGGACATAGCACAGGTCCAATGGCGGGACTGGGCGTGACCACGAGTGGAGCCGTTTATCGGCGGCGCTTGCTCCGCTCCGCTCACAATCAGCGAAGATTGGCGGGCGTCAGCGTTTAACACGCACCCACGATTTCCCCCTGGTTTAAGGGAAAAAAAGTGCATGTTATACGCCGATAAATATGGTAATATAAAAGTGCATGCAGGGCACTGGACAAAGCACTAGGGACAAAAGGGATGTGAAACGATTTGATACATTAATGTAATCTGCAAGTTTACAGTGTACCGTATGTGTTATGTTTTTTGTACTTTTTTGAATTTGCCACCGTGCTCGGGGGCGGGGTACATCGCAGGATCCTGGTGACAAGGTAAGTATGCTGGACCAGGATTCTGCAATGCAATCCCGAGTGTGGCTCGGGGTTTCCACTAATGGTACTGAAATTTAACCCTGTACCAGTTGATGGATTTTTACTAAGGGGTTCCAAAAGATCCTAACTGTAATTTGTAGTTAGTTCTTTAAACCTCGCATATAATATGTCGCTTCATCAGTTCTATTGTGCCCCAGAAGCTCAGTTATTGGAAATGGGTGGAAAAAAAAAAAAGTTACAGCCTATTGGACCTAGCAACCAGGTGTATAGATATCCAATAGATTTCTTTAGAAATGGTGTGTTGTGTTCAATTTTCAATGGCATAGTAATTAGAATCATTAAAATCGGATCTTGTGACAGAAAAAGGGGGTAATTGTTTCATTTGGTAAAACCAGAATAAGGGCATGTCTATACATGATGTGTTATGTAATACCAAGTGTTATGATATCCACAGTTTGTAAACTTTTGGTTTCCATAGAGTTTGTTCTTAGCGCTATTCATAAATGCAAAGCATTGTCCTTCATCTGTACTGTGGGCAAACAACAGGACTTGGCATGCCACTCTATCAGGAAGTTAAGGGGCACGTTAGAATGCCTGGAGTTCAGGAGAAAGTCAAACAAAAACTAAAATAAGCATCTCTCCAGGTGACACTCCCTAAAACCTGGCTTCATTCCACCCAGAAGAGTGAGAACATCTAGTGGTAAAGATTAGATACTGTGGGAGGGGGAGAGGGGGCACAGCTCCAGATTAAAGCCTGTATAGTACTCTGGACCTGACTGGAGTTGGGAGAAACATCAATTTTGCACTATTCACTGGATGTCCAGATTGCAGCACCATTTGAGGCTTCATTCCAGTAATTACACCCACTCCTTCTATGATCCTCGGTGACGGGGGATCATAGCTCTGTGGTAAGCAGACATTTCATACACTGTGGTGGTGGTCCGGATGCTTCACTTAAATTTTGAATTAGAATTCAAATTTTCAACTATCAACTAAAATTAATGGACTTATACCTATTGTTGAGTCATTTATTATAGTTCACGGGTGTTTCCATATTCACGTACCAATTTGTGGACTTTATTTCATTTATGGTTCCTTCTTAATCATATAGCTTATCATACAAGTTATATTTTTTATTGTTTATCATATTCCATCACTAAGGTTGATATAAACTTGAGATATATTTATTATATCAAAAAGCATAGAAAATAGCCAATATAATAAAATGTGTTCATGCAAACGTGACATTCATGCTGTTAAAAACTCAATGTTCACCATACATACCCACATCCAGTGGCCGAAAATAATAGAGTAATTAACAAAAAATGTACACACTACTGGTAAACATCATAAGTAACAACAGTAAAAAGGATGATAGAGGATGCATATTTGTGGGATAATGCTTGGCTGACTTCTGGCATGAGATGGGTCCTGGGCTTGTCGGTACGGTTGCCACCTGTCCCGGATTCACCCGGACAGTTCGGGTTTGGAATCATGCGTTCGGGTTTCAGACTGTCTGAAACCCGGACACATTATTCAGACAGGGCTATAGCTTCCCAGCAGGGTTGCTGGCTGCAGTTGTGTAAGCCGAGAGTGTCTGTTACACTCTCTTTTACACTGCCCAAAGCCAGCACTAACAATCCCCACCCCCCACACACAGACGGGAAAGGAGAGAGGGCTCGATCTACTCCTCTTCCTCCCGCCTCTACCCCTCTGTGTCTGCCCAGGTGCTGTGCCTCAGAAAAGGAAAGTGTGGACTAGAAATTTGAAGTCCAGCAGCCTCAGATACATCTGGATGAGAGGTGCTGACTGCCAAAGTGTGAGTGAGCCCCCCCATCCATCCTTGGCTGTGACTGAAGTCCCTGCTCTCTAGTACACTAAGGTAAATCAGGCTTCTTAGAGCACCACTTACATCAGAGTTCCCATTACATCAGAGTTCTCAGTGTTCCCCCTAAATCAGGGTTTCCATAGCATCCCTTATATTAGAGTCCCCAGAGTTCTCCCTTACATCAGAGTCTGCAGAGTCCCCCAGAGCGAACTCTGCGAGTTCAGATGTAAACAGGGAACTCTGTGGATTCAGATGTAAAAGGTTAACTCTGTGGACTCTGATGTAAAGGGGAACTCTTGTGATTAACTTAATATGATTAGAAATGTTATTGAATTGCAAAATACATATATGTATAGTTTATACTATCGAAAAGGATAGTGCCTCAAAAATCTGCCGTCCTATGGGCCTATCACTCCGCGCTCCTGGATTTAACGTACTTAGGGATAAATCATAGACACATGTATCAATACCTAATAACACTATTAAGTATCAGTAAAGCAGCCACTATAAAATACGGTACAATTGGTAAAAAGGCAATATTAAAAGACCGGGTAAAACACAAATCATAAAAGACAGGCGTTTGTCCCTTTAAAATATTGCAGCAGCGCTAAAAATACAGTCTTTTTGTGTCAAGAAAGTTCATTAAAAAGCATGGTGACCCAAAATAAAGTTCATAATGGTGTAGTGAGCCTCAAATCGCAAAGAAAGAGTGATACACCTTCCACCGGATATCCACGTTTCACCGCGTGCAGTACACACTCCCCTTTGGGGATGCACTCACCAGAAATATGATAAAAATGGGCATTTAAATCATAAGCCAAACGACACTGCTATCTCCTCGACACGGTCACCTCTTCACCTTCTGCAAGCTTAGGAAAGGATCCACTCCAACCCAGCATACATATATGAAGAAAATAATGGTGCAGATAGCGTAGTACAGTTTGGTAAAATTAAACTTTATTATAATATCCAATACCCCCCTTATTCAAATCTGCGTACCCATAAACAAATAATCATTAGCTTTGTAATAAAATGCACTCTGCCTGTCTGTCCCGTCCGTCCGCCGGAAATCGGGCTCCAAAGCGATGTGTAGAGCGGTGTCAGCCTCAGACGACGTCCGGAAGTGACGAAACGCGTCAGGGTCGTGACCTCGCAGGAAGTGACGAATGCGTTCCAGTGTGCGCTCCAGCCACCAAGCGACCAGGAAGTAGAGGCTGACACCGCTCTACACATCGCTTTGGAGCCCGATTTCCGGCGGACGGACGGGACAGACAGGCAGAGTGCATTTTATTACAAAGCTAATGATTATTTGTTTATGGGTACGCAGATTTGAATAAGGGGGGTATTGGATATTATAATAAAGTTTAATTTTACCAAACTGTACTACGCTATCTGCACCATTATTTTCTTCATATATGTATGCTGGGTTGGAGTGGATCCTTTCCTAAGCTTGCAGAAGGTGAAGAGGTGACCGTGTCGAGGAGATAGCAGTGTCGTTTGGCTTATGATTTAAATGCCCATTTTTATCATATTTCTGGTGAGTGCATCCCCAAAGGGGAGTGTGTACTGCACGCGGTGAAACGTGGATATCCGGTGGAAGGTGTATCACTCTTTCTTTGCGATTTGAGGCTCACTACACCATTATGAACTTTATTTTGGGTCACCATGCTTTTTAATGAACTTTCTTGACACAAAAAGACTGTATTTTTAGCGCTGCTGCAATATTTTAAAGGGACAAACGCCTGTCTTTTATGTATAGTTTATACTATTAAAAAAATAATAATTCTGTGCGCCGCTAAAGTGTTCGGGTTTGACTTGAAGAAAAGGTGGCAACCCTACTTGTCGGACCTAAATCTTGGAAAAAGGCACATAGATAATATGGAATAAGAACTGGTCCCTTGGTATATCCAATGAATGAGTAAAGCGGTAGCCAGAATAGTACGAGTCAACAGTGGTCCAGAGGAGATATATTAGGCAGGAAATCATTCACGGTCTGTATATCATATATCGCCATGCAATTGATAAAGGCTGTTATGAAACCATGTCTTGATGTGACCTCCCTATCACTGTTATAGGGCTCAAATTGATGCAACAAACTTGCGTGCAGGCTACCAATTCCGGCCCCTGACGGACCCCATGTAATCCAAAAGGGCAAACTTCCAGAAAAAAGCGCAGTTCCAAGATTGTATGTAGTAAATGGTACTTATGGTATCATAAGAGGTGATGATGTCATCAGCACACGTTGTATGCCACTTCCCAGTGCAGTCTGCCAAGCATGAACAATGAAAGTCAAACATTCTATAGGTTCCTCTGGAAAACATATGCAGTATTTTATTTTCTGTAGAACAACTAGCTGTATGATATCATATATGGCCTTCTTTTTCAGTTGGCAGAATCACCCTGCAAGAACCTTCCACCTTGGGGTGTATTTATAAAAAAAAAACATTTAAAGAACTATTCATCTGGAAAAACCTATGTACATTTGTTCTGTGTAAATGTGGGGAAAATCAAATGTTACAAGGCTATTTTCTCTCCAGGTCAAATGTGTCTCATTCATAGAGTGAATCAGAAAAATATGCATTATGGCCACTAGATGATCATAGGAAATTATTACTTATTTACTATGATCTTCAGATTCACCTAGTGGCCATAATATGGTATTTTCCTAAACCACTTGGAAAAACCATATGGCATGGAGAAATAATAACCTGGTAACATTAAATGTTGCCCCCATTCACACAGAACAAATGTTCATAACAAGAGAAAAACTCACCCAAGCTCTACCGCTATATAGTATAGTTGGTGTGTAGAGTAGTCGGTGCTCTGGCTAATTAAGCTCACAAAAGATCCATAGAAAGTACAGGCCGGCAACTCGACAGCTTCTCCATAGAAAATATTTATTTGATCATTACAGCAATAACATCATTCATAAATCCTGATGCGTTTTGGCCTTAGGCCACTAGGGGCTAGCCTCCTGCCCACTGATTATGGCCCATGGAGAAGACCGGATTTTGTGTGCTGGTCAGAGCATGGAAAAGGCTCAGTTTAGCCTCTGATCCCATGGAGAGAATAGATCATTCTCTAATGATGGATAACAACTTGGACTCATTCTCTGAATAAACACAGAAATGTTAGATCACTGTTAGCTGTTAGTTGCTAGCTGTTGATTAGCTTACTGTTTATGTTAGCTGTTCACTAGATGTACTGATATTACTGTTTACAGTTTGCATTGTTTGGCATAATGTGCAGATTTTGTGTGGTATACATTCTGTGTGACTTTACAGTCAGGGCCAGTTTGCACCTAAACTAGTGTCGTCTAGTTCTTGGGTGCAAAGCTCAGCTATAATACCTGGTTCCTGGTTCCAGAGTGGAGGAAGCTATATCTTGGCAGTGGCACTCAAGCTGGGTGCCAGGCGATGCGTTACACCTACCTTTTGTTATTCTGAAGGAATAGCTGTTTGTTTGTCTGTGTCCATGCGCGCAGTGAAATTGTATGGGAGTGGCTTTATAATTATCAATCAGTACCTGTACCTCTAATGAGGAAAGCGGCAGGGTCTGCATCCCTTTAGACGTGATTTGCCTTTGAGAGTGTCAGGGAATACCAAAAATCAGATTTTTATCGAAGTGTAGACTTCTGGGAAAATTAGTAAGCCAATCACACAAGCAGGAAATTACATTTCTGGTGGGCGTTCTGTATGCCATCTGTGCATAGAACACCTCCCGGTAGCCATATTACATTGCATTTTACAAAAAATGACAGATTGAAAAAAAAAAAAGTAATTTTTAATAACATTCAATGAAATCATAACTTGTGTCGCAATTGTATAAGCTATATTATTTTTTTTCCCACGAAAGCGGACTTACCCCTTAACCACTTAAGGACCGCCGACCGCATATATACTGCGGCCGGGGCGGCCCTATTGTGCGACACGACATACCTGTATGTTGTTTCGTGCATGAGACACTGTGGGTGCGTGCGCTCGCCTGCTGCACTGTGGGGGAGCCAACGCGCCAGTCCGGCGGCCGTGATGTCTGCCGTCCACCTGCGATTGCTCCTCAGAGAGGCAGAACAGGGGATCTGCCAATGTAAACAAAACAGATCCCCATTCTGAGAGGGGAGTACAGTGTGATCGTCTGTTCCTAGTGATCAGGAACAGCGATCTCTCTCCTCCTCCAGTCAGTACACTTCCCCACAATTAGAAACACCTCCCTAGGACACACTTAACCCCTTGATCGCCCCCTAGTGTTAACCCCTTCCCTGTCAGTGTCATTTATACAGTGATCAATGGCTATTTTTAGCTCTGATCACTGTAATAATATCACTGGTCCCAAAAAAAGTGTCAAAAGTGTCTGTTCTGTCTGCTGCAATGTCGCAGTCCTGCTAAAAAATGCTGATCACCGCCATTACTAGTAAAAAAATAATAATAATAATAATAATAAAAATGCAATAAATCTATCCCCTATTTTGTAGGCGCTATAACATTTGTGCAAACCAAAAATATGTAGAAGAATACATATCGGCCTAAACTGATGAATACATTTTTTTTCTTTTCATTTTTTATTGGATATGTATTATAGCAGAAAGTATTGTTTTTTTATTCAAAATTGCCAGTATTTTTTGTTTACAGCGCAAAAAATAAAAAACCGCAGAGGTGATCAAATACCACCAAAAGAAAGCTCTATTTGTGGGAAAAAAAGGACATCAATTTTGTTTGGGTACATCATCGCACGACCGCGCAATTGTCAGTTAAAGTTAAAGTTAACAGTGCCGTATCGCAAAAAATTGGCCTGGTCATTAAATCCTTTCGGTCCTTAAAGCGGTTGTATACCCTCTTAAACATTTTTTTTTTTAGTAACTACCTGCAAGAGAAAGTCATAATGAGCTAGTATGACTAGCATACTAGCTCATTATGCATCACTTACCTTAGATCGGGGCCCCGACGCCGTGTTCTTCTCCCCTCCGGCCGCATCCATCTCAAAACAGATACCCTTCCGGGTATCGCCGCTCCGGCCAATCACAGCGCCGCTGCGGCGCTGTGATTGGCCAGAGCGGCGAGGACGTCGCTCCGCGCATGCGCGCGGGACACTTCAACTGCGGTGAGCCGCAGTTGAAGATGGGGATTAACCCTGTAATTGCACCGTTGTCTACGGCGCGCATGCGCCGTAGACAACGTTGTAAAACGTTCTTTTCAAATATCTCCTAAACCGTGCAGGTTTAGGAGATATTTCTTGTACCTACAGGTAAGCCTTAATCTAGGCTTACCTGTAGGTGCAAGTTAATTTTTAGGGTATACAACCACTTTAAGTGGTTAAAGATGTGTTACAGGGCTGCATTAATTTGTCCTTTATATCTTGCTGGAGTTCAGCTTTATATCACCTGTCAGTAAAATTATTTCTGCTCTCAGTATCTTGCTCAGAGGCATCCTATTAACTAAAGTGATACATACGCCTCTGTGTAGTAACTGCTGCTTTTCCTTTCATAGCCCCACCTGTCTATAAACCTTTTGTTCTTTTTTTTTTATAAATCCCATGAAGTGATCAGTAAAAAGGGAACCTGTTGAAGGTGTACACACATCTGCACTTCCTTCTTAGGCCCCTTTCACACTTTGCAGGACAAGTCGCAGGACAAGTCTTACCCCATGATTCCCAATGAGTACCATTCATATCTGTGCAAATTCAAGTCGCACTGACTTCAAAGTAGTCCCTGTACTACTTTGGTCCGACTTTGATGCAAGTTGAGGTCCATAGACCTCAAGTTTACACAGGCATTCCCTGAAATGGCGGCCGCAAAATTGCGGTAAAAAATAAAAACAAATCGCACGACTTTGAAGTCACGGTAGTGTGAAAGGGGCCTTAGACATTGCTCTTGTCAAATGAATGTCATATAGAAGCTTCCCAGTATGTATCTGATGACCTTTCACTGAATGTTAGGAGCTTGTTTAAACTGGTGTCACCTTATCAAGACTGATCCGCGGTGAATTGCTTTTCTGAAGGTATTTGACAGGTGGCGAGGAGGCATTCACTTTCTCACTGCCTGTTTTAACCCCTAAAAAACTGGATCACTGTGCTGCAACCGTGGTTGTTGCCCGGGCCCATTCAATTTCAGTACCAAATGTTGAACGCAACAAGGGATAATTCTCGGCTGTCTTTGCAATTTAGGAGGAAGGTTTTTGGGGTGAGGCAGCAATAAAACAAAGGTTTTTACTGAACCCCCCCAACCGCAACCATAAACGAGGCCTAAGTTTATCACTACCACATCACAGTTCTATTGGACTTTCCTTCATGACTCCTCTGTAGCCACCTCAGTTAGCTTACATTTGTAGATGGCAAACAGTGAAAATAGGTGGCTTAAGCTGCAAAGGCAGCCGGATAGGGTTGTATACAGTGCATCTGGAAAGTATTCACAGCGCTTCACTTTTTCCACATTTCCAAAATGGATTAAATTATTTTCCTCAAAATAAATTCTACAAGCAATACCCCATAATGCAATGTGAAAGAAGTTTGTTTGAAATCTCTGCAAATTTGTTAAAAATAAAAAAGGAAATAAATCGCATGTACATAAGTATTCACAACCTTTTCTCAATACTTTGTTGAAGCATCTTTGGCACCAATTACAGCCTCAAGTCTTTTTGAGGATGATGCTACAAGCTTGGCACACCTATTTTTGGCAGTTTCTCCCTTTCCACTTTGCAGGACCTCTCAAGTTCCATCAGGTTGGATGGGGTATGTCGGTGCACAGCCATTTTCCGATCTCTCCAGAGATGTTCAATCGGGTTCTAGGCTGGGCTCTGGTTGGGCCACTTAAGGACATTCACAGAGTCCTGTAGCCACTCCTTTGTTATCTTGGCTGTGTGCTTAGGGATGTTGTCCTGTTGGAAGATGAACCTCCGCCCCATCTGAGATCCAGAGTGCTCTGGAGCAGGTTTTCATCAAGAATGTCTCTGTGCATTCATCTTTAACCGCTTCAGCACCGGGCCATTTTACACCCTTCCTTACCAGAGCACTTTTTGCGATTCGGCACTGCGTCGTTTTAACTAACAATTGCGCGGTCATGCGATGTTACACCCAAACAAAATTGACGTCCTTTTTTTCCCACAAATAGAGCTTTCTTTTGGTGGTATTTGATCACCTCTGCGGTTTTTATTTTTTGCGCTATAAACAAAAGAATAGCGACAATTTTGAAAAAAAAACACAATATTTTTTACTTTTTGCTATAATAAATATCCAATTTTTAAAAAAAAAAAACTATTTTTTTCCTCAGTTTAGGCCGATTGGTAAAAAAAATTGCAATAAACGTATATAGATCGGTTTGCGCAAAAGTTATAGCGTTTACAAAATAGGGGATAGATTTATTGCATTTTTTTTTTTTTACTAGTAATGGCGGCGATCTGCGATTTTTTTTTTTCGTGACTGTGACATTGCGACGGACACTTCGGACACTTTTGACACATTTTTGGGACCATTCACATTTACACAGCGATCATTGCTATAAAATTGCAGTGATTACTGTGTAAATGTGACTGGCAGGGAAGGGGTTAACACTAGGGGGCGATGCAGGGGTTAAAATGTTCCCTAAGGTTGTGATTCTAACTGTGGGGGGAGAGGACTGACAAGGGGAGGAGACCGATCAGTGTTCCTCCATACTGGGATCACATGATCGGTCTCCTCTCCGCTGACAGGACGTGGAGCTGTGTGTTTACACGGTCCCGCACGGTCCCGTTGTTTTAACGGGCAATCGCGGGTGCCCGGCGGACATCGCGGCCGCCGGGCACTCGCACCGGGTCCCAAGCGACGCCGCGAGGGCGCGCGCGCGCCCCCTAGGCGGCCGGGAATGGGAGGACGTCATATGACGCCCACCCAGGATGGGAGATCCACCTTGTGGGCGTCATATGACGGTGGGCGGTTGGGAAGTGGTTAATCAAACCTGACTAGTCTCCAAGTCCCTGCCGCTGAAAAACATCCCCACAGCATGATGCTGCCACCACTGTGCTTCACTGTAGGGATGGTATTGGCCAGGTGATGAGCGGTGCCTGGTTTCCTCCAGACATTACTCTTGCTATTCAGGCCAAAGAGTTCAATCTTTGTTTCATCAGACCAGAGAATTTAGTTTCTCATGGTCTGGGAGTCCTTCAGGTGCCTCTTGGCAAACTCCAGGTGGGCTGCCATGTGCCTTTTACTGAGGAGCCACTCTACCCTACAGACTTGATTGGTGGAGTGCTGCATAGATGGTTGTTCTTCTGGTTCTCCTTTCCCCACAGAAAAACGCTGGAGCTCTGTCAGAGTGACCATCGGGTTCTTCTCCCCCGATCGCTCAGTTTGGCTGGGCAGCCCGCTCTAGGAAGAGTTGTGGTGGTTCCAAATTTACAGATGATGGAGGCGACTATGCTCATTGGGACCTTCAATGCTGCAGACATTTTTCTGTGCCTCAATACAATCCTGTCTTGGAGGCCTACAGCCAATTCCTTGGACATGGCTTGGTTTGTGCTCTGACATGCACTGTTAACTGTGGGACCTTATATAGACAGGTATGTGCCTTTCAAAATGATGTCCAATAAACTGAATTTACCACAGGTGGACTCTAATCAAGTTGTATAAACATCTTGAGGATGATCAGTGGAAACAGGAGGCACCTGAGCTCAAATTTGCAAAGATTTCAAACAAACTTCTTTCACATTGTCATTATGGGGTATTGTTTGTAGAATTTTGAGGAAAATAATGAATTTAATCCATTTTGGAATAAGACTGTAACATAACAAAATGTGGAAAAATTGAAGCGCAGTGAATACTTTCCGGATGCACTGTACATGCTGTGGCGCTTCGTGTCACTGTGTGGCAAAAATTACCCCCTGTAGTCTCAGTGGGCAGTATTGCTGCCAAACGCCACCTATTCAAGTGAAACCGTGAGACAAAGCTAAGCCCGCAGTTGCAGTGGAGTACTTCCATTGAAAAAAGCCATTCAAGAGCAACAGCATTGCCTCCTGGATGCCTGTCAGCCACTTTCTTGCCACTCTGTGAAAAGCTGTCTATCATGGACAGTAAGGCCCCTTTCACACCTAGGCGTTTTTCATGCGGTGCAGCGCTAAAAATAGCGCCTGTTCACCGCATGAAAAAATCCTGCCCCTTTAACTCCAGTGTGAAAGCCGGCGGGCTTTCACACTGGAGCGGTGCGCTAGCAGGATGACAAAAAAAGTCCTGCTAGCAGCATCTTTGGAGCGGGATAGGAGCGGTGTGTTCACCGCTCCTATACCGCTCCTTCCCATTGAATAGAATGGGACACCGCGGTGAAACCGCGGTAATACCGCCGCAAAGCGCCGCTACGGCGGCGCTCTGCGGGGGGTGTTTAACCCCTTTTCGGCCGCTCGCGGGGGTTAAAACCGCACCGCGAGCGGCCGAATACCGCGGTTAAAACGACGGTAAAGCAGCGCTAAATATAGCGCTGCTTTACCGTCACCGCGGCTCCCCGCCCTGGTGTGAAAGGGGCCTTAAACGCAAGTGTAAACAAGCCCTTAGCCCAGTACACCCCACCACCTCCTGCTTTCACACCTACAATTACATACCCCTTATGAAGTTGTGTGTGTCCATAACCACTTTTTTTTTTTTGTTAAAATGTATGTAAACCCAAAGTGCCCATTCAAACATAGGGCTGTGACTGGCATTCTTCTACACTGAAAGAATGCCAGTCACTGCTAGGACACACAGAAGACAATTGTTTTCCATGTGTTTTCCGGAGCTGCAATGCAGTGAGCAGAGATAAAATGCAGACATGCTGCATTTTCTCACAGTGCACAGAAAGGCACTACGGTTCACTGTACAGCAGCTTCACTTTGTGTGTTTCACATAAAGTTCCCACAAAAAAAAAAAAAAAAAGAGAAAATGGAGTTGTGTGATGCAGTAAAATATGTATCACACCGCCCCTATTGCCTGCACACTGCAGCTAGAATCGACAGCTGGCCACACATTAGGCTCTGTTCACACCTAGGCGTTTTGTTTTCAGGCAGAAAGTCACACGATTTTTGCAGAGATTTTGTACAGGTCAAAAGGGTAAAAAGCAGAAAACGCCTGTAATCTGCCAAAAAAGGAGCTCCTGTATTCTTTTGAGCTTCAGGCGTTTTGCTTCAGATAACAAAATTCTCAGATATGAACACGGGCTATTGAAATGAATGGGATTTGTCTTGTTGGGCGTTTTTAAAGATGAAAAACGCCCAAAAATTCCTGGGTGTGAACAAAGCCTTAAGGCTGCATTCCACCTGAGCGTTTTCAGCTCATAAAACGCTTGTAAAATGCCCAAAGAACGCCCAACAAGCAAAATCCCATTCATTTCAATGGCAGCTGTTCACATCTCAGCGTTTTGTCACCTGAAGCAAAATGCCTTAAGCTCAAAAAAGAACATGAGCTTCTTTGGGGCAGATTACAGGCGTTTTTTCTGCTTTTTACATAGATGACCTGTAAACAAAAAAAAAGTGGCAAAAACGCACGACTTTGAAACACTCAGGTGTGAATGCAGCCTACACCGCTCCAGTTTAGTGTCCAGGCAGTGCGAGTGGGCCCTAACAATAAACTATAACCTCGTACACTATGTGAAGATATCACATTTTTCTTTTTGCATGCTAGTCTTATATTGAAAATGAAGAGGTTACTTAACTTACGAAAATTCTCGTACAACAGGATACAACTTTGGAAGTAATATACAGTAATATTGTATTCTTTTGTTTCTGAGCATGCGTAGTCTTGTTTTTCTGATTTATTTGTTGGATGAAAACTGTGCTGTTTAAAAAAAATTGTGTAATCTGGTATCGTATGAGAAATATGTTCCTGTTTGTTCCTTAAGATAATTTCGGGCGAACTGTCATGATCGGCTCTCGAAAGCTTTGCACTAAGGCCCCTTTCACACTGGGGCGGGAGCGGCGGCCACGGTAAAGCAGCGCTATATTTAGCGCTGCTTTACCGTCGTTTTTGCCGCGGTATTCGGCCGAAAAAGGGTTAAAACACCCCGCAAAACGCCGCCGTAGCGGCGCTTTGCGGTATTACCGCGGTGTCCCGTTGAAATCAATGGGTAGGAGCGGTATAGCTCCAAAGATGCTCCAAAGATGCTGCTAGCAGGACTTTTTTGACCGTCCTGCTAGCGCACCGCTCCAGTGTGAAAGGCCGCCGGCTTTCACACTGGAGTGAATGGGGCCGGATTTTTTCAGGCGCTGTACAGGCGCTATTTTTAGCGCTGTACTGCCTGAAAAACGCCATAGTGTGAAAGGGGCCTAACGTTCAGATTATTGTACAATCGCCTTGAAAGCGGTATTTTTCGTACGATTTTCTGATCGTTTGTACTAGGCTTATATGTTAGGCGCAAAATAATTCCTGTTGCTCCTATCAGAAGTGCACTTTGCAGTCTCAGGGCCGTCTTTTCCATTTGGCACGCTGGGCAGTTGCCCGGGGGCCCCACTTGCCTGGGGGGCCCCACCTGCCCAGCGAGCCAAGCATCATCTATGTGTCACCCTCGTTTTTATTGCCTGTGACCCCGCGCTCCGGCCGCCATGTCCAGTCTCAGGCCGGCCCCTGGCGCCCTGTGATTGGGCGAAAGGGGTCATGTGCAGCAGGTGGGGCTGGCCTGTCCTCGATCGTGGGAGAGCGGGCTGGCCTTCACTGTGAGCTGTGGCCGCTATCTTCGCCTCCTCCTCTCCGGGTCACCGATCATCATGTCCCCGCTGGGGCAGGCAGTCTGGCAGTGTGACAGGCGGCGCAGAGCAGAGATGGAAGGAAAAAAAAAAGGTAAGGGACTCACTCGTGAGTTTTTTTTGCTGGCCGGGGGGGGGGGGGGGGATTAGATATGGTCTGGGGAGAGGGAGAAGCCATAATGTATTGTGTGTAGTGTAATGTATTGTGTGTAGTGTAATGTGTAATGTATTGTGTGTAATGTAATGTAGTGTGTAGTGTAATGTAGTGTAATGTATTGTGTGTAGTGTAATGTATTGTGTGTGTGTGTGTGTGTGTGTGTGTGTGTGTGTGTGTGGTGTATTGGTCTGTGGATAGAGTATGCTGTAGCGGTCAGTATGTAGTGTATTGTGTAGTGGTCTGTGAGAAGTGTATAGTGTAGTGGTCAGTGGATAGTGTAGATTGTG
This sequence comes from Lithobates sylvaticus, assembly GCA_028564925.1. Classification (NCBI taxonomy): domain Eukaryota; kingdom Metazoa; phylum Chordata; class Amphibia; order Anura; family Ranidae; genus Lithobates; species Lithobates sylvaticus. The sequence goes on along the minus strand of CM053027.1, from coordinate 499,010,072 downwards.
TAGTAGTGGTCAGTATAGAAATCAGTTAGGGTGGTGTGTAGTGGTCAGTGTGTAGTGTACTGGTCAGTATAGGAATCAGGTAGGTTAGTGTTGTGTGGTGTGGTATGTAGTGGTCAGTGGGTAGTGTAGTTTGTGTAGTAGTGGTCAGTATAGGATTCAGGTAGGTTAGTGTGTAGTGGTCAGTGTGGTATGTAGTGTAGTGGTCAGTGTGGTATGTAGTGTAGTGGTTGGTGTGGTTTGTAGTGTAGTGGTCAGTGTGGTATGTAGTGTAGTGGTCGGTGTGGTTTGTAGTGTAGTGGTCAGTGTGGTTTGTAGTGTAGTGGTCAGTGTGGTATGTAGTGTAGTGGTCAGTGTGCTATGTAGTGTGGTGTGGTGTGTAGTGGTCAGTGTGGTTTGTAGTGTGGTGTGGTGTGTAGTAGTGTAGTGGTCAGTGTGGTTTGTAGTGTAGTGGTCAGTGTGGTTTGTAGTGTAGTGGTCAGTGTGGTATGTAGTGTAGTGGTCAGTGTGGTATGTAGTGTGGTGTGGTATGTAGTGTGGTGTGGTGTGTAGTGGTCAGTGTGGTGTGTAGTGGTCAGTGTGGTTTGTAGTGTAGTGGTCAGTGTGGTTTGTAGTGTAGTGGTCAGTGTGGTGTAGTGTAGTGGTCAGTGTGGTTTGTAGTGTAGTGGTCAGTGTGGTTTGTAGTTAGTGGTCAGTGTGGTTTGTAGTGTAGTGGTCAGTGTGGTTTGTAGTGTAGTGGTCAGTGTGGTTTGTAGTGTAGTGGTCAGTGTGGTGTGTAGTGTGGTGTGTAGTGGTCAGTGTGGTTTGTAGTGTAGTGGTCAGTGTGGTTTGTAGTGTAGTGGTCAGTGTGGTTTGTAGTGTAGTGGTCAGTGTGGTTTGTAGTGTAGTGGTCAGTGTGGTTTGTAGTGTAGTGGTCAGTGTGGTTTGTAGTGTAGTGGTCAGTGTGGTTTGTAGTGTAGTGGTCAGTGTGTTTGTAGTGTAGTGGTCAGTGTGGTTTGTAGTGTAGTGGTCAGTGTGGTTTGTAGTGTAGTGGTCAGTGTGGTATGTAGTGTGGTGTAGTGGTCAGTGTGGTTTGTAGTGTAGTGGTCAGTGTGGTTTGTAGTGTCAGTGTGGTATGTAGTGTAGTGGTGTGTGGTATGTAGTGTAGTGGTCAGTGTGGTATGTAGTGTAGTGGTCAGTGTGGTATGTAGTGTAGTGGTCAGTGTGGTATGTAGTGTTGTGTAGTGGTCAGTGTGGTTTGTAGTGTAGTGGTCAGTGTGGTTTGTAGTGTAGTGGTCAGTGTGGTTTGTAGTGTAGTGGTCAGTGTGGTGTGTAGTGGTCAGTGTGGTATGTAGTGTAGTGTGGTGTGGTATGTAGTGTAGTGGTCAGTGTGGTATGTAGTGTAGTGGTCAGTGTGGTATGTAGTGTAGTGGTCAGTGTGTAGTGGTCAGTGTGGTGTGTAGTGTAGTGGTCAGTGTGGTGTGGTATGTAGTGTAGTGGTCAGTGTGGTATGTAGTGTGGTATGTAGTGTAGTGGTCAGTGTGGTATGTAGTGTAGTGGTCAGTGTGGTGTGTAGTGGTCAGTGTGTAGTGGTCAGTGTGGTGTGTAGTGTAGTGGTCAGTGTGGTGTGGTATGTAGTGTAGTGGTCAGTGTGGTATGTAGTGCACACAGGGGCCCCGGTGCACTGTATTGCCCGGGGGCCTATAATGCCGTTAAGATGGCCCTGTGCAGTCTTATCTAAAAACAATATTGTCAGGAAATGTTTTGAGACTACACCCCCCCCCCCCCGCGCTATGTTATGAAAATGAGAGGGGGAAGGTGTTCTGTAGTCTGAATACACTTTCTATCCAAGGTTCACAATGCTGCACCAGAAGTTGTCATCCTAGGTCAGGAAAATGTGTTACTAGCTGGATCACCAGGTAAAAATAAAGAAGAAAATGCATAAAAATGCAGCCACCACATCTAATGACTGGTAAGCCATAATATATATAATTTTCATTCCTTAAGAGCCATTTACACCTGAACGCAATGCACCACAGCGCATGCTTTGTGTTGAGTTAGACCGGCCATACATGGTCGAATTTCGAAAGAATTTTCTTTTGAAAATCAGCATTTGTGCGTTTTGTGATCCGATGATGCCACCATTGATTTTGAAATTCAGCCAACCAAGCCTTCAATTTCACCTCGTGTTGCTACAGAAAATAATTTTCGTGGCTGGGAATCTTCTTTTCTTTCCAGGAATTTTCTTTTCTTGCACATCCACATTTCTTTTTCGATTACATCTCTCGCACGATTCTCCCGTTATTGATTAGAAAATCTTTGTTTTTCAAAAAATTTCCAACATGTCCGATTACTCAAATTTGATTGCTGCACGAAATTCGGCTGTTGCTGCAGCCCACTAATGGTGCGAAATACGAAATAAAATTCTTAGATAAGATTTAAAAAAAAAAGAAAACTCTTTCAAAATTCGACCCATGTATGAATATTGACCCATGTATGGCCTGCCTTAGGCAGAATATTGAAATGCGCCTCAATGTTCGGAAAACTGGTTCAGGTTGCTTTTTTTGGTGCGTTGTAGTGCTCTGCGGGGTGCTGTAATGCAGCTGCATTGTTGATATGTGTTGGGTTACCATTCAGAATGTTGCACTATAGCAGTCACACTCCCTCCTATGTGCAGGTGCAACATAAGGAAGTGCGGAACTTCTGTCATACCTTCTAATTTGCATTCTTGGCTGTGGACCCGAGATTGTTCCACCAGAGCTGACAAACCTTCCAATGGCCTGTTAATCTCACTATTGTAGATATATTTACTTATAATACACCTCATTATTTGATTTAAGGATAACAAGAAAAAAAGAGTACACGGGCTGTGGGCACAGTGAGGTGACATGAGGTGAAATTGTGTGATGTGAAGAAGGTCATACTTATTTTTCACATTCCACTGCACGTGATTCCCGGAAAGAAAAGAAGATTCCCAGCCACGGAAATTATTTTCTGTAGCAACATGAGGTGAAATTGAAGGTTGGCTGAATTTCAAAACTAATGGTGGCATCATCAGATCACAAAAGGCACAAATGTTCTGATTTTCAAAAGAAAATTCTTTCGAAATTCGACCATGTATGGCCACCCTAACTTAACACAAAGCATGCGCTGTGGTGCATTGCGTTCAGGTGTAAATGGCTCTTAAGGAATGAAAATGATATATATTATGGCTTACCAGTCATTAGCATTTTTATGCATTTTTTTCTTTATTTTTACCTGGTGATCCAGCTAGTAACACATTTTCCTGACCTAGGATGACAACTTCTGGTGCAGCATTGTGAACCTTGGATAGAAAGTATATTCAGACTACAGAACACCTTCCCCCTCTCATTTTCATAACATCTCAACAGTCTCAAAACATTTCCTAACAATATTGTTTTTAGATAAGACTGCAAAGTGCACTTCTGATGGGATCAACAGGAATTATTTTGCACCTAACATATAAGCCTAGTACAAACGATCAGAAAATCGTACGAAAAATACCGCTTTCAAGGCAATTGTACAATAATCTGAGCGTTAGGCCCCTTTCACACCGGGGCGTTTTTCATGCGGTACAGCGCTAAAAATAGCGCCTGTTCACCGCCTGAAAAAATCCGGCCCCCATGTCAATGGACAGGAGCGGTGGAGGAGTGGTATACCCACCGCTCCTTCACCACTCCAAAGATGCTGGTAGCAGGACTTTAGCGTCCTGCCAGTGCACGCTCCAGTGTGAAAGTCCTCGGGGCTTTCACACTGGAGACACAGGAGCGGCTCTTTCAGGGCGCTTTGGAGGCGCTATTTTTAGCGCTGAAGTGCCTGCAAAGCGCCAAGGGGTTAAATAGTTTGTTTGGACACAGCTGGTCCAAATAAATGAAAACCTTCATTACTAGATGTGCCTGCTAGGTGTACTGTATAAACTCTATGTAGCCTCATATACATATATAGTGTTCTTACAGCTATCCTGCTCCCGAAACAAAATCGAGTCACTGCCCAGCCATTCACTGGGAGATTTGTATTCTATGAATGAATACAAAGCTTCCTCTGCTTGGTTGAGGCAGAGAAGCAGGCAGATGACTCTCAATCTTGGTGACCGTGGTCGCCTGGACAAATAACAAGGACAAATCTCCACTGCAGGAACTAAGGCAGCAATAAAAACCTGGCAGGGATTCCCATGGCTAAGCTCCGAGGGGCGGAACAAAACACGTTGGGGGGCATGGCCTGAGGTTGCCACTTTCACACTGATTCTAGGGACTACACGGATGTGAAGCTACAGGGATCCTTTCCTTCTGTACAAGGCATAGCAGGAGCTGGGACGAGCTCCGTCCCGCGCCAGCACTCCCAGCAGCCGATACTCAAAGATCAATTTACACACCCCGCTTCAATGGAGCCTGATCGGCACACTAAGTTTGCAGGGGTTCTAACCCTTCTGTCAAAAAACTAGAACTCATTCACACAGGCATATGCTTATTTTCTGCATGGAACATAGGTACTTGCTGGCAGAGCTAGCAGAAAATCCTGTGTAAAATACATGCCTAAAGTACTCACATGTACATATACACCTTGTATGGGGGTATTGCCCAATTGTCGGCTGAATGCCATTAACCCAATCCCATTTACCCGACCAAAAAACAGACCACACACTTATTTTGGGTTTAAATGGCCCTAGCAGCCTTTTATTACAACAAAAAACATAACAAAATTATTTACAAAAAACATCAATAATAATAATCTGAACTGTAAACTGCCTAGGATCAATGAAGGCACCTATTGAAAAACATCCCTAACTGTATCTGGCATCACCTTGCCTTTTTCCCGGCCCCTAGCCGTGACTTACGCCAGCACAGGGACAATTTGTTTGGCAAACTCATTAGCCGATACAGCCACCTCTTACTTCTGCCCTCATTAGGGCAGGTCCACCCATCTCTGATATGGGCCCCACCCATCGTTCTCGAAAGAACTTAACCAACCCTGCCTTCAAAAACCCTAGGATCACTGCCAGCTGCTACGACATAAAAACAACAAAAACCCCAGCAGAACAGAACGAACAAAAAACAACGTATCACAAAGCCTAACCTTCCGAAAATAAGGGCGGGCGGGCGGGAGAATGTTGTTCTTGTCTTATCTCAAATCTAACTGATTCCCTAATCACAAGACCTATCCTAGTATCCCATGGGACCACCCAACCACACCCTGCCACACCCCATTCTCATCCAATGAACATTCCATACCTAAACCCTCCCTGATGCCACTCCTCCTGTACTGTAACTTATTATTTTTAACCCTTACACTACCTGTAGCCTAATGTACAAACCCCCTCATGTAGGCCCTCCGCCTATAGCTGTGCTACTGCTACAGGCCTGTACTTTTAGATGTGTACAATTTTTCTAATGACTTTACACACTTGCATGTGTTTACATGCATTTAAATGTGTTTACACATGTACACACGTAAAATCTGTAGATAGGTGCAGCCCTGGACGTGGCTGTGCCCTACTTTTCTTGTATGCCGCTAATAGCAGCTTACATTTGTAGACAAAGCTGTGTGTAATGCTCCATTAATCCCTAGTGCTAGTTAGTTGCGTACAAAACTATACTCAGCATGCATTCAGCAGGGGATCCATGAGCAGATCCTCTGCTGAATCTGAGCTGGATGGAACAGATGTCAGTTTTTGACAACCATGAAAGTTCAGTTTGCGCTGCCCATAGAGTCCATAGCTCTATGGCAGTGGTTCTCAACTCCTGTCCTCAGGACCCACTAATGCATACGACAGATCATTCGCATGTTGGTGTATACAACTAAGATCGAATACAACAGTGCAAAATGTGTGTAAGATTTTTGTCGTACGATTCTGGAAAAATCTTCCGCTGTGCGTAGCTACGTATTTTCAATGATGTCAAATACGTGTGACCCCTATGTCCTTCTGGTTTATCTTTGTGTTTCCGAGCATGCGTGGTGTTTGTCAAACAACTTTTATCGGACCCATAATGTACTGATTACACGATTGTCGTACGATGGGCTGTCGTCCGACCGAAGTTTTCCTGTTTGTCCCTTCGGATTTGGTTGGACGGACTGTCGTAATCGGCTGTCGAAAGCTGCGTACTAACGATCAGATTATCGAACGATCTGTCCGAAAGCGACTTTTGTTGCCCGATAATCGTAACGTTTGTACGGGGCATAACAGGCCAGATTTTAAGTATTACCTTGGGGAGACGCAGACCAGAATACTGCAATCACTGAGCAGCAACTTATATCAGCTGTGATATATTTCAATTATCTCGCCAACCTGGCCTGTTAGTTGGTCCCGAGGACAGGAGTTGAGAACCACTTGCTCTATGGGCACCCGAAAAAACAGACTTGTGTACGTTTACATTGGGCTATCTTCGATCCGTCATGGTCTGGAAAAACGAAAAGGGACTGGACGGACTCGTAGGTAGGTAGGTATAAATAGACACAAGTCCATTTACATCAGCCTGCCCCTGGAGCTTCTGATCAAGTCCACCTCTCAGTTTTTCAGGAGGACCTGATCGCTGTTTGGAAGGGCCCTAATATCTGTATGTCCTAGTGGGGTAGATTTACTAGAGCTGGTGCACTCGGAATCTGTAGCCAATCAGCTTCTAACCTCAGCTTGTTTAGTTAAGCTTTGGCAATAAAACCTGGAAGTTAATTGGTTTCTCTATGTACCAGATTTTGCACTCTTCACTTTTAGTAAATAACCTCCAGTATGTCTGATTTGGCATGCTGAGGTAACCTGTTCTCAAAAATGTTCTTCACTTGTTTGAAATGAAGGCCCTGTTTATCAGCGTTACTGCTACATGATTTTGTGGAGCCATTTTCACTTGAATGGGCTGCCCTACATACCTTTGTCACCCGAAAAGAAGCTCCTGCTCCTTTTCGAGTGACCATCTTCATACGATTTTGAAAGGTGTAATTCATTTTCCACGATTGCCGCATAAAAATTGCAGCAGAATCTAATTGTTTGAGGTACCATTAATGGCACCCCAAACAATGCGATTCTGCTGCAATTTTTACAACCGTGCACATCTTATAAGGTAATGGCACCAGATGGGCATTGTGCCACGATCGCCACGCAATTCTGCCCACAAAGTGTGAATGAAGCCCAAAAATTTTAATAAAAGGACACTTACCTGTCAAGGGATCCAGTGCCGTCGTCACCAGGGCCAGTTCTTCACCAGTCTTCACATCCGAGTTCTCACTGTGCGTGTGCAAGCTGTGCTGTGCTTTGTGAATGCCTTCTGGGACCCATAACGTAAGGTTGCGGGTGGGGGAGGGAGGAGTTTCTTTGGAATCCGATAGGAAATCAGACCAGACGGGATCTGATCCTCTACAAAAAAAAGTGCCAAAAGAAGAAGAGGGAGAGGGGAGCATAAAGCAAAACTCCTTTAGGGCCAGTCCACACCACAGAAATGCAGTCCGGGTCTGTTCAAGATACTTTTCAGCACGCGCGATTTTGACACATTTTTGATGTGTTACAGTGTGTTTTTGATGTGTTTTTAGTGCGTTTTTGATGCAGTCCAGTGCATTTTTTTCCCCTCTCTTTTTTCTTAACTTTAAATAAGGAAATGTGTGTTCCAGTGTGTTTTTGGTGCATTCCAGTATGTTTTTGATTCTTTTTACAGCATTCTAGTGCAGGAAAAATGCAGCATGTTCTACTTTTCTTCTGGAACTGGAACACACTGGAACTGCAAGCACTGGTGTGAACTATGCCATGCTTTCCATGCTTTTTATGTTATCATAATTTTTATTGTTTTCTGGATAATTGGTACAAACAAGAGGTTATCATACAGAATGTGTCAAATAACACTTATATTGGAAGAATGGTGAAGAATACAGTCATTTGTACTCTATAATATATTTATTATATAAATATATAATATTTGTATATATAATTTGTATTTGTAATAGTAATTGTTAAGCATGGATGAACAGTTGGACCATTTTACAGTTTAACATTTTAATAATTCTAGATTCCCTGTTTAAAAAAAATCTGAGTAATTTGGTGTATGATAAAGTATAATAAATAAGATATAAAATAGGGATAAAATAAAAACAAAAAATAAAAAAATAAAAAATACAAAGCGTTTTTGATGCAGAAAAAAAAACCGCACTGGACTGCATGTGGTGTGAACTGGCCCTTAGGGTGAAAATCAAATTTATCCCCTATGCACCGACAGTACGCAAACATGCGGCCTCACGGTGGGTGGGCCTTTTAGCCGAACAGCTGCATATTTACATTCATTAGGGCAAATACAGCTGCGCCAAGAGCGTACGCCCTGCGCGCTCCTGGCCCAGTTGCCAATGGCTAACGGAAAGCTCACAATCGCTGCTTGCGATCAGGAGCTTTCTGATCATGTGACAGCCAATCACAGCGTTCCCATGATTCTAAACCCTGCCCGGCCTCCTAAACCCCTTAAAGGGCCAGGAGGAGCCGGCTCCAAGGGGTTAATAAGATATTTCCTGAATATTGTATGAAAGTACAGGTGTGAGACATCGACACTCTACAGTGAATGGGTGGGTATATGTTCTGTCTTCCTCTCTGTATTGTTATGTGGATTTGTTGGTTAAAAAAAAAATCTCTTCTGCCTGCATCAACCTGCCATGTCTGACAGCGCCTCCTCGACAGCAGAACATGTTTATTTATTGTGATGCGTAAACCACAATGCATTGTGCTTGGCAGGAGCCCCACCTGAAAGAAACCTGCTGGGGATTTTCCCTGGAACTTTGTGCTATGAGCCGTTCTGCCGGTTCCAGACTTTGTAGCTCATTCAATTATTTCAAGGATGTAGAACAAGAAATTCCTATTTTAAGAAACCGGAAAACCGATTGGGAGCAATAACTGCCAAAACCAACATCAAAACAAAACTCAATGTACAATAGGAATACATCTCATTGGACCCAGTTGGCATTTTTTTTATATTTTAAATAAGAATCTTTATCTTGATGCGTTAGATTTATTAATTGAGCCTAAAGTATAGGTTATTTACTAACGTATTGGGAATGATTTTAATTATCTAGTTATGTGAAAAGCAGTTGAGGTTTTTGAATTTCATCTGCACATGATTATGTATTCAGAATGAACACTGCAACAATTTATTGCATGAAGATTCCTAAATCGGACCGTCACTCCTGAAAACATCTTCGTCTCATACGCCCCTTCCCCATCCCATAACAACAATTGGAAAAAAACAGTGATTGCATTATTTTTTTGCTTTCCTTGAATGCTTACCTAGGCGATGATGATGTTGTATGGCCTCCTGTTGCCTCCTGGGATATCCCTGGAGACATCATTGCAGTGTTTCAATTACAAGATCCCAGCAATGAACAGGCACACCTTGGTTCTCTGCCAAGGAGATCCCCGAGTTTTTCTGTGCATGAGCAGGCCTAGACCTGGCAGAGACCTTCAGTGTGTCTGCGCATGCACAGGATCTCTTTTCAAGATGGTGAGGTATGAGCAGAGAATTTTGGATGCAATGCGAAGTTGGACTTCGTGGACTAGTATGTTTTTTTTTTTTTTTTTTTTTTTTATTTAATTTTGAATTTTAGGTGGGTTCAGGAAATCAGCTTCACCTTCTCTTCTAATGGAAATGTATGTAAGATCTATATTATTTTAAATAAGTTACGAAAAAGTGGTTATTAGCACACAGAAACACAACATTTAAGACCAAATAGATACTGAATATAAAACACAAGACTGTGTAGAGTCAAAAAATAACACATTTATCTACATTTAAAGTGGTTGTAAACCCACAAAAAAAAAAAAACATGCAAGACAAAGTCATAATGAGATAGTATGCATAGCATACTAGCTCATTATGAAATACTCACCTGAGATCGAAGCCCCCTTAGCGGTCCCAGTGCTCTGGCCGGCGACATCGATCCCGGAGTTATTTCCGGGTATCGCGGGCTCTTACCGTTTCCACCGGATTGCTTGAAAAACGATCCATCTGGCTGACTGGTCACAGAGGAGATAAAAGACTAGATAAAGCCTCTATGGCCTTGGAGGACTGGAGCTACGTGATGACATCACTTCTGGTCCAGGGTGGAAGTACATTTTTTTTTTAAAAGCAAAAGATTAAAACATTATTTTTTTGCTTTCACACTTGGGCGGTGCACTTGCAGGACAGGAAAAAAGTTTTGCAAGCAGCATTTTTGGGGCGGTGCAGGAGCGTTTTGTTGTTTTAACTTTGAATAGTAAAACATATTTTTTTGCCAGTAAATACCTTATACAGCCCACTTCCTGTTACTTGTCTGGAAAAAAAACCCTAGGCTTATGATATCATGCACAGCTCTCTCTCGCCCTTGTGAGAGTTTGCTAGGAAGGGAGAGAGGATGAGTCATAAGAGTGCCAATGAGAGCTGCAGAGCTGGAGGTGTGCCACTGTGTGTCTGTGTAAACTCAGGAAGTTAACTGCCTACAGTTAAAATGATTGCAGCCAGACTCATAAAATAATATGCAAAGTGGTTGGAGGGAAGCTTCAGAATGGCAAATATGTTTTTATTACAAATTATGTGAGCAGACTGCAGTTCGTCTTTAAAGCGGAGTTCCGCTTAAAAAAAAAAAAAAAAATACAAATACTGCAGCTGCTGACTCTTAATAATCGGACAGTTACCTGTCCCAGGGTCCAGCGATGCGAGGGAACGAAGCCCCGCTCATCTCCCCCTCCTCTCTGCGGCGCCGGCATTTTCAATGAGCCCTGGGAGGAAGTGGGAACTGAAACACTCTAAAAAGAGTGTTTCCACTCCCCCCCCCCCCCCCCCAAAAAAATGACATGTCAGTTCCATTTTTGGGTAGAACTCCGCTTTAAGTGAACTTGTTATATTGCAAAGCACAGGTTCACATTACAGGCATGATCACCATTCATGGATTGAAATTCAGCTTGTTCGGCAGGTATCTGCCAAATTTCGATCCATGTATGGACTACAAGTCGATCTGAACGGTTCACATGTGTGAAAGGGGCCTAAAGCCTCATACACACGGTCGGATTTTCGCATGGATTCTGTCCGATCGGACAATGTTGTCGAAAAATCCGACCGTGTGTATGCACCATCGGACAGTGTACGTCGGATTGTCCGACGAACAAAGTCCTATCTCCTGCTGGATAGATTTTTTGACAACAAGGTCCGATCACACCAAATCTGATCGTGTGTATGGTAGTCCGACGGACAAAGTGCTACGCATGCTCAGATCACATTATAAGACCAAAGCTATTGGCTACTAGCCTCTACGTAGTCCCGTCGTAGGCAACAAACGTCACCACGTTCAGAATGATCGGATTTTCCGACAACTTTGTCCGACCGTGTGTACGCAAAACCAACATCGGACAAAGTACGACGGACATGATCCGACGGACCTGGTCCTCGGATAATCCGCGCGTGTGTATGGGGCTTAAGAAATGTTCAATACTTAGTACATTCTGTGTTCATAGTATCCTGGTAGTACCAGCATTGTATATTTACTTCTGAGGCCTTGTGAATGCCCAGGCCATTCTGTAGCCCCCATTCTCACTTTTAGCAAGGGAACTGAGGATTGGTTTGAGTAAGTTATATGGTCACTGAAGAGAACACTGACATTTGAGTACATCTATGCAAATTGTTGATTTTTTTCAACATATTTGAATAGGCAAACATTAGAACTTCATACAGACAGTGGGGGTTATTTACGAAAGGCAAATCCACTTTGCACTACAAACTGATCTGAAAGTGCACTTGGAAGTGCAGTCGCTGTAAATGTGAGGGGTAGATCTGAAATGAGGTGAAGCTCTGCTGATTTTATTATCCAATCATGTGCAAGCTAAAATGCTGTTTTTTATTTTCCTTGCATGTCCCCGTCGGATCTACAGCGACTGCACTTCCAAGTGCACTTTCAGTGCAATTTCAAGTTTGCACTTGTAGTGCAAAGTGGATTTTGCCTTTAGTAAATAACCCCCAGTGCCTATAAAAAAAAGTGTTATACTTAAAGTAGGAGAAAACCCTAAGGCCCCTTTCACACATGCGGACCATTCCGGTCCGCCTGTCATTTTTTTTTAGGCGGACCTGAACGGACGCTCCATGCAGTTCTATGGAGATGTCTACGGATGTCAGCTGTAGGGATGGGCGAACGGTTCGGCCCGAGCTTTGGTTGTTCGGATGTTTTGTGAACACCAAACAATATAAAATTCGGAACACCGTTAAAGTCTATGGGACCTTAACATGAAAAATCAAAAGTGTTCATTTTAAAGGCTTATATGCAAGTTATTGTCATAAAAAGTGTTTGGGGACCCGGGTCCTGCCCCAGGGGACATGCATCAATGACATTTTTTTTTTTACGTTTTTTCGCCTCATCCCCACAACCCTTTCCCGGTGGTTGTGGGGGTCTGCTGGCGGGGGCTTATCGGAATCTGGAAGCCCCCTTTAACAAGGGTACCCCCAGATCCCAGCCCCCCCTGTTTGAAATGGTAACGGGTACATTGTACCCATACCATTCCACCAAAAAATTGTCAAAATTAAAAAAAAAAAACAAGACACGCTTTGGGACAAGTCCTTTATTAAAAAATAAAAATGTCCCACGAAGTCCATTCATTTTCTTCTCTCGCTCCGCCGACCCCAAAGCACCCCCCCCATGTTGAGGGCATGTGGCCTGGAACAGTTCATGAGGGGGCGCTCTCTCGTCCCCCTCTCTTCCTGCGGCCTTCCAGGTTGCCTGCTCGGATAAGAGTCTGGTATGGATTTTTGGTGGACCCATTTTTTTTTTTTTGGCGTGGGGTTCCCCTAAAATCCATACCAGACCCTTCATGCCATTTTTTTCAATGACTTTTTATCTGTATTGCCGGGACCGACAATTCATTATAGCCACTAGTACTTTTAAATGACTTTTTTTCCTTTAGAAATGTCATTTTGTGCAGGGACTGTTCTAAACACAGGAAAAATGCGCCACTTTACAGGCATACTATGACACCCCCCAGGTACGAAATTTAAAGGAATATTTGACTTTTATTGTTTTTTTTACGTTTTTTCGCCCCCCCCCCCTACCAGGCCACATGCTCTCAACATGGGGAGGGTGCTTTGTATTAGCACCCCAAAGCACCTTGTCCCCATGTTGATGGGGACAAGGGCCTCATCCCCACAACCCTTTCCCGGTGGTTGTGGGGGTCTGCTGGGGGGGGCTTATCGGAATCTGGAAGCCCCCTTTAACAAGGGTACCCCCAGATCCCAGCCCCCCCTGTTTGAAATGGTAACGGGTACATTGTACCCATACCATTCCACCAAAAAATTGTCAAAATTAAAAAAAAAAACAAGACACACTTTGGGACAAGTCCTTTATTAAAAAATAAAAATGTCCCACGAAGTCCATTCATTTTCTTCTCTCGCTCCGCCGACCCCAAAGCACCCCCCCCCCCATGTTGAGGGCATGTGGCCTGGAACAGTTCAGGAGGGGGCTCTCTCTCGTCCCCCTCTCTTTTCCTGCGGCCTTCCAGGTTGCGTGCTCGGATAAGAGTCTGGTATGGATTTTTGGGGATCCATTTTTTTTTTTTGGCGTGGGGTTCCCTTAAAATCCATACCAGACCCTTCATGCCATTTTTTTCAATGACTTTTATCTGTATTGCCGGGACCGACAATTCATTATAGCCACTAGTACTTTTAAATGACTTTTTTTCCTTTAGAAATGTCATTTTGTGCAGGGACTGTTCTAAACACAGGAAAAATGTGCCACTTTACAGGCATACTATAGACACCCCCCAGGTACGAAATTTAAAGGAATATTTGACTTTTATTGTTTCACTTTTAGCATTATTAAAATCACTGCTCCCAAAAAATGTCCGTTTTTAAAACTTTTTTTTGCATTGATACATGTCCCCTGGGGCAGGACCCAAACACTTTTTGTGACAATAACTTGCATATAAGCCTTTAAAATGAGCACTTTTGATTATTCATGTTCGTGTCCCATAGACTTTAACGTGTTCGTGTGTTCTGCCAAATTTTTTGCCTGTTCGGTATGTTCTGGTTTGGCCCATCCCTAGTCAGAGGTGACATGTCCTCTGACATCCGATCCACTCCACTAAATTCAGAAGGATGGAAACCCTATTTTCCGTCCGTCTGGCAGATCGGATGAAAACGGACAGGCAGATCTGTTTTCATCCGATTCCCCCATAGCAGAGAGCAGAGATCTGACAGGTCTGCCTCTCTACAGTTAGCAGAGATGGACCTGTCATCTGCCGGCTCAGTGGGGAACAACAAAGCGATCCCCGCTGAGCAAACGGAGTCCATGAAAATGGACAACAACGTGTGAAAGGGGCCTAACAATAACTATTCCTAAAAATGTTCCCTCCCCCGTCCTCCTAGCTTATGCTGCCTAAAAAGATCTGTGTACTTACCTTTTTTCAATCTGCTCCGGTCCGGTCCCATGATCCTGCAACTCTGTGTGAGGGACACTTGAAAATGGTTGTAAATTCTGGGAGCAGTGATGTCACCCATATGCGCCTATAGCCCAGCCTTTGTTGGCGCTCCCTCCTTTCCCCTGCAGTAGTTGCTCACTGAGACGCCAGAGACACCAGAGCTGTGGGATCACATGACCAAACCATAGTGGATTAAAAATACTTTAGGTAAGTACACACTTATTTTTTATATAGGTTAGGCAGGATAGAAAGGAGCAGGAGGTTGTTCCCACCTGGGATGGAGAATCCTCAAAGTTTTCAATGGTGGAAACAAAAGGGTCTTACCATGGTTCGTTCTCTGCTCACGGCCAGTGGAGTCTGTTCATATCAATGCCTACGGGACTCTTATGAGATTCCCAAATCGGAACGTTTTCTAACTATACAAATTCGTCACTTTATGGAGTCTCTTACGAAGCATCACGAACACCCATTATTGTCTACTGCTTTTGAGACCAGATGTTGAACCAACCCTAATTTCTTTGTTATACTCCTCTATATTGAACAAGATTGGGCCCCAAATCTCTGTGTCCTGACAAATGGATATAAGACTTTGGTTTTGATTCACAGCCAGTTGACTGGCGTAAAATGTGGGAGGCCCTTTTTAAATCCTCTCGTAATTTCCTGGCTCCTAAAAACTCCTTCAAAGTTATGTCTTGTTGGTACTTTAGCCTAGCTAAGATCGCAAAATGACTATGGGTTGTTTTACAAGGGGCGCGTTCACATAACAAGTTGAAATTAGAAGCTGGTTGGCTACCACGCACGGCTGCACCAGATTTTGCACTCTGCAGTTTTAGTAAATCAACCCCACTGTCTCTGCACCAGTATATTGTGAATAAAGGGCACTGTGGTGACACCCCCTCAGGTGGCATGACCGTGACACCCTGCATTAACAATAAAGTTCTCAGTCTTGCAGTTTGAGTGACGCTACATGTCATTGAACCCAAAAGACTGGGAACATCTTGTGGCCAAAAAAGTATGTGGGAGAGAACTTTGGATTAAAGGTGAGTATCGCAGCCTGTGCTGAGTTTTTTTTGTGGATATTTAAAAAAAATAAAAATAACCTGGACTAGCCTTTAAATCGTTCTGTCTAAAAATACAGCCTGTTCTGTCTAAAAATAAATCTGCCAAATCATGTTTGAATCTTGAACCCGACGACCCATTTTCCACATTTTTGCCAACGGTGAAAATGACTACGTAGCCACTTAAACTGAACACTTCCACAGCAAATATAAAAAAACGATAACAGATTACATGACTGATCTACAATGCTACATGAAGTGACAACACTGACAAAAGGATTAAAAAAAATGCCACTGGGGAATGCTGTGGGTTTTTGCAAATACAATCTATTAGCGTTTTCTTGAACATCTTAACAGTGGGATTCACTTATTAAATGAATCGCTGCATTGTAAAGGCACAAACCATTTTCCTGAGCAGGCTGCAGTACAGAAGAACATTTATCTTCTCAGCCCACATCAGTAAACCAGAGGAAGTAACGAGAGGAGATGCTTTGCATGCAATGGGGGTTATTTACCAAAGGCAAATCCACTTTGCACTACAAGTGGAAACTACAAGTGCAAAGTGAAGGTGCACTTGGAAGTGCAGTCGCTGTAAATCTGAGGGGTAGATCTGAAATGAAGCTCTGCTGATTTTATTATCCAATCAGGTGCAAACTAAAATGTTGTTTTTTATACACACACATACATACACTGTATATATGCTGAAAAGTAGCAAACTGCTAATCATTTTAGGAAAAATATTGGAAATAATTTAAAATAGATGTAAACATAATCATTACATTTTCATATATGCATTAACATCTTCATGTAATTACAGAAGCTATTTGCAATGTTTTTAAATCTGCAGCTTTCGTTGTGGTCCTGGCATGAAGGTCCATATCTGGCACTTCCTGTTGTAGGATGACAACGCGTGTCTCTGTCTCCTAGTTGTGCTCCACTGTTGTCACCCTGATACATGGGCTTCCATTAGATCTTTAGGCTGGGTTCACACTATACAAACTGGATGCGGGTTTCTCTGCATCCAATTTGCATGTCAGGAGACTGTGACCGGCTCTCAATGGAGCTCGTTCACACAGCTCCGGGATGGCTGCGGAGCAAATTGCACAGGAGTCCTGTGCATTTTCTGGTCCATTTCAGGTCTGTTTCAGGTCCGAATTCAGCCCAAAATTCGGGCCAAAATCGGACCTGAAATGGTGAAGAAGGACACACTGGACCCTTGCTGTGAGCTGCTCCTCATTTCAGTGTGGATCTTACCTGGAAAGTACATGTTCAGCTTTTAACAAAAATTTCCCAGACCTCCCAATTCACACAGTTGGCTCTAACTAACCCTTCAGGTCCAAACTAACCAACTACCATGGCCCTCCACACTGTTTTCAACAGAAAAACCACAGAGAGGAAGTGGAACAACTGGTTAAATGGTGTAGTACAAACAACCTGTTCCTTAATGTAAGCAAAACAAAGGAGGTTGTGATGGATTTCAGGAGAAATTCTGTTGATCACTCCCCACTGACCATCGACAGCTTGACTGTGGAGAGAGTAAGAAGCATTCAATTCCTGGGAGTGAACATCTCAGAGGATCTTACCTGGACAACCAACATCACGTCACTAACCAAGAAGGCACAACAGTGCCTATATTTCGTCAGCCGCCTTAAAAAAGCCAGTCTCCCCCCACCCATCCTTACTACATTTTATAGGGGAACCATTGAAAGTGTGCTGACCAGCCTCATCATTGTCTGTCTGGTATGAGAACTGCAGCGGCTAGTGAAGAAGGCTGAAAATATTATTGGTGTCTCTCTCCCCTCCATCCTGGACATTTTCCATATACGATGCTCCAGAAAAGCTACCAGTATCGTGAGGGATCCTACTCATCCCTCCCACAGTCTCTTTCAGCTCTTGCCATCAGGTAGAAGGTACCGGAGTATCAAAACCAGGACTGTCAGACTGGTCAACTGTTTTTTTTCCCCAGGCTGTGAGAGCCTTCAACTCCAATCCTCTTTGAAACCTCTTCTATTCCTATATATTGTGATCAGGAACGTCTCACGTCCCCTCCTTTTTTTCTCTTGAATATGCACTAGACACTTTTATAAACACTTGCTGCTACAAAGACTTTTGGAAATAGTATATGTACAGTTACGTAGTTCCCAGATGTGTATTCCTCACTGTGTTTTTATTCTTTGTACATCTAGTTATAATTATGTTTAATTTGTATGTAGCACCATGGCCCTGTGAGATACAACATTTTGTTCTACTGTATGTTCTTACGTGTAGTGGAATGACAATAAAGCTTAACTTGACTTGACTTCAAGCAGGCTGACAAAAATCTAGTGCCCCCCTCGGCTTATACTCGAGTCCAGCACTTTTCTGCAGCAGAGAATGACATTTTCCAACCCTACTTTGGGGCCCCGTACCTCGGGGCCACTTGGTGCTAGGAACCCCAAAGGGGTTTGGTGTGCAAATCCAGTGGGACTAGCACTACAACATATCCAAATATGGTGTTCCTAGCCCTAAGTGGCCCCGAGATATAGGGCCCCAAAGTCGGTCAACTGTGTCCATCTGCAGCAATGTCATTTCGGGACCCTTTGGGTGCAGCTAGGGGGCAACTAGGAACCCTTAACTACCAAGTTTGAAGTTTGGGGGACCTATGGCTGCAAATTGGCACAGTGAGGCATGCAAATGGGCACAGTAAGGGTGCAAATGGGCATTGTTGACCCTCTTTTCCACTTACAGTAGCTGCGCATTTCTCACCCTATGCTTATACTCGAGTCAATAAGTTTTCCCATTTTCTGTGGTAAAATTAGGTGCCTCGGCTTATACTCGAGTATATACGGTAGCTTAAAAAGTAAAAATAAATGCAGCCACTACATCTAACTGCTTGTTCAATTTTTGGGGAGTTTAGATAAGTATTAGGCTCTGGGGTATAAGGGACAAAAGATGAATATAAAATCCGTTTTTTTTTTCTACAAGATTTTTTTCAGTGAGATAAGGTTTTTTCTAGAGTGTGGGACCATGAACTTGGTTATTAAACCAGTATACATAAAATAAAAGTGTAAATACATGTTGTAATCTTGCACCACTATGCATATAAATTTACTAACATATTTTTCTCGTTTCCTTTCAGAATGAGAACCAACAGGAAATTGTGCTTTATTCTGGTAGTGCTGCTTCCATTAAGCTTATTCTGCTTCCATGTGATGACCAAGTCTGACAAAGTGGTGGCCGTATGGAACAGAGAAGCCCCCGAGGACATTCTGGATAATAGCGTGCTACAGCCTGTAGACAAATATGCTCACATATCCTTGAAATGGAAAGAAGAGGTTTTAGAGTATGTATAACTGCTATACTTTAAGCAGCTTCTGTTTTTCCAGATCTGACATCATTATGTATGACTAATGTATGTTGTATTAGATGTTCAGTTACCTTCAAATTCTATAACCTCCATATTCTTGCTGCCATGTATGTAAAATCATGCATTTTTGAGTTCTAGCTGTGGACTGTCTTCTCCCACCCCCGTGTCTTCCTGTTTGATAGTGTGAATGCTTTTTGCAATTGGTTGCCAATAGGAAGGTTTAGGGAATGGGAGATAGCAGGCCAGAGGTCAGTAATGGAAGCTGTGTTTGACATTTGCATAATAGAGTTCAGTAAATTCCAGGGTGCTCTGAACATAATGGACATGGAGCTGCCAGTTTTACCGACTTGGGGTTGAGATTCATATTAAAGATTAAAGGGGTTGTAAAGGTTTGTGTGTTTTCACCTTAATGCATCCTATGCATTAAGGTGAAAAAACACCTGTCAGTGACCGGCCCCCCAGCCCCCCAGCCCCCCCCCCCCCCCCCCCGTTTTACTTACCTGACCCCTCAAACTTGTCCCATGGGGACGTGCCGTCTCTCTGCTAAGGGGTTCTCGGCTGTTGATTGGATAGATTGATAGCAGCACAGCCTATCAAATCCAATGACGCAGCATTTCCGGGGGCGGGGCAGAGTTCTGCATTCAACGTCTATGGACGCCGAATGCTGGACTCCAGGGCGTGCCCGTAAGGTAACCCCCCTGGTAGAGTGCTTCTCCCAGGGGGTTATCTGATGCAGGGAGGAGCCGAGAGAGATCCCGAGGGACCCCAGAAGACGAGGATCGGGGCCACTCTATGCAAAACGAGCTGAACAGTGGTAAGTATGATAGGTTTGTTATTTTAAAAAAAAAAGAACCTTTAGGCTGGATTCACACCTATGCATTTTTAGTGCTTTTTGCATTTTTCAGATTTGCACTACAGTCCATGTACAATTGTTTCCTATGGAACACGTTCTGTAGTGCAAATCTGCAAAATGCGGAAATCACTAAAAATGCATCGGTGTGAATCAGGCCTGAGTGTCACTTTAACAAGCTCTGGAGCAACTGCACTTCGAAAAGTGCACAGTCTATTTGAATTTAGTAAATCAACCCCACAGTGTATTAAGGCTATTCCAGGGGTCAGTGGGTACCAGTTCTTTGCTTAACAGACAGCCAGCCTTCGTCTACAAGGCCATGTAATTAACATCCAAGGTACAGCAATCCATTGAAGCCTAAAGCTGGATACACAAGATCAGTGTATGAATACAAGCAATGTTAATGCAGCGATCTCTCCCCCTAAGACATACAATACTGTATTCTGAATCCCCACGCCAGCATACACTTATCAGCACTTGCAGCCATTGGTTGTGAGCGCTAATCTAATGCCGGTTTTCCAGCATGACTGTTCAACAGCAGCTGGTCAGTAGACTAGCTTCTGTAGAACAGAAGGCTGTACACATTGATTGAAAGTTGGCTGGTTCGTGCTGAACTGACCCGTGTGTACTGTGTCACTAAAGGCAAAACTTTTTTTTTCATTTTGGATAGCGTGAGGGCGGCTTATAACTGACACCGACCACTACCCCACTGACACCGTCCACTGACACCAACCACTAACACCAACCACTACCCCATTGACACCGTCCACTGACACCGACCACTGACACGACCACTGACACCAACCACTACCCCACTGACACCAACCACTACCCCACTGACACCAACCACTACCCCACTGACACCGTCCACTGACACCAACCACTGACACCAACCACTACCCCATTGACACCGTCCACTGACACCGACCACTGACACGACCACTGACACCAACCACTACCCCACTGACACCAACCACTACCCCACTGACACCAACCACTGACACCAACCACTACCCCACTGACACCATCCACTGACACCGACCACTGACACCGACCACTGCCCCACTGACACCGACCACTGACCCACTGACCCACTGACCCAAAAATAAAACCTCATCCTCCCATCATTGTTAGAATAGTACTAAAATAAATTGTAAAAAAAAGAATTAAAAAATTTAATTGTAAAAATTTATAAAAAAAAAAAAAAATCCGATTCATGTCCTAACTGTCAGTTCGCAGTGCGATATGCAAGCTGAAATGGGGGTGTCATTGACATTGTATGACACTCCCCAGCAGTTCGCATATGGCAGTGTGAACTGCCATGCGAGTCGAGTGCGAACCCGCAGTGGATTCGCAGGGTTCCCGAATCGCAGCCTTGGTGGGAGCAGTCAGGTGACATTTCTAGGCTGTGTGCTTTGAGGGTCGGTTCACACTGGTGCCATGCGGCAACCTTGCAAATCCACTGCAGGTTCCCACATCCGACTCGCACGGAAGTTCACACCGCCATATGCGAACTGCTGGGGAGTGTCATACAATGATAACGACACCCCCATTTCAGCTCGCATATCGCACTGTGAACTGCCAGTCAGGACATGAATCGGATCGCATAGGTGTGAACACCCATGCGATTCTGGTGCGGACCAAAAAAAAGGTCCTGTGCGAGTTTGGTCGGAATGCGGTGCAATATCAGCCATACTATCTGTATGGCTGAAATCGCACTGCACGGACATTGCATGTGATTTGCACTGCAGTGGGAATCACATGCAATCTCACACAGCACACTGGTGTGAACAGGCCCTAAGCTCATTCAGCCTTACTGGGTGTAGAGAAGAAGTGTGAAATCCACCCCTCCCCCACATAACAAATCCTGGTGATGGAAAGGAATGTTGCAACTGTGATCAGGTGACCTCAGACACACACACTGCACTGTAACAATCATCAGATCACTGGATGTTCTACTCTGCCCAGCTCTGACTACATACAGCTCCCCTAAACCACTTGTCTGTCTATATTCTTCTCACTGTTCACTGCATCCCATGATGAGAAACATCCAGTCAAAACACAGTAAAGGCAGCCAATCCTGGGAGAGCTGGAGGGGAGGGGGATGTCAATTGTGAACTTTTTTACACAGGATGTGCCTGTCTCAGGCTAGTGCATGAGATATGTAAATCACCTGTCACTCACAGCAAGGGGGAGGTTTAAACAAAGTTTTAGAGACTTTGTCAAGATTTCTCTAACTGAACAATAAAAGATGATTGCTCAGGGCTCGAGTAACTCTGTGGCAAGACTGGGCTCAAATGAAAGGAAATCTTATTCTCTACATTATGACATAAAAAAATGGGTTTACATCCACTTTAACCACTTCAATATTGGGCACTTTCCCTCCTTCTTGCCCAGGCCAATTTTCAGCTTTTAGCACTGTCGTATTTTCAATGACAATTGCGTGGTCATGCAACAATGTACTCAAACAAAATTGTCATAATTTTTGTAATTTTGTTCCTAAAAATTGAGTTTTCTTTTGGTGGTATTTGGTCGCCACTGGGGTTTTTATTTTTTGCTAAACAAACAAAAAAAGACTAAAAATTTTGTAAAAAAAAATTTTCTTTGTTTCTGTTAAATATTTTTGTAAATAAGTAAGTTTTCTCCTTCACTGATGGGCACTGATGAGGCTGCACTGACGGGCACTTATAAGGTGGAACTGATGGGCACTGCTGAGGTGGCACTGATGATGAAGCACTAATATGCAGCACTGATAGGCGGCACGGATGGGAACTGATAGGTGGCACTGATATGCACTTAGAACTGAAGACAACTAAATCTGCAGCCAGCTGCACAAAAGATACTTTTTTTTTACATGTTTTGTACAAACGGCTTTAACCACTTGAGGTCCGGGTCATAGCCGAATGACGGCTACAGCGCGGACCTCAATTCATAGGACGTCCTCCCCTGTGCACGCTCTCCTGCAGGGCGTGCGGGGAGCACGCGGTGATCACCGAGTCACGGAGACTCGGTGATCACCGATCCTAGTAAGGGGCCGGTCCCCGCCCCTTACCATGTGATCAGCTGTCAGCCAATGACAGCTGATCACATGATGTAAACAAAAGCTTGGTGGTCGTTTTTTTTTCTCCTCGCGCTGACAGCATGAGGAGAAAAAAAGCCGATCACCGGCTTATGTTTAAGGGATATCGGTCCCGAAGAGGGAGGCACATCTGCCTCCTCTGTGCCATTTAGTACCCCCTGCCACCTGTCATTGTGCCCATAGTGCAACCTATTAATGCCCATGAGTGCAACATATCAATGCCCACAAGTGCCACCTATCAATGCCCACCAGTGGTGCCAATCAGTGCCACCTAGCAGTGCTGCCTATCACTGTAAGCAATCAGTGCCCATCACTGCCACCCATCAGTGCCCATCGCAGCCACCTATTGGTGCCCATCACTGCTGCCTCATCAGCGTACATCAATGAAGGAGAAAAATTACCTGTTTACAAAATATAAAAAAATAATAATTTTAATTCGATCTTTTTCAATTTTTTTAACAAAAAATAAAAAACCGCAGAGGTGATGAAATACCCCCAAAAGAAAGCTCTATTTGTGGGGAAAAAAATTCAAAAAATGTAATTTGGGTACAGTGTAGCATGACCGCGCAATTGTCGTTCAAAGTGCGACAGCGCTGAAAGCTGAAAATTGGTCTGGACAGGAGGGGGGTTTAAGTGCCCAGTAAGCAAGTGGTTAATTGCTATATGCAAAGAAAACAGTCATGGAATTAGGACTGGCTGCTCAGAAAAAAAGGAATAATGTTAGGCAAATAGGAAGGGGCATTTTGAAGATATAAGCACAGTATTTATTTATTAACTTATGTGCCTCTTTGGGTTATAATAGACATAAGATTATGGTCGCCCAATTCCATGATCTGTGGGTGGCAGCAAAGCTGGCTGTTATAGAGAATGGCTGATCGTCAGTACATGATTGCAATTGTTCTAGGTTCATCTTCCTGCCCTCACCATATAATGTACTTGTATTAGGTAGCATTTTTTTTTTTTAGCACTTGGTCCCTTCAGTAGACTGAGGAAAATCACTTTGTGCCTTGTAATCCCTGTGGCCAACTTTTAAATATAGTGAAATTTCAACGTAATCCTCTAAATAGTTTGGCACATAAGTAAAGCAGGCAGTTTGCTGTTTTTTTTTTCCTACTGTTCCATTTCAATAGTACACTTCCTGCAATTCAAACCCATTGTATTCTACAAAAATCATCTTTGGAGTATAAGAGCTTTTTTTGTTGTTGACGTTAATTTGAAGCCAGGGTGAATTAATTGGATTGTATCTCTTCACAGACTTTTGCCAAGAAACAGTTGCAAATGTGAAGCTAAGGCCACTCTAGACATTCCTTTTAGACGAGAGCTCTTTGGAAAACCGTATGCCGTCAACTTTACTTCAGTTGTGGAGCCTTCATTATTTGAGGATACCTATAGACGAAGAGAACTGGAATATAGTAACTTCAAAATGAGGTACAGCCACCAGCCATGCATTAATGTAAAGTATTGTGAAAAAAGAGAGCCAATATTGCTAAGGACTACTCACGATACCATGCAATATCTTTTAGTGCCACTCTAGGTGTTCTAGTAACATATAAGTCCGGTGTCTAACAGTAGTAGATGGCTGCAGGCTGTCAAGTGCTTAATCCAGGCAGCATTGGCGCATATACACTGTATGCGCAATTATTAGGCAAGTAAGTATTTTGACCAAATCATAATTTTTATGCATATTGTCCAACTCCAAGCTGTATAAACTTGATTGCATTTTGGATTTAAGCATATCAGCTGATGTGTATTTGTGCAATGAGGGAGGATGTGGCTCAAGGAGACCAACACCCTATATCAAGGTGTGCATAATTATTAGGCAGCTTCTTGCCCTCAGGGAAAATGGGCCAAAAAAGAGATGTAGCTGACTATTAAAAGTCAAAAATTGTAAAAAGTCTTTCAGAGGGATGCAGCACTCTTGAAATTGATAAGATATTGGGGTGTGCTCACAGAACCATCAAACATTGTAAAAAGTCTTTCAGAGGGATGCAGCACTCTTGAAATTGATAAGATATTGGGGTGTGCTCACAGAACCATCAAACATTTTGTTGCAAATAGTCAACAGGGTCGCAAGAAATGTGTTGAGAAAAAAAGACGCATATTAACTGCCAACAGTTTGAGAATAATCAAACGTGAAGCTACCAGGAACCAATTATCCTCCAGTGCTGTCATATTCCAGAACTGCATCCTATCTGGAGTGTCCAGAAGTACAAGGTGTTCAGTGCTCAGAGACATGGCCAAGGTAAGGAAGGCTGAAAACTGACCACCACTGAAGACACATAAGTTGAAACGTCAAGACTGGACCAAGAAATATCTGGTGACAGATTTTTCAAAGGTTCTACGGACTGATGAGAGTGACTCTTGACAGACCAGATGGATGGGCCTGTGGCTGGATCAGTAACAGACACAGAGCTCCTCTTCGACTTAGACGCCAGCAAGGTGAAGGTGGGGTACTGGTATGGGTTGGTATTATTAAAAATTAGCTAGTTGGACCTTTTTGGGTTGAAGATGGACTCAAAATCAACTCCCAGTTTTTTGAAAGACACTTTCTTCAAGCGGGGGTACAGGAAAAAGTCTGCATCTTTCAAGAAGACCATGATATTTATGCAGGACAATGCTTCATTGCATGCATTGAAGTACTCCACTGTGTGGCTTGCCAGTAAAAGCCTTAAAGAGGTTTTAAAGTCAGAAGGTTTTCTTTATCTTAATGCATTCTACTGGGTCCCTCTAATACAGTGGTTCTCAACTCCAGTCCTCAGGACCCACCAACAGGCCAGATTTTAAGTATTACCTCGGGGGGAGATGCAGACTAGAATACTGCAATCACTGAGCAGCAAATTATATGACCTGTGATGTATTTCAGTTATCTTGCAAACCTGTCCTGTTAGTGGGTCCTGAGGACAGGAGTTGAGAACCACTGCCCTAATACTTTCCTGAGACCCATCTCTGTCCAGCAATGTCCATGAGTGTCTCAGCCATCCGGGACTCTCCCTCCTGATTGGCTGAGATACAGCAGCGGTACCATTGGCTCAAAGTCAGTTAGCCAATCAGGAGAGAGAGGGGATGGGACTGAACCACAGTTCAGTGTCTGAATGGACACACGGAGCTGCAGCTCGGTTTGGGTGCCCCCATAGCAAACTGCTTGCTGTGGGGGCACTCAACAGGAGGGAGGGGCCAGGAGCACAGAAGAGGGATCGGAGAAGAGGAGGATCTGGGCTGCTCTGTGCAAATCCACTGCACAGAGCAGGTAAGTATGACAGGTTTGTTATTTTTATAGAAAAAAATGAGACTTTACAATCACTTTAACCACTAGCTGACCGCCCACTGTCAAATGACGGCGGGACGGTGCAGCTACTGTGGCGGGCCGCTGTCATATGACGTTGTCTACAATTTGGCCACTGGGGGGCGCGCGCGCGCCGCGGGAGGCGCGCGCCCGCCGCGTAGCTGGGGCCCCGGTGCGCGTGCCCGGCGGTCGCGATGACCGCCAGGCACCCGCGATTGCCCGGTAATCAAGCAGGACGTGGACACACAGATCCACGTCCTGTCAGAGGAGAGGAGACCGATGGTGTGTCCCTTGTACATAGGGACACCGATCGGTCTCCTCCCCCAGTCAGTCCCCTCCCCCCACAGTAAGAATCACCAAGATAGGGTACACATTAACCCCTGCAGCGCCCCCTAGCGTTAACCCCTTCCCTGCCAGTCACATTTATACAGTAATCAATGCATTTTTATAGCACGGATCGCTGTATAAATGTGAATGGTCCCAAAAATGAGTCAAAAGTGTCCGAAGTGTCCGCCGCAATGTCGCAGTCACGATAAAAATCGCAAATCGCCGCCATTACTAGTAAAAAAAATAATAATAATAAAAATGCTATAAATCTATCCCCTATTTTGTAGACGCTATAACTTTTGCGCAAACCAATCAATATACGCTTATTGCGATTTTTTTTACCAAAAATATGTAGAAGAATACGTATCGGCCTAAACTGAGGAAAAAATTTGTTTAAAAAAAAAAATAAAATTGGATATTTATTATAATAAATAGTAAAAAATATTATGTTTTTTCAAACTTGTCCCACTTCTTTTGTTTATAGCGCAAGAAATAAAAACCGCAGAGGTGATGAAATACCACCAAAATAAAGCTCTATCTGTGGGGAAAAAATGATAAAAATTTTATTTGGGTACAGCGTTGCATGACCGCGCAATTGTCATTCAAAATGCGACAGCGCTGAAAGCTGAAAAATGGCTTGGTCAGGAAGGAGGTGTTCGTGGCTGGTAGGCAAGTGGTTAAAGATGAAAGAATAATGACATAGCCCCCTTCCTCACCTGACCTAAACCCTATTGAGAACTTGTGAACCCTACTTAAACAGGAGATTCACATTGAAGGAAAACAGTACATTGGATTGACCGAGAGCAATAATGACATTAATCTTCGAAAATACAACCTCATAATTGTGCACAGTGTACAGCTGTGGCCAAAAGTTTTGAGAATGACACAAATAATAATTTTCAGAAAGTGTTTGCGATGGCAATTTGCATATACTCCAGACTGTTATGAAGAATGATCAGATGAACTGCAATTAATTGCAAAGTCCCTCTTTGCCATAAAAATGAACTTAACCCCAAAAAAAACATTTCCACTGCATTTCAGCCCTGCCACAAAAGGACCAGCTGACATCATGTCAGTGATCCTCTCATTAACACAGGTGTCAGTGTTGGCGAGAACAAGGCTGGAAAGCACTCTGTAATGCTGATTGAGTTAGAGCCTTTTCACACTGGGACCGCCCATGCGTTAGCGGTAAAGCGCTGCTCGTTTTAGCACCCGTGTTGCGGTGCTTCCAAAGCAATGGACAGGGGCGTTTAGGGAGCGCTCTATACAGCACTCCCAAACCGCCCCTAAGATGCTGTTTGCAGGACTTTTTCTGACGACCCGCAAGGTGCAAGCGCACCGCCCCAGTGTGAAAGCACTCGGGCTTTCACATTCGGGTGGCATGGGAGGTAGTTTTCAGGTGATTTACAGGCGCTATTTCTAGCGCTAAAATGCCTGCAAACTGCCTCAGTGAGAAAGGGCTCTTACAATAACAGACTGGAAGCTTTAAAGGAGGGTGGTGCTTGAAATCATTGTTCTTCCTCTGTTAACCATGGTTACCTGCAAGGAAACACATGTAGTCATCATTGCTTTGCACAAAAAGGGATTCACAGGGAAGGATATTGCTGCTAATAAGATTGCACCTAAATCAACCATTTTTACGGATCATCAAGAACTTTAAGGAGAGAGGTTCAATTGTTGTGAAGAAGGCTTCAGGTCACCCAATAAAAAGTCCAGCAAGCACCAGGGCAGTTGATTCAGCTGCGGGATCAGGACGACACCAGTGCAGAGCTTGCTCAGGAATGGCAGAAGGCAGGTGTCAATACATCTGCACCCACAGTGAGGCGGGGGATGACCTGGTATCAATAAGGGCAGCAAAGAAGCCACTTCTCTCCAGGAAAAACATCAGGGACAGACTGATATTCTGCAAAAGGTACAGGTATTGGACTACTGAAGACTGGGGTAAAGTCATTTTCTCTGATGAATCCCCTTTCCGATTGTTTGGGGCATCCATAAAAAATCTTGTCCGAAGAAGAAAAGGTGAGTGCCACCATCAGTCCTGTGTCATGCCAACAGTAAAGCATTCTGAGACCATTCATGTGTGAGGTTGCTTCTCAGACAAGGGAGTGGGCTCACTCACAATTTTGCCTAAGAACACAGCCATGAACAATAGAAAAAGGGGTAGGGGATCTTTTCCCTTTGTTTCTCGTAGGTATAGCAGCCCATTCAAATGAGTGGGTTGCTGTGCCTGCGCAAACATGGCAAGCAGAACTTAGCCTAATTTTTTTTACATTAGCATCACTTTAGGTGATAGGAAATCTCTCCAGTGGGGATACGGAGAAAAACAAAAAACAGCACAAGGTTAGAACTTTCGAAAATGTTTTTTATTGCTAGCAATGTCGTTTGCATGGTGAAAACTTTTCCCGCATTTCTTGTGTGGGCATCACAGGGACAGGAAGTGAGGGAGAATAGCCTAAAGAACACTTGCTTGTTGTTCACACAGATCGAATGTACATTCAGATTTGCTGGTCAAATGGCTTTGCAACACATAAGAATTCTGTGAAGTCTCATTTATAAACAAAGTACAGTTGCAGAAGAGAGTAAGCCGTTTAAAAAAAAATGAAGGCTACCTGTAGATTCTGGTAAGGGTGCTTTTTAATATCGTAAAACGTTTTTGTCTAGAAGTTGTTTAATATGTAACTGAAGTTCTCCTTTAACTCTTCAGTGCTACAAATGCTCTTTATTAGGGCTGCAACTAACGATTATATTTATAATCGATTAGTTGGCCGATTATTGTTTCGATTAATCAGATAATAACCTTAAAAAAAAGTGTGGTGTTTAGTTCATATGTAAAGTTTAAAATAAAAGGCAATTTATTCTTAAATATCTCTATACAATGGTAAATATAAATAACCAACTATATGGTTATGGAGCAAAATCTCTAATCCACTCTGTGAATAACAGACAGAAGAGATGTACTGTATATACTATTAGAGGTTGAATCTGGTAAATATCAAACTCAGAGATCCAATTTTTTTAAAATAAATAAATTAAAGACTGTTTTGCGGATTTTCAAACAGAACTGTACTATATTATGTATGACAGACTCCCTTGTCATAGGCCGGTGGCTTGATAAAAGCTACCTGCACCTGCTGTCACTTATGCTGGCCATACAAAAACAATGTTCATTTTAAGAACATTCGTTCGATTTTCTAATCATTAGTGGGGTCAAATCAACGTTCGTTTTCGACCACAGTGGCGGGGAAAATTTGAAGGAGCAGAATAGAGAACTTCTTGGTCAAAGGAATTTTTAGACAGTGTATGCGGTTTTCTTTCAGAAATTACATTCATTTTAAAACTGAATGTTAAAAGCAAGATACATTTTCAAACGGCATTCTTTCATTCAGCGAATGTACAAAGATTTTTCGTAATGAATATTCTCGTCCGAAAATCGATACATGTATGGCCAGCATAAGGTTTACTTCACACTTATGCAGTTTGCTTGACAACTATTTTTATAATCGATTAGTTGTTTCGGCCCTACTCTTTATGCAGTTGCTCTTTACAATATGATGCAATCAACAGCCACAATTAGGTTATATGATTCGAGATAACTTGACATAAATGCCTGCTGGGGATTAATTACTGCACTGCCAGACATCTGCTGAGAACATATTGTTTCTGTACCTGGGAATAATGCACACTTAGTGACGCCTATTATTCGGATTCTATTTGCAAGCCATGGATTAAATAGCAATATATCTGCAATACAAATACTCATTGATCTTTCTTTATCTAATGCATTGTTTACTACTCATTTTAACTGCACTCCCTCTTAAAATGAATGTTAAGAAGATCAGTATAATGTATTGTGCATAGTACTGAACCTTTTACAAGACTGACAGTAGGAAAGGTTACGTTTTAAAATGTATATGTTAACGGAAGTTTCCCTCTTTGTCCAAGTGACAAAGTATAACTAAAGGCACTTTTTTTTTTTTCGTTTTGGACAGTGAGAAGTAATCAATTTTTATTGCCATCTTGCCTCCCTGTTAGGGAGATTCGCCCTCTCTATTTGTCCTGTTTATTGTCATCATCGAGAAAAATAAATAAATAAAAGAAATTCACCAATTTTGAGTTGTCCCCATAAAATTAATAGTCGTACTCTTCCAATGGGGACACTAGTTCTGTTGACCTGGGGGGGGGGGGGGGGGGGGGGGGGGGGGGGGGGGGGGGCTCAAGGGATTCCCTTAATTTGCAGGGTTTTCCTCTCACTTCCTGTTTGGCTATGGGATGGGAAGTGAAGGGAAATCTGCCCAGTGGGACACAGATGACAAAAAAAAAAAAACACAGACGGGGTTATAACCCTCGCTTACTCTATCCGAAATAGGAAAAAAAAGTGTGCCTATAGTTCTACTTAAAAATGTGCAGAAGGGCTTGCTTTAAGCGTGGTTCCTAAAAAAGGTCTGTCTTTATAAATTTAGATGTTAAAATTGTACTGAGCAAAATTACTAGTATCATAATTAAAAGTGAACAAATGAGCTTCATACTTGGTAGGGCAGCCACGATTAATATCAAGCGGCGCTTCATGAAGTTACAGACTGGACACACCAATGTTGGAATTAGGCTTATTTCCCTTCATACCTGCAAAGACTTGATTTTGTAGAGTGTTCGTACTTGATGTTGGCAATAACTACATTTGATTTTGGCACTCAGTTTTTGCTGGGTGGAGAGCAGGGCAGAAGGAGATGCCAGTCAACTGGCTGTAGCTGCCCCACAAGCTAATGGAAAGAGTCACATGGGGTGGCTTCAAAAGCATGAATATGGAAGTCAACGTCTTCCTCACAGGGATATA
Organism: Lithobates sylvaticus; assembly: GCA_028564925.1. Classification (NCBI taxonomy): domain Eukaryota; kingdom Metazoa; phylum Chordata; class Amphibia; order Anura; family Ranidae; genus Lithobates; species Lithobates sylvaticus. Next base: position 498,978,912 of record CM053027.1, on the reverse strand, counting down.
GAAGAATGGTTTTGGAGGATATCCAGGATCGGCCAATATTGCGTTGCCACTCAGAGTAGGGAAGTCCAGTGAAAAGTCAGGATTTACTAACAATTTACTTACAGTAAAAAACATGAATGATAGAAAGGTTATACAGCCAGGGAGAGACCATAATTTTACATGTAATGACACCAAAAAATGGCTTGGGTTTACTAACACATTAAAAGAGAAGTATGGGTTTGTTTGTTTGTTTTTTTTAAATCATACTTACCTAGCTGGATGCAGCATCGGTCTCTAAGACTGAGAACCGAGCAACCAAACACTGATGATCCTTCGGTTCTGAGAGCTCCCTGAGCAGAGAGCTAGTGACTGTCAGTCACCGGCTCTCTGCTCTGCCCCTCACGCTCACTGGAGGGCTGGGCCGTCTCAGGCTCTCAGCAGCTTGCTGAGAGGCTGAGCCGAGTGTTGGCCCAGGCATGTGGGCCGATCCTGGCCATATGGTCGCAATCCTTCCCGAGCCTGGACTGGCACTGTGACATCAGCCGCCGTCTGCTGAGAACGGGTCACATAACGGGTTGCATAACAAACTGCACTCCTGCGATCCACAGGAAAAGTACAGCCAAACGAGCGTTGGCTGTACTTCTCTTTTAAGTGAATCTGAATGGGGCATGGAGATATTCTTTTACACTATAGATATTCGGTCCGTGTGTACAGATCCCTTGTTTAACAGAAGTCGATCTCACAAGCGGCTTCTCTCTTCTCTGGAAAACCAGCAGCTGATCGGCATCCACTAACATAATAATAAGAATAGTAAGAATAATTCATAAAGAAACCTCCTTGCGAGCTGCTCCGTTTTTTTTTCTGTTCAACCCACGTACTAGGCTTTAGTCTGTATTTATTTCAAACACTCACAATGCTAGCAGTAGCCGAAAGTAGTAATAGACAGTTTGTAAAAAGACCTGCTTTTTTTTAAAGAGCCGTTTGGACCATTTGCTTTGTAATGAAAATATGTTAAGTGCCTATCAAGCTTGCAGCCCCTAAATTTTCTAAAGTGGTATAAAAGCCCTGTCAGCTACAAAAACCAACATTTCAATCAACTGATGAAGAAGACCATTACGCTGAACAAGGCAAATACAATCATGGAATGATGGGGTCTCTCACATAACCCATTTCTTTCCCCAGTCAAACCATTCCCCACACAGTTAGAGAGCACCCTCTTGGGACACAGTTAGCCTTTTAATTGGTTCCCAAAAAAGTGTCAAAAAAGTGTCAGGTGTCCGATTTGTCCGCCTAAAGTCCTGCTAAAAATCGCTAATTTCCACCATTACTAGTAAAAAAAAAAAAATATAAAAATCCCCTAAAAATATCCCATTGTTTGTAGACGCTATAACTTTTGCACAAACCAATCAATATACACTTATTGGGATTTTTTTTACCAAAAATATGTACCTGAATACATAATGGCCTGAATTGATGAAGAAATTTAGATTTTTAAATTTTTTTATTGGATATGTATTACAGCAGAAAGTAAAAAAAAATAGTTTTGGTTTATAGTGCAAAAAATAAAAACCACAGAAAAAAAGACATCAATTTAATTTGGGTACAGCGTCGCACGACCGCGCAAATGTCAGTTAAAACAACACAGTGCCATATCACAAAAAAATAGCCTAGCCATGAAGGGGGTAAAACCATCTGGGGCTGAAGTGGTTAAAGCTCGTATGCAATGCTGAACCTCCATAATTAAAATAACCTAAAACCAATGAAAGAAACAAGTGTTTCAGGGATATTAAGGCTGCAATAATGGAAATGGCTGGAAGATGCTGGGCATCCTTCAACCAGGAGATGTGGTGGGCTCCATCGGACTTGCTGCATCTTCTAATGCACACTCTGAGAAGCTCGCAGTGTGAGTGAAAGCAGAGTAAAGCCCCATACACACGCGCGGATTATCCGAGGACCAGGTCCGTCGGACCATGTCCGTCATACTTTGTCTGATGTTGGTTTTGCGTACACACGGTCAGACAAAGTTGTCGGAAAATCCGATCATTCTGAACGTGGTGACGTTTGTTGCCTACGACGGGACTACGTAGAGGCTAGTAGCCAATAGCTTTGGTCTTGTAATGTGATCTGAGCATGCGTAGCACTTTGTCCGGTCGGACAACCGTACACACGATCGGATTTGGTGTGATCGGACCGTGTTGTCGGCAAATCTATCCAGCAGGAGATAGGACTTTGTCCGTCGGACAATCCGACGTACACTGTCCGATGGTGCATACACACGGTCTGATTTTTCAACAACATTGTCCGATCGGACAGAATCCATGCAAAAATCCGACCGTGTGTATGGGGCTTAAGCCATTTCAGTGCAGTAGAGAAGCCTATACAACTGAAGGTAAGGCTGGAGTACCACTTTAATCACGTATTAGCGTTGCTTTAATCTCCTGTTGACAAGTCCTTATTTACAATCATGCTTATGCTTTTAGATTGTAAAAGTTAGCCCTTCAGGTGATAAAAGGTGTAAAACTGTTTTCTTCTTAATCAGTTATTGATGTAACAGTTGATTTATGTAACTTATTTAATAGTGAAATGTTGTTTTGTTTCATTCTTAGATCATACAATCCAGCTGACAAGCTTATTGTAGCTGAAGCAAACTCCCCATTGCAATATCCAGTACAAGGCTTAGAGGTCCGACCACTGAAAACAATACTTATAACAGGTAAGTGACACATCACTAGCTAATTAACCTGGCCATGCATCCTAGTCCTAGATATGGTTCTACAGGCTTACAAACCCTGAAGTCCAATGCCTGAAATTTCACCAGGTTTGAATGATCAGGAGAGTTAGCCAGGCCATAGATTATGCTTTTTCTTTTTTTTTTGGTTGAATGAAAAAATAATAATTTGATTCCCCACATTCAGTGTTGATGGGGGAATCTGTCCTGCAAAGCTATTGTATTCTGATGGCGGGGAGAGTTCCCCACCATCAAAATACAATAATCAGTGTTGTCGGCTATAACGGGCAGCACGAATCGAGCGGGAAAAAAAGACATGGTTGGCGGTTGTGAGCGGCAGTGTGTGGAAGGCTTTATGTTTTGGTGCCTCTAATGCCGCGTACACACGATCGGAATTTCGGCCACCAAATGACAGATGAGGGCTTTTCGTTCTCAATTTTTCCGATAGAAAAAGTTTCTATCGGAAATTCCGATCATCTGTAGCAATTCCGACGCGCAAAATTCCTACGCATGCTCGGAAACAATTTGACGCATGCTCGGAAGCATTGAACTCAATTTTCTCGGCACGTCGTAGTGTTGTACCTCACCGCGTTCTTGACTGTCGAAAGTTCAGCAAACTTTTGTGTGGCCCGTGTGTATGCAAGCCAAGCTTGAGCGGAATTCCGTCGGAAAAACCATCCAAGATTTCTCCGACGGGAAATCCGCTCGTGTGTACGTGACATTAGGCACATGTGAATGTGAGTGCACATTTTTTATACTTTGATACAGCTTTATTTCAATAAATCTACTATACTATGAGATGATTATTTTCTGGCTTATGTTACCTATTGTCCATGATATATATATATATATATTGTTGACTTCCAATATCACCATAGGCTCATAGGCTTCAAGTCTGCCTTGGTGGATTCATATAAGAGCTTGATAGGCCTTCATTGCTCAAGAGGGTCTGGTGAGTTAGCATTTTTACCACATGTGGTAGAGCACATTTTTTGGAATGGAAGAAGAGATGTAATTTCATTGTTTTTAAGCATGGTGTTGGGATGCCAAATATTAAAGGATGGACAGTATGAACTTTATGGTTTTATATTCATATTATTTGTTTTGTATGTCTTACACACACTTTAAACAAGTGTGTGTCATTTATATATGTTTTTTGGATGTTTTTTTTCACATACTTACCTTTTTAATAGTAGCACCTACCTTTTTCACTGTGTCACATTTTTAAGTGTTGTTCACACTAAGACCCCCGTCACACTGACAGACCGATTGGGGGCTCCTGTCAATTTTTCAGGCAGACCCGATCAGACCATCCATAGCTCTTTATGACACCCGCTGGCATCCAATCTGATCCTGTCTGCTAAAAACATTCCCCATCTGTCCAGCAGATCATATCGGATGACAGTCAGATGGAAACGGTCCCATAGAGAACAGCTGGCTATGTCTGCATAGCAGAGCGGACATGGACCTGTACAACCAGCCTGCCCATAGATGGATCAAAATTTCGATCCATCTGTGGCTGGCTTAAAGAGGAAGTAAATCCTGTTAGAGTTTTTCTTCCTTTCTTCTTCTCTGCAAAGTAAAGGCCTAATATGTTAGTATGCATCGCATACTAGCACATTATGCGACACTTACCTGCAAACAAAGCCTGCGCCGTCCCTGCTGGAGGCCGCATCCATCTTTACCTTTCTTCTGGGGCTGCGGACTCCAGCTGTGTGCCTGACCGCACACGCTCCTGAAGAAATGGCATGGGCGGGCCATTCCTTCAGAGCGCATGTGCCGATGACATCATTGACACTGCGTACAGTAAATATCTATAGTACCTATAGATAAGCCTTCTTCTAAGCTTATCTATAGGTGCAAATGTAACAGGGGGGTTTACAACCTCTTTAACCTCTTCAGCAGGACTAGCTGTGTAGGAATTTTTCAAACGATGCTGCTTCGTGCATCCTGTCTTGTAAAACGAATGTGATACATTCACATCAAAACACATCAGGATAGATAGATAGATAGAAGCAAATGTGTAAGTGATGGTCATTTCAAAAATTATTATTTTCAACAGCTATAATATTGTCCAGTGACCCTCAACCATCTAACTTTAAAACTCATCCAGATCTGTATGAATGAGCTGTTACAAGCACATATGAATATTCAAATAACACGGAAGACTATAGACCTGGTTGTATGGTGATAATTTGTTTACCTTTTTCATTTCTAAGATTTTCCTATAATCAGAATATGTCTGATCTAAAATAAGCTTACCTGCAATTATGAGTGGAAACCTTACCTGGAAAGGGTTAAATCCTGTACATTTGACCTCCAGCTAATCTTTTACGTTATACACTACGCTTTTACCTGCAGCATATTTGTCATTTAAAACCAGTACACACTGGGTGGTATTTTGCATTTTAGTAAACACAGGGTAGAGCAGTGCAGTATAGGAAAGCACAGAGGTATTCTTTATACAGACGTGTTCTTCTATATGGAGGACTTGAACGAGACCCACCACAAACAAGTCAAAACTTGTTATGCAGTGCTTTTCCATTATGCCGCGTACACACGATCGGAATTCTCGTCGGAAAAAGCTCTGATGGTTTTCCCGAGGGAATTCCTACGGAATTCCGCTCAAACTGTCTTGCCTACACACAGTCACACCAAATTCCGACCGTCAAGAACACAGTGACGTACAACACTACAACAAGCCGAGTTCAATGCTTCCGAGCATGCGTCGAATTGTTTCCGAGCATGCGTAGGAATTTTGCGCGTCAGAATTGCTACAGACGCTTGCTGCAGAGTGAAGAGAGAGGGATCACCAGTGGCCGGGCGCCCTAGGCAGCTGCCTAGTTTGCCTAGTGGTAGCACCGGCCCTGTATGCTTCCCTTTCCTTTGCTCTCCCAATGCTCTGTTCAGTCAGCAGGGGAAAAGTGAAATATTTAGCACTTCTGGGTATGGGTAAGCATGTGATTCACTTCCCCTCTCTCAAGGGTGAGAGCTGGTGGCTTATGATTGGCATAGTGCTGTCCTTTGAGGCTGGGGAAAGGGGCCATAGTTCCAGGTAATCTCTGACAAGTCAGTTTAATGCTTAAACTGGCCATACATGTAAATATTTCTTTCATTCAGCCTGCAGACAGAACAAAAAAAAAAACGGAACCGATTCCTCCATGTACTGTACACTAACAGCACAGATGGACAAATCCCTCCTATTGTATGGAAGCTGCTGGCTGTCAGAATACCTGAACAGTGGCTGCATCTAAATGGATGCAGGCTGTGTTCAATCTACAATTTTCAACAGACTCTTTTGAAAAAGGTTGGTTGAGCAATTGCCTTTTGTCAAATGGAGCAGTGTCAGCAGGGCCATACATTGTAATTATATTGTAATTACATTTAAAGAAAAGTACATTTCCTTTTCAATCTGCAGTCTGTAAAATTCAAATTTGGCAACCTTGAGGCCTTCTGTACAAGTTCCTGCTTGTGTAATTGGCTGAGATTTTCCCAGAATCCCGCACTAGGATACTAGGTCAGCAAAACAAATACTCCCAAAGGGGTAATTACTTTGAGAGGGATGCATGTTTCCAGTTGATTGATAATGAAAAAGCCACTCCCATTCAGATTCACTTTGCACTTTGACATGGACAAACAGATTTTTATTTTCAGCAGAAACAGATAAGAATCTGCAACAAAGTTTGTTAAAATCCTTGCAATGTACCGGTACATTGATTACCCAGAGGGGATTTATTTTTGTCTCAACAAAAGTGGAGTTACACTTTAAGTTTCCCTTTCTGTCATATGGCACTCAGCTCAGTCACTTGGGGGTGTAAAGGTAGTCATGAGTTGGAGCTTACACAGCACAGAAGTCCCCTCCCTGGAACGTAAAGCATAAGGGTTTATACACAGGCTGCGTGACATTGTTCGGAATAGCTTGCAATGTGCACTGGGGCTTCAGATGTCAGACAGTTTATTTTAAGTGCTTTCAAATACAATGTACCACCTAATTCTTGAGCTCTGTAACCCTTTATTAGGACAGATTAGGGTTGATTTACTAAAATGGGGGATTGCAAAATCTGGTTCAGCTCTGCATGGTAGCCAATCATTGTCTAACTTCAGCTTCTTCAATTGAAGTGATTGTAAAGTCTCATTTTTTTCCTATAAAAATAACAAACATGTTATACTTACTTGCTCTGTTGCAGTGGATTTGCACAGAGCAGCCTGGATCCTCCTCTTCTCTGGTCCCTTTCTGTGATCCTGGCCCCTCCCTCCTATTCAGTGCCCCCACAGCAAGCGGCTTGCTATGGGGGCACCCAAGCTGAGTCACAGCTCCCTGTGTCCATTCAGACACGGAGCCCTGACCTGGCCCCGCCCCCTCTCTCCCGTGCTTGGCTAGCTGACTTTGCTTGACAGCAGCAGGTGCCAATGGCGCTGCTTCTGTGTTTCAGCCAATCAGAATGGAGAATCTCGAACGGCTTCCACATTTGTGGAAATTGCTGGACAGAGAGTAGGGATGGGCCAAACGGACCCCTGATCGGTTTGCACCAGAACTTTCGAACATCGCAAAAGTTTGGATCCGGATAACTAACCCCATTAAAGTCAATGGAACTCGAACGTCACAGGTGCCCATTTTGAAGGCTTATATGCAAGTATGGGATGTGAATTCTTCAGTGTTTTCACTAAATCTTGACACATTTTGGCTGTGAAGGCAGGACCAATGTCTGACTTAATTCGAAGTGGACAGCCCCATCTTGGGATTATTTCCTGTGTAAGGATTCTGACTACTGTTTGTGTATCTTCCTTTGTGGTGACGGACACTTCTGTCCATCATGAGAACATATCTACTAATACAAGTAAATATTCCTGTCTCTTGCCTAGTTTGGGCATGTGTGTAAAATCGATCTGAAGATGAGAGAATGGTGTAGACGGGTAAACAAGGTGTTCGTGTTTTGCCCTGTGTGGATTTCTTGGATTGTTCCTGAGGCATGCAACATATGATTTTACTAATTGGAAGACCAGGGATGAAAAAATCTTTATCCAATAACCCACATGTAACCTGCCAGCCTCTGTGTCCTACCCCATGATATTGTGAGATAAATAAGGGTGCACTAGCTACGGGTATGCATGGTCTTCCCTCTTGGCAGATGAGCCCTGATTTGGGGCTTTTTTGCACTCCGTCAATGTTCACACATGTCCGTTGACACCCGCTGCTCCATAGAGGAGACTGGAGGATCTGATCGGGTCCGCCTGAAAAACTGACGTGTGGGCCCGTTCAGTCCACTAGTGTAAAAAAGGGCCTAAGTCGTAATTATGATCTGCCATAAGAGTACGGGCAGGGTTAACAATGGTGAACAAACAGTTATTCTCCAGCCCTTTCCTCAACATTAAATGGAAGGGGAAAGCTAGGTAGGGTTTTTATGCAAGAACAAAAATAATAAAAAGACAAATAGAAAGCACGTGTTATGCCAATTTGGCTGCAAAAGTGGAAATACATGTTATAGAAAAAGGCATGGTATTTGGGTGTGCAAGTACAATTCAGTTGCCCTCAGGCACGTAAAGGTGTTTGGTGTCTCGTTTTCAGCTATAGAGAGAGGAAGGGGTTAAACATGCACACATACCTTATCTAGAGAAAAAATAACAGATTTCTAATCTGTCCCATGGCTGTTTTCAGGCGTGTGTTAATCACGTCATATTTGTAGATGCCTTTACGGACAGGAGAAAATGACATAGTTGCTCAAGTAAAAGTGCCTTTGTCCATGCAGGGTGAAGTAAAAGGTTTACTTAGCTACTTCCTCTCCCCAATAGCATATGCCCCCAGGGCTGGTACAAGGATTTTTGACACCCTAGGCAAAACCTCAATTTGCCGCCCGCTCTGGCTCCACCCCTGACCCCACCCCCTTTGCCCAGCCCTTTTTATTGAAGCGCCCATCAAATGCAGCCCACCAGCGCCCATCAAATGCAGCCTCACCAGTGCCCATCAATGAATGTTTGTTTGCTTCCATTCATTCAGAAGTTGGGACACAGACACAGTCCTCTGCCGCGGCTGTGCCTCTGACACTATGTGCGAATGGAGCGGCGACTGCCTGCTGATGCTGAGACTTAGTTGCATGCTGCAGAGTGAAGAGAGTAGGAACACCAATGGCCGGGAGCCCTAAGCAGCTGCCTAGTTTGCCTAGTGGTAGCACTGGCCCTGTATGCTTCCCTTTCCTCACCCAATTAGGGTGACCACATGTCCTGGATTGCCCGGGATTGTCCCTGAATTCATATTTGTGTCCTGTGTCCCGGGCACCTTCATTCCGGGACAATACAGTGTCCCGGAATGAAATAAGGACACTCAGCCACACTAATAAACAGCTCAGAGGGGGGGGGCGGATCTGCTTGGCTCGGGCCGAGGGCCAGGTCGGCTCAGCTTGGGCAGGTCGACTGTGCTCCAGCAGGGAACATGTCTGCTTCGCTCAGACAAGCTACACAAGCCGCCTCCCCCAGTCATCTCTATGGAGTGCTCTGTGTGCCGCGCTGCACGCTGGGAAGTGCAGTTTCGAGCGCAGCCCCGCCGATGCTCTTCTCACTGACATGGCAGACAGGAGGCGCGGAGGGGACGCTCGCGTCCCAGGACAGGGATGAGGAAGGAGAGTCCGGCAGGGAGAGCGCAGGCTTCAGGGAGAGAACCGAGAGGTCGGGGAGACAGTCAGAGACAAGTCTATATGTGTAAGTGTCTACCTGTGCATCCCACTGTCCCCCTGTCTATCTCACTGTCCCCCTGTCCATCCCACTGTCCCCCTGTGCATCAAAAATCATCTTTGGGGGGGGGGGGGGGGTTGTCCCTGAATGGCAGTTTGAAAATGTGGTCACCCTACTCCCAATGCTCTGTTCAGTCAGCAGGGGAAAAGTGAAATATCCAGCACTTCTGGTTATGGGTAAGCATGTGATTCACTTCCCCTCTCTCAAGGGTGAGAGCTGGTGGCTTATGTTTGGCATAGTGCTGTCCTTTGAGGCTGGGGAAGGGGCCATAGTTCCAGGTAATCTCTGACAAGTCAGTTTAATGCTTAAACTGGCCATACATGTAAAGATTTCTGTCATTCAGCCTGCAGACAGAACAAAAAAAAAAACGGAACCTATTCCTCCATGTACTGTACACTAACAGCACAGATGGACAAATCCCTCCTATTGTATGGCAGCTGCTGGCTGTCAGAATACCTGAACAGTGGCTGCATCTAAATGGATGCAGGCTGTGTTCAACCTACAATTTTCAACAGACTCTTTTGAAAAAGGTTGGTTGAGCAATTGCCTTTTGCCAAATGGAGCAGTGTCAGCAGGGCCATACATTGTAATTATATTGTAATTACATTTACAGAAAAGTATCTTTTCTTTTCAATCTGCAGTCTGTAAAATTCAAATTTGGCAACATTGAGGCCTTCTGTACAAGTTCCTGCTTGTGTAATTGGCTGAGATTTTCCCAGAATCCCGCACTAGGATACTAGGTCAGCAAAACAAATACTCCCAAAGGGTTAATTACTTTGAGAGGGATGCATGTTTCCAGTTGATTGATAATGAAAAAGCCACTCCCATTCAGATTTTTATTTTCAAAAACATTTTATTTTCAGCAGAAACAGATAAGAATCTGCAACAAAGTTTGTTAAAATTCTTGCAATGTACCGGTACATTGATTACCCAGAGGGGATTTTTTTTCTCTCAACAAAAGTGGAGTTACACTTTAAGTTTCCCTTTCTGTCATAAGGCACTCAGCTTAGTCACTTGGGGGTGTAAAGAGAGTCATGAGTTGGAGCTTACACAGCACAGAAGTCCCCTCCCCGGAACGTAAAGCATAAGGGCAGAGCCTACGGAGTGACGTTATTACGCACAACCACTCGCTGTATGCACTGTTCCCTTATTTGCCGTCTGACCCTGATCACCAGTTATCCTTTCTGATTCATATTATTTGCCGTCTGACCCTGATCACCAGTTATCCTTTCTGATTCATATTATTTGCCAGCTGACCAGTTTTTTTTATGTTAGCGTGTATCTTTTTCTTGGGCAATAAAAGTTTGGTGCGACATTCCCTGTTACCATTGAGGGTGGAATTGTCAGAGCGTTGGCTGATGTTTATATTTCTGAGGTTGTTTTAACCTCTTATAATTTGGAGGTTAAAGTGAATCTTCACTCTCTTAGTTACCATTGACTATTTTTAATCATTATACTGCTAGCATTGGTAACTAGATAGTATGGTATATTATATTTGCTTGTTTAAACTTTTTTTTTACATTTCTTCTGTTACTTTCTGGTTTCTATGCCTAGGCAAATTATGTTCTACATCCCAGAAGTCTTTAGGAGGCGTTTGCTGAGCTAAGCACACCCTCATGTCTACATTCCTGAGCTAAGGGTAGATGGATTCCAGGAAATAAATGCTACATGAATCATCTGCCCTTGCTCAAGATGGTCAGACTCAGAAATGCTAGGGTGGTGTTTTTCAAAGTGATTTCTCAGCAAAATAAAGCATTGGGGTATGGAAGGATGGGGGAGTTTGCTTTGAATGTTAAAAATTAATTAACTAGGGTTTTTGGTTTGTGGTGCTCAGATGCAGTGTGCTTTAAAACCAAGGTGAGCAGAATCACATACGTGTGTGTGGTGGTATTGGAGGAGGTACTTCCTTGGTCACAGACAGAAGATTCTGTATAAAGTGAGACGTTTTTGAAGATTAAACTGTTATGTCACTGTATGGTCACTCTTCACTTTATTCATCACAAGAAACATTTTGGAAGATAGAAGATTGCCAAAAGTATTGGGAGGGACCCTTGCCTTTACACGCACATGAACTTTAATGGCATCCCAGTCTTATTCTGTAGGGTTCAATATTGAGTTGGCTCACCCTTTGCAGCTATAACAGCTTCAACTTTTCTGGGAAGGCTGTCCACAAGGTTTAGGAGTGTGTCTATGGGAATGTTTGACCATTCTTCCAGAAGTGCGTTTGTGGGGTCAGGCACTTATGTGGACCAGAAGGTCTGGCTCGCAGTCTCTGCTTGAATTCATCCTAAAGGTGTTCTATCGGGTTGAGGTCAGGACTCTGTGCAGGCCAGTCAAGTTCCTCCACCCCAAACTCGCTCATCCATGTCTTTATGGACCTTGCTTTGTGCACTGGTGCGCAGTCATGTTGGAACAGGAAGAGGCCATCCCCAAACAGTTCCCACAAAGTTGGGAGCATGAAATTGTCCAAAATGTCTTGGTATGCTGATGTCTTAAGAATTCCCTTTACTGGAACTAAGGGACCAAGCCCAACCCCTGAAAAACAACCCCACACCATAACCCCCCCCCCCCTCCACCAAATGATTTGGACCAGTGCACAAAGCAAGGTCCATAAAGATATGGATGAGCGAGTTCGGGGTGGAGGAACTTGACTGGCCTGCAGTCCGGACCTCATCCCAATAGAACACCTTTGGGATGAATTAGAGCGGAGACTGAGACCTTCTTGTCCAACCTCAGTGCCTGACCTCACAAATGCGCTTCTGGAAGAATGGTCAAACATTCCCATAGACACACTCCTAAACCTTGTGGACAGCCTTCCCAGAAGACTTGAAGCTGTTATAGCTGTAAAGGGTGGGCCAACTCAATATTGAACCCTATGGACTAAGACTGGGATGCCATTAAAGTTCACGTGCGTGTAAAGGCAGGTGTCCCAATACTTTTGGTAATATAATGTATTTGTTTATTTGTACATTAATATTTTCAGTGCTGCAAAATATTATTTAATTTGCCATATTATCTGATCATCTGAAGGTGATGCACATAAGTGTGGTGTCTTGTTATTTTTGTTTCTTTGTTGCTCGGGCACAGATTTATTTATTATTTAGCACTTGTATAAACGCAGATGGCTTCTGCATTGGCGTTTACCCACACATGTGTGTGTGTGTGTGGTGTATTTACACAAGCATGACATTTGCCTGTGTGGGGGAAATATGCAGAAGTGATCACTGTTTACCCAAGGACAGCCATTTACTTGTATTGTCAACGGATGGATGAAAAACAGACAAACGGACAGCATGTGTGAAAGGGGCCTAAATCATGAGCATGGAAATGTTTGTGTGCATAGGGTTACAGTTTACCTATGAAGAAACATTCTCTGAATGGAAATATCTATACCTTGTGCCTGCTTGTATTGTTTGTTAGTTGACTCATACAGTACCTCTATATGCCTCAGTGCTTGTTAGAACAGCATGTGAAATCAGTGAAATGTAGGCATCCTGTTCCTACAAACCCCAGAAACATGTTCTTCTCACTTATTCTCATGCTGATGAATACTCACAAAAAAATGCAGTGTCCCCACTCACTAAGCCACCCGACACACCTCATGACATCATAATACACTGTGAATCAGCAGCAAAGACAAATTCCTCAAAAGGCTGGCTTGTGAATCATCCCACCATTAGCTGCTTCTTGGCTGCTTTCCATACATATATGGTTCTCGGCTCTGGTTAACCGGCGTAACCAAACTAAAAAGAACTTTCATTTTAAAACCTCATAATTAGCAATCGTATGTAAAGTGAAATTCTATTTTCCTGTATCTGATTTATAATTACAGATCTGCCCCCTGGAAAAAAAATATATATAAAAAAGTTTAAAATCTTTAGGATGTGTAGCAGGAATTCACCAAATACTACACTGCGGAAGCTCGACCGTAAATCTCAAAATCTGAAAATCCCCCAGATCCCCCGACACACCTCATGACATCATAATACACTGTGAATCAGCAGCAAAGACAAATTCCTCAAAAGGCTGGCTTGTGAATCATCCCACCATTAGCTGCTTCTTGGCTGCTTTCCATACATATATGGTTCTCGGCTCTGGTTAACCGGCGTAACCAAACTAAAAAGAACTTTCATTTTAAAACCTCATAATTAGCAATCGTATGTAAAGTGAAATTCTATTTTCCTGTATCTGATTTATAATTACAGATCTGCCCCCTGGAAAAAAAATATATATAAAAAAGTTTAAAATCTTTAGGATGTGTAGCAGGAATTCACCAAATACTACACTGCGGAAGCTCGACCGTAAATCTCAAAATCTGAAAATCCCCCAGAATACACTGTGAATCAGCAGCAAAGACAAATTCCTCAAAAGGCTGGCTTGTGAATCATCCCACCATTAGCTGCTTCTTGGCTGCTTTCCATACATATATGGTTCTCGGCTCTGGTTAACCGGCGTAACCAAACTAAAAAGAACTTTCATTTTAAAACCTCATAATTAGCAATCGTATGTAAAGTGAAATTCTATTTTCCTGTATCTGATTTATAATTACAGATCTGCCCCCTGGAAAAAAAATATATATAAAAAAGTTTAAAATCTTTAGGATGTGTAGCAGGAATTCACCAAATACTACACTGCGGAAGCTCGACCGTAAATCTCAAAATCTGAAAATCCCCCAGATCAGCGGGATGCAGCATCGGGGGAGGGTCGGCAGCGGGAATGGGACTCAGCATTGGAGGTGGGGGCAAGGTGCTTTTGGGTGGGGGGCGAGGAGCCCCCCTGCCCCAAGGCACCCATTCCCCCATGTTGAAGGCATAAGGCCTGGTATGGTTCAGGCAGGGGGGGGGGGGGGCGCTCGCTCATCCCCTCCCTTTCCTTACCTACCAGGCTGCATGCTCGGATAAGGGTCTGGTATGGATTTTGGAGGCCGTGCCCGAAGTGTGGCTGAGTGAAGCGAGCCCGCGAGGGGCCCTCTAAGTTTGTGTAGCCCTATGTCCACTTGGATGGTGGGGCTTACACATCGACTCACGGCGCAGGCGCCGTTTATCTTCCGAGAATTTCCGAAAATCTCTATGCTCCGTACTGCGCATGCGCAGTACACATCGGACACTTGCTCATAGCCGGACTGTTCGTGACAGAACACCGGCAATACTACATTCAGCTGATGACTCATCGGTTGTTAAGGACGTGGCCCCCTCCTTAGCAACCAGCTATATACAGTGTAAAAAAAAACGCTAAATCGTGGTAGAAAACACGTGTTCAAAAAGAGGCAAGCACCACAAAAAGCGCTGCAGAAACACTCAAAAGCAACATGCATAGATGTGAATCGAGTCTAAGATCCAGGGCCAGAGAGACAGCGCCAGGGCCCACTCCTTCAAAGTCGAATATGGCAGCTTTTTTTCCTGTTGTAAATGTAGCTTTTACTATTGCTGTGCCATGAAAATCATCCCACCAGACATTAATAATCTGTTTTTTTTTTCTTGCAGGTTTAAGTTTACTTGATCTCAATAAAAAAAACTTTTATGAGGTAAGAACATTTTGTTTCATCAGAATCCACTTGTATGATCATAGACATGTAGACATGTAGACATGTAGACCTAAATGCAGTTGTAATTTGTGTTTTTTTAAGTTATGCCCTTTCTTATTATCTTGAGGTATTGTAGAAGTTTTTGAATGTAAAACATGAAATGTTAAAGGGTAACTCCACTTTTGTGGAAAAAAAAATAATCAAAAAAAATATATCGCTTATACAATTGCGACACAAGTCATATTGTAATTGAATGTTGTTACCTTTCCTTTTCATTCTGCAGCGCTGTCATTTTCTGTAAAAAGCAATGCAATATGGCTACCTGGAGGTGTTCTGTACACAGACTGTGCCCCCAAGTTATGTCATTTCCTGCTTGTGTGATTGACTCACTGATTTTCCCAGAAGTCTGCACTAAGATACAAGTCCGATTTTTGGCACCCCCTACATTTTTGGTGAGATCCTCCCAATACGAAAAGGGATGCAGACACTGCAATTTTCCTCATTAGAGCCCTGCAGGTGCAGCAGCTGGTTGACAATTACAAGTCACTCCCATACAGATTCACTGTGCACATGGACACAGAAAATTAGCTACTCCTTCAGAATAACAAAAAGGTAGAGCTCTGCAACGAAGTTTGTCAAAATCCCTGCAATGTACATAGATTACTCAGAAGGGATTTTTTTTTTTTCTCAACAAAAGTGGAGTTACTCTTTAAAGGTGAAACATAGAGGTGTGACGAGACACGTCTTTTGCTGAAGCAAGTGTCGTTTTTACCATGTTGGAATGTACTAAATGTACTTAGTTTTTATATTTATTTATTACCGATACTTATATAATGCCATCAATTTACACAGCTCTCAACATATATATTTTATTTTAACCACTTCAATACAGGACATTTTCACCCCCCTCCTGCCCAGACCAGCTTTTAGTTTTCAGGGCTGTCACACTTTGAATGACAATTGCGCAGTGGTGCGACGTTGCACCGAAACAAATTTGACGTCGCTTTTTCCCCACAAATAGAGATTTCTTTTGGTGGTATTTGATCACCTCTGCGGTTTTTATTTTTTGCGCTATAAACAAAAGAATAGTGACAATTTTGAACAAAAACATAATATTTTTTACTTTTTGCTATAATAAATATCCCATTTAAAAAAAAAATAATTTTTTTCCTCAGTTTAGGCCGATACATATTCTTCTACATATTTCTGGTAAAAAAAAAAATCGCAATAAGCGTATATTGATTGGTTTGCGCAAAAGTTTTAGCGTCTACACAATAGGGGATAGATTTATGTCATTTTTTTTTTTTTTTTTTTACTAGTAATGGCAGGGATCTGTGATTTTTTTTTCATGACTGTGACATTGTGACGGACATATCAGACACTTTTGACACATTTTTGGGACCATTCACATTTACACAGCGATAGCTGCTATAAAATTGCACTGATTACTGTGTAAATGTGACTAGCAGGGAAGGGGTTAACACTAGGGGGCTAGGGAGGGGTTAATTATGTTCCCTGGGAGTGATTCTAACTGTAGGGGGAGGGGACGAGACTGTTCCTCTGTACTGGGAACACACCATCGGTCTCCTCTCCTCTGACAGGACGTGGATCTATGTGTTTACACACACAGATTCACGGTCCTGCTGTGTTCCCGGGCAATCGCTCGGTGCCCGACAGACATCACGGCCCCTGTGCACGCGCACCGCGTCCTGAGCGACGCAGTGGGCGTGCGCCCTCTAGAAGGCCTGGGAAGGGGAGGATGTCATATGATGCCCGCCCAGGATGGGAGATCCCATCTGCGGGCGTCATATTACTATAGCTGGGATATGAAGTGGTTAACATTAGTCCCGGCCTTTAACCACCTCAGTACAGTGCATTTTCACCCCCTTCCTGACCAAGAAATTTTTCAGCTTTCAGCGCTGTCACACTTTGAATGACAATTGCGTAGTCCTACAACACTGTACCCAAATGAAATTGTTATAATTTTTTCCCCACAAATAGAGCTTTCTTTTGGTGGTATTTGATCACCTCTGCGCTTTTTATTTTTTGCGCAATAAACAAAAGAAGAGCGACAAATTTTAAAAAATATATATATTTAATAAATATCCCCAAAAAATATATAAAAAAACATTTTTTTTCCTCAGTTTAGGCCGATATGTATTCTTCTACATATTTTTGGTAAAAAAAATCGCAATTAGTGATTATTGATTAGTTTGCGCAAAAGTTATAGCGTTTACAAAATAGGGGATAGTTTTATAGCATTTTTATTAATATTTTTTTTTTACTAGTAATGGCGGCGATCTGCGATTTTTATTGTGACTGCGACATTATGGCGGACACATCGGACATTTTTGACACATTTTTGGCACCATTGTCATTTATACAGCAATCAGTGCTATTTAAATGATTGATTCCTGTATAAATGACACTGGCAGTGAAGGGGTTAACCACTAGGGGGCGGGGAGGGGTTAATTATGTTCCCTGGGAGTGATTCTTACTGTGGGGGGAGGGGACTTACAAGGGGAGGAGACCGATCGGTGTTTCTCTGTACAGAGAACACACCATCGGCTCCTCTCCTCTGACATGACCGTTGATCTGTGTGTTTACACACACAGATCCACGGTCCCACTGTGTTACCGGGCAATCGCGGGTGCCCAGCGGACATCGCGGCCGCTGGGCACGTGCATCAGGTGCCCAGTGACACGGTAAGCGCGCGCACGCTCCCTGGAGTGCACTGAAGGGGAGGACATTATATGATGCCCTCCCGCGATGAGAGCTGCGCCGTCTGGCCGTAAATTGACAGCCGGTGGTCGCAAGGTGGTTAACCACTTGCCGACCAAGCACGTCATATGACGTCCTTGACTTTGAGTGGTGATATCTGAATGATGCGTGCAGCTATTGGCATCATTCAGATATCATTTTTTCTGGCCGGCGATTCTGTGCACCATAAGAACGATCATAGCGGCAGTTCAGCCGCCTGATCGTTCTTATAGGCAGCGGGAGGGGACGTCCCCCCCTCCCGCCGCCATCCGGTGCTTCTCCGGGCTCTCCCGTGCCATCGGGGGCCCGGAGAAAGAATCGCTCGCCGCCGGATGACGAGCATAGAGATTTCCGGTGACCAGATGGTCACCAGTCATCTCTATGACCGTCGGAGGCCCGGGCGCGACGTTATGACGTCACGCCCGGTACCCGGAAGTAAACAAAGCCGCGGCTGTCAGCATGAGATCGGTAAAAAAAAAATTACATTCCTTGTAATAGGAATAAAAGTGATCCAAAAATTTTTTTTTTTTAAAAAGTGTAAAAATAAAAAAAAATGAGTAAAATAAAAATAAATAAATAAAAAAAAAAAAATTAAAACGCCCCTGTCCCCTGTAGCTCGCGATCAGAAGCTAACGCACACGCAAGTCCCACCCGCATATGTAAACGCCGCTCAAACCACACATGTGAGGTATCGCCGCGTGCGTTAGAGCGCGTGCAAAAATTCTAGCACTAGACCTCCTCCGTAACTCTAAACTGGTAACCAGTAAAAAATATTAAAGCGTCGCCTATGGAGACTATTAAGTACCGAAGTTTGGCGCCATTCCACGGGTGTGCGCAATTTTAAAGCGTGACATGTTCGGTATCTATTTACTCGGCGTAACATCATCTTTCATATTATATAAAAAAATTGGGCTAACTTTACTGTTTTGTTATTTTTTTAATTCATGAAACCGTTTTTTTTCCAAAAAAAAGGCGTTTGAAAAATTATTGCGCAAATACCGTGTGAGATAAAAAGTTGCAATGACCGCCATTTTATTCCCTAGGGTGTCTGCTAAAAAAAACGTACTCAATGTTTGGGGGTTCTGAGTAATTTTCTAGCAAAAAAATGATGATGTTTACATGAAGGAAAATAGGCCAAAATAGGCCCGGTAAGCAAGTGGTTAAGGAGTTTATAATCCAAAGTACCTAACTCACATTCATACATACACATACAAGGGACATTTTTTTTTATTTTAGACAGGAGCCAACTAACCTACCAGCATGTCTTTGGAGCATGAGAGGAAATCTATGCAGGCACAGGGAGAACATGCAAACTTCATACTGTGGTGCTGAGGTTAGGATTTGAAGCCTAACAACCCTAGTGCTGCCAGGCGGAACTGCTAACCACTTAGCCACAGTGTTGCCCTTTTTACTATGTTCTCTTTAGTGTTATCTCTTAGCTGAGTCATGACTACGCTTAATGTGTTAGCCTAAGGCATGCTAAAGAGCAATGCCAAGTAAATTGAAAAAAGCTTTTTATACCAAAACATTTAGAATCCTTCTCCATAAATCTAACCAAGTTCAAACCAAGACTTCCAGACAATGAATTAGGCAATTAGATATGTGCAGTTTATGTGCTACCCTTCCCACTGATTAGGTAGTATGGCATTGGAAGGCCTTATCCTTTTTAAGGAAAGAGGACAACATATCTTATTAGCCTACCAGACCTAGCTAAATATGAAATTTGTACCATTGTTAACACAAGGACGGATGCAAACAACCCCTTGTAAGATTCAGTATAGCCATTAAGTATTATTTATTTTGGCATGAAAAAATTAGTCCTTCCTTAGTGATCTATACATTAGTGCTAATAAAAACAACATATTAGACTGGACGGGCAGCTATCTGAATACATTATATTCTGCTACTGACAAGGAGAGACTTCTGGAGGTGTCCTTTGCTATAAAGCAGAATCGAGTTATTTGGAATTCTTCCAATACATAGGTCTATCAGAAAATAATTAGCTACATTTTTTTTTTTTTTTTTTTTTACAATATAGTGAAGTAGGGGAAGATTAGAATTCCTGGCAACATTTTATTTCTGTTTTTGTCCCCTCCAGGCAGAGTCACTCCTACAGTGGGGAGAACAAGTATTTGATACACTGACGATTTTGCAGGTTTTCCTACTTACAAAGCATTTAGTGGTCTGTAATTTTTATCATAGGTACTCTTCAACTGTGAGAGACGGAATCTAAAACATAAATCCAGACAATCACATTGTATGATTTATTTTTAAGTAATTAATTTAAATTTTATTGCATGACATAAGTATTTTATACATCAGAAAAGCAGAACTTAACATTTGGTACAGAAACCTTTGTTTGCAATTACAGAGATCATACGTTTCCTGTAGTTCTTGACCAGGTTTGCACACACTGGAGCAGGGATTTTGGCCCACTCCTCCATACAGACCTTCTCTAGATCCTTCGGGTTTCGGGCTGGCGCTGGGCAATACGGACTTTCAGCTCCCTCCAAAGATTTTCTGTTGGGTTCAGGTCTGGAGACTGGCTAGGCCACTCTAGGACCTTGAGATGCTTCATAGGGAGCCACGACTCAACTTCAATGCTCTTACTGAGGGAAGGAGGTTCTTGGCAAAGATCTCATGATACATGGCCCCATCCATCCTCCCCTTAATACGATGCAGTCATCCGGTCCACTTTGTAGAAAAGCAGCCCCAAAGAATGATGTTTCCACCTCCATGCTTCACGGTTGGGATGGTGTTCTTGGGGTTGTACTCATCCTCCTTCTTCCTCCAAACACAGCGAGTGGAGTTTAGACCAAAACGCTCTATTTTTGTCTCATCAGACCACATGACCTTCTCCCATTCCTCCTCTGGATCATCCAGATGGTCATTGGCAGACTTCAGACAGGACTGGACATGCGCTGGCTTGAGCAGGGGGACCTTGAGTGCGCTGCAGGATTTTAATCTATGACGGCGTAGTGCGTTACTAATGGTTTTCTTTGAGACTGTGGTCCCAGCTCTCTTCAGGTCATTGACCAGGTCCTGCCGTGTAGTTCTGGGCTGATCCCTCACCTTCCTCATGATCATTGATGCCCCATGAGGTGAGATCTTGCATGGAGCCCCAAGCCGAGGGAGATTGACCGTCATATTGAACTTCTTCCATTTTCTAATGCACCAACAGTTGTTGCCTTCTCACCAAGCTGCTTGCCTATTGTCCTGTAGCCCATCCCAGCCTTGTGCAGGTCTACAATTTTATCCCTGATGTCCTTACACAGCTCTCTGGTCTTGAACATTGTGGAGAGCTTGGAGTCTGTTTGATTGAGTGTGTGGACAGGTGTCTTTTATACAGGTAACAAGTTCAAACAGGTGCAGTTAATACAGGTAATGAGTGAAGAATAGGAGGGCTTCTTAAAGAAAAAATAACAGGTCTGTGAGAGCCGAAATTCTTACTGGTTGGTAGGTGATCAAATACTTATGTCATGCAAATTCATTTCTGGGTTTTTGTGGTAGATTCCGTCTCTCACAGTTGAAGAGTACCTATGATAAAAATGACATACCTCTACATGCTTTGTAAGTAGGAAAACCTGCAAAATCGGCAATGTATCATTTTGTTCTTCCCACTGTATAATTGAATTTGGCACTGAGACAGAAAGTGATGGGAAATCCAAAATGTTAGAGTTGTCACCAGGAAAAGAGATAAAGATACATTTTCCAATGTAGAAATCTTTTCTGCTGACAACTTGCCCTCATTTTTCTCACTTCCTGTGTATTTTATGTGTATTGAGGTTACTTATTACTTTGGAGAACACTGGGTAACGCATGCATTTCTCACGTCATGATGCAGCTTTATATTTAAAGGATGAACAATAGAAGTTCTTCTGGTAGCCTTAAAGTGGAACTGATCTGTGGAAGGCAGATATAAGGCAAAGGGCTAGTTTCAGTATTGTCAGTAGTAAAGTTACTGATTATCTTTTCCGCAGTACTGATTTACCATGTCTTGTTCTGCAGTGTCTCTGTATGGAGAGATCCATCTTGGTAGAGACAGGGTTTTGCTTCCTCATGCTAGAGCCTCCAGCATGGAGAACAATGAGTAGGACAGAAGAGTCACTAACTTTCAAAAAGTTCCTTATAACTTAGGAAATATTCACTAAATTCAGTTCCAAATTAAAGGGGATTTTGTACATTTGCCATAACATTATGGGTTCTACATTGCTGATTAATTAAAACCACTTGCTGACTGTAGGACATCCATGGACGTCCTTAGGTGGCAGTGGTTATACCAGGAGGATGCCTGCAGGCATCATCCCAGTATAAACATTTGCAGCTGGTGTTTCCCTTTCAGGCAGAAGTGATTCACTTCTGGGGGTGGCAGAAGGGGATGTTGTCATCGTCCCCTGCCGTCTTTCCCGAGCTCTGCAGCCTAATCAGTGTCCATCTGCAGCCTTGCTCCTCACTGCAGCCTAATCAGTGCCCATCTGCAGCCTAATCAGTGCCAATCTGCAGCCTTGCTCCTCACTGCAGCCTGATCAGTGCCCATCTGCAGTCTAATCAGTGCCCATCTGCAGCCTTGCTCCTCACTGCAGACTGATCGGTGTCCATCTGCAGCCTTGCTGAAATAGACAGAGCCGGATCTCCTGTGTACTCGGCTCGGCGTCAAGCCCAGTCCCGCCCCTTGGCCCGGATCCTATAATGAACATAACGTCCAGGAGCCGTCCAGGGGGCAGGACTGAGCGTGACTGCGAGCAAGGCCGAGTACACAGGAGATCTGGCTCTGTTTATTTTGGCGGCGCTTGTCCCTGCTTTCCCCTCGGTGGCAGCCTATATTACCATGCACACATGATTTCCCCCCTATTTTAAGGGGGGAAAAGTGTGTGTTATACGCCAATAAATCCGGTATTTATAATGTTCGGGGGTTCTAAGAAAAAGTCAATTTTTACATGTATGTGAGAAGTATCAGAATTGGCATGGTAAGCAAATGGTTAAATTTACCCAGACAAGTTATTGCAATTATGGTGAGGTGGACTTAAAGAGTAGTTTGGCCCCACCAACAAAAAATTTAAACTCAGCTACAAATACTGTAGCAGCTGACTTTTAATATTAGGACACTTACCTATCCAGGGATCCCGCAATGTCGGCTTCTCAGCCGATTTTCCAGTTGGCTCTTGGGTGCTGCCACTGCAATTTGTTGTAAGGGAAACCGTCAGTGAAGCCTTGCAGCTTCACAGCCAGTTCCCTACTGCGCATGTGCACTGTGCTTTCTGAATGGCCTGGTGGCAGGAGCAGGATAAGAGCCGAACTTCCAAAGGGATCTCGCCGCAGCAAGGTCTCCCGGAAGTGGGGATGGGTACCTGTCAAAAACAGGTACCCGCTTCTTCCTCCCCCCAAAAGAAGCAAACAAGCGCAGCTTCCCCTTTTGGGTGGAGCGCTGCTATAATGCAATAAGATATCCATTAAACCAGGGCAAAACGCATGAGAACCTTGCTAAAATAGTGATATCTGCATGCCTCATGTCCAATAGAAGTCCCAAAAAATTGCATATTAGGATAGTGGGCAGAGTCAAATAGTTCCTCCTATACTCTTAAACAGACTGTACATCCATAACTGCTGGTTTACAGCACAGATGCAGCCTCATTTTATAGAACTAAAAAGCAATATTTGCATGGCCTTACCAACTTTTTTCTAAAATGAAGGCAAAATTGTTTTAAGCTTGGAATGGAAGTTAGACATGTAGATAGATACCTACTGATGTAAGAATCTTCTTCTTTGTATGCGTCCAGCAGTGATCACTGCAGGTAATCGCTGGCTGTACGGACAGCCACGAATAGCTGCGGCCACCAGCGACCTGTCATTATAGTGAATGGGCTCGGTGGCCGCAGCTAGCTGCTCACAGCAGCAACAGGAATCAGAAGATTGCTGTCACTGCAATTCACATTGGATCAAATTGCCTGTGTGAATTCTGCTGTAATCTGAATGGCTGTATGTTATTAAGAAGGCACTTTGCAGCTACAGTTCACACTCGGGCTCTTAGTGCGGGGAGCTTTGAACTCCCTGCTGCACTGCTGTCCCTGGGAAAAGTTACATTGCCAAAATAAATGCTTTTGAATGTGGAGAAAAGAGAACAGACTTTTTTGTACATGGACAGTGCACACACTACTGCTCAGTGCTTTTGTTTAGGACCACACTAGTAACATTTACCCTACAGATG
The DNA here is from genome assembly GCA_028564925.1 of Lithobates sylvaticus. Taxonomy (NCBI): domain Eukaryota; kingdom Metazoa; phylum Chordata; class Amphibia; order Anura; family Ranidae; genus Lithobates; species Lithobates sylvaticus. The sequence continues at coordinate 498,954,990 of CM053027.1, read as the reverse complement.
CAACAATTTTAACACATAAAGTACAGGTCTTTAGCAGTAGCACAGCTATAGGCGGAGGGCCTACATGAGGGGGTTTGTACATTAGGCTACAGGTAGTGTAAGGGTTAAAAATAATAAGTTACAGTACAGGAGGAGTGGCATCAGGGAGGGTTTAGGTATGGAATGTTCCTTGGATGAGAGTGGGGTGTGGCAGGGTGTGGTTGGGTGGTCCCATGGGATACTAGGATAGGTCTCGTGATTAGGGAATCAGTTCGATTTGAGATAAGACAAGAACAACATTCTCCCGCCCGCCCTTATTTTCGGAAGGTTAGGCTTTGTGATACGTTGTTTTTTGTTCGTTCTGTTCTGCTGGGGTTTTTGTTGTTTTTATGTCGTAGCAGCTGGCAGTGATCCTAGGGTTTTTGAAGGCAGGGTTGGTTAAGTTCTTTCGAGAACGATGGGTGGGGCCCATATCAGAGATGGGCGGACCTGCCCTAATGAGGGCAGAAGTAAGAGGTGGCTGTATCGGCTAATGAGTTTGCCAAACAAATTGTCCCTGTGCTGGCGTAAGTCACGGCTAGGGGCCGGGAAAAAGGCAAGGTGATGCCAGATACAGTTAGGGATGTTTTTCAATAGGTGCCTTCATTGATCCTAGGCAGTTTACAGTTCAGATTATTATTATTGATGTTTTTTGTAATTAATTTTGTTATGTATTTTGTTGTAATAAAAGGCTGCTAGGGCCATTTAAACCCAAAATAAGTGTGTGGTCTGTTTTTTGGTCGGGTAAATGGGATTGGGTTAATGGCATTCAGCCGACAATTGGGCAATACCCCCATACAAGCTATAGTTGGTCTGTGTATTAACTTAAAGTAAAACTAATCAGTATGTACTGTTGGTTGAATACGTTTTAGCATTCATTAAAACATTTTCAATTCATGGTTGTGCATTATTGTAAATAAAAATAGTTCTTCAACTGCAGACATGCCAAAAAAGTAGTTACAAATAATGGGTATTTTTCCTGGTGGATATAATCACCTATGAGAATTACTCATCTAAAAAGACAAACAGTTCAACAGGATAAGGATCCATACCAGGCTTAGAAAAGGTATAAGCGAATGTTATATAAAATCGCTCTTGATTCTCAAAAGAAATGTTTTTCTTATCTGTGAATCCCCCAAGTACAAAAATATCTTCCTGTGTCACACAATGGAACAAAGTGATATTTTTGTACTAGGGGATTTACAGTCAAGAAAAACATGTTGTTATTGTATGATAAAGAGATTTTTATACCAATCCCTTAAAAGTGTTACTAAACCCACAACAGTAAAATCAGTCTGTATATGCAGTAAAGCATGCCTGTTATACTCACTGTGGAGCCTAAGGGGTTAATACTCTGCATTGTATAAAAATTCTGTTTGCATCCTGTCTTCTCTGTTCCTCCCTTTTCTACCGCAGACCCCAACCCATCTCCTGGTAGAACAGAGGCTAGGAGACACGCTGCACAGGCTACGTTTTGGTGTGTATTGCTAGAGAGGTGCATGTGATCAGCACAGAGCCAATCAGCACTGTCCAGACAGAGGTTCAGTAACACAAGGTTTAGTAACACTTTAAGCCTTGTGCACACTACTAGTTCACACTGCTGCTTCGACAGCTCAGGTCAGAGCAACTGTACTAACAATCTGATGTTAGTACAGTGATCTCCCCTGCTGTGCTATTGTGTTCTGACCTGAAGGCCTCACTGTTTCCCTTTCTTACGATGCCGGCGCCTGCGCCCAAAGCTGATTGATGAATCGGCTCAGTGTGCCGACATCGCAGGATCCCTGGAAAAGTAAGTGTCCTTATATTAAAAGTCAGCAGCTACAGTATTTTGTAGCTGCTGACTTTTAAAAACTGTTTCCAGACTGAAGATCTGCTTTAAAGCTTGTAGGAGGAGTTTTCATTCTCCTCTGACTGTCCTATGAGGCTGCATGACCCCTGACCCCCCTCTCTGGTTAGTGCTGATTGGCCCTGTGCTGATCACATGCACCAATTCTGTAGCAATACACACCAGACTGAGCATGTGCAGAGTGCCTTCAAGGCTCTGTACTATCAGCAGATGGATTAGAGACAGTAAAAGAAGGGGAGGATCAGACAAGACAGGATCAAACAGCCTTTTTACACAAGGTGGAGGATTAGGCTCCACGGTGAGTGCAACAAGCATGCTTTACTGCATATAGACTGATTTTATTGTTGTGGGTTTAGTAACACTTTAAATCCACAGGCATACAATAATTTAATTTTGGGAAAGTTATTGCATTTGATCTTGTTTTTTTTGGAACAACTTTGGCACTTGAAAGAATTTTAGACATAATTTACACAAGATTCTCCCACACACACACCATAAATATTATTGTGTGTGTGTGGGAGAATCTTGTGTAAGTAAAGACTTGTTTTTCATCTTGGCTATGCCAGTAGAGAGAAACTGATGTCACGTCTTAGAGAGAGCAAGTAGACAACGGACCTCGCTATAGAGCCGACCGGTTTATGACAGTAACAGTCAGGAACTGCGGTTAGCAAAATCTTACGACATCAAAGTATTTATTGTGTGCAGTGCTGATAGCCAAGATGTTTGGCACAGTAATCTTGGCGCTGCTCCATGAAAATCTAAAATGCTGTAGATCACAACAAAAAGATATTTAGATAAATATGGATACATCAGCAGTTTACACTTCCTTCTATAAAATTCATTGTTTAGATATACTTTATTTGTCCTTTCAAAGTGAACCTGTTCTCAGACTATACACATACATTTTCTATTCTGTAGGTATAGGCACTGTGGAGAAATCAAAGGCACCAGAACATTAGCTGTTAGCCCCCGTACACACGGTCGGAAATTCCGACCACAAAATCCGTCAGATTTTTTCTGACGGATGTTGTCCGAAACTGGTGTTGCATACACACGGTCGGACAAAGTTGTCGTAAAATCCAATCGTTCCGAACGTGGTGACGTTCGTTGCGTACTATGTAATGGCTAGTAGCCAATAGCTTTGGTCTCGTAATTTGATCTGAGCATGCGTGGCACTTTGTCCGTCGGAATTCCCTACACACGATCGGAAAAAGTCCGATGCGATTTTGTTGTCGGAAAATTTGAGATCCTGCTCTCAAATTTTTTCTGACGGAAAAAGTCCGCTAGAGCCCACACACGGTTGGATTTTCCGACAACATAATCCGACCGGACTTTTTCCATCGGAATATCCGACTGTGTGTACGCGGCATAATTCTATTACTTTGTTGTGCAGTGCAGTGCAGAATGTTTGCACCCTGCCAACTATTTAATGCTAACATATAGCAAGTGTTTCTAAGTTGTCATAGAAATAAATCTACATGACTCATTTATACTTGTGGCCGGGGAAGCAGAAAAATAGGAAGTTGATCCCCAGTTTTACCATCTTCCTTAACCTTACACAAGTGGCGGTTGTATCCATGCTGCAGCAAAGAATCACAGCCACTACAAAAATGATAATACCCCCTGTCAGATTTTGGTCTGCCACTAAAAACAACCCATTCAGGTGAATTAGGCCATGCCACAATCGCCCTGCGATCGCATGCAATACCCGTGGTTGTAGCACGGTAGTGCTGGCTTTTCAGGGTTAAACAGGTAGTTAGGAGGCAACATATCGCCTCCCAGACACCTGTCAGTCTCCTTCTGAAAGTTGATTCTTTTTATTAGGGGCAGCAAAGGCTGCCACCAGTGTAAACGGGCCCTAAGCCCCTATTTACATCAGTGCTTCTTAATGACCATGCATTTTTTATTGTGTTTTGTATCATATTTTTTATGCATGTTTATGCAAATTTAGCATTTTCATGTTTGTTTTGGCCAATGCCAAGCTGTGACATCAGGACAAAGAAACCCGTTGTCATCCTTTACAGGTAAAATACCTTTACAACCTGGCATCCCGTGAGTTTAGCATTCCAGTAAAATCCTAATTATACCTAAACACCCCCATCACACACGATACGAAAATCAGAAATGTAAAATTTTGTCCGCCGAACGATCTGCCGATTTTCGGATCGTTAGGACAGTGCTTTCAACAGCCGATTCCGTTTTTTCCCGACAAAAGCTGGATGTGCAGGCTATAACATTTTTGTGGTACGTGAACTCAACGTCCGTTTTTCGCTTTAATTAGTACGGTTTTCATACAAAAAGTAATCGTAAGAGCAAGACTACGCATGCTCAGATACGAAAGAATACATACAAAACTAGTCAACACATTACGTCACTTCTGAAGTTGTATTCTGTACGTACGAGAATTTTTGTATGGTGAGTTACCTTTTCGTTTTCGACATGAGACTAGCATGCAACAAAAAACGGACGAACGGTCGTCTGAAAATCTGATCGTGTGTACGAGACTTTAGCCTATTCTAACTACCCTGTAAAGTAAAAATGTCTATATTTACCTATTTTGAGGGCGCTCCAGTACGGTCGCATGATTGAGTCCCAGCTCCAGCTTCAGGGTAAAGGAGAGACAGTCGACAATGAATGCCCCATAGTAAGCCTATGTGTGATGTCATCACCCAGGCTCTGTAGCTGTTGTTGGCAATTTCTCCTCTTCGCTGAAGCCAGCCACTGGAGAGATCATGTGACTGGATTGGAGCACCCTCAGAATAGGTAATTACCCCTTATAGAAACTATATAAACTATCCATAACCCAGCATTACTGATATATTGTACTGTAATGCTAGGGACACTCCCTAAAAGCCGGCAAAGGCAAATTGTAATACTGAAGGCCTCTTGAGCCCCCTCCCTAGGGAAAGAGAGCATTGACTGCTGGGGGCATGGCTAGGTGCTTGACAAGGGGAACGATTAGTTGGGACATGTGGGATGGGATGGGCCTGAGCTCAGGGAACGTGTGCCCCAGGGAATTCTGGGTCTTTCGGAAGAGTCGGTTGGAAGAGCTGCCCACCCTCCCGCTCCCTTTATCCTATGTTATGGTATGTAACAGCTTGCTGCAGTTTTCTTGACCTTGCCAGCAGTTAAAGTTGCTGTAATGGGCTATGCCCTTGATGGAAAATTGGAAGTAGGCTGTCTGTCCAGCACTTATGGTAAGGACAGGCCCCACTTCCCTCTTTTGGTTAAGTGCTCACAGTACGACTGTGACTGGCACTGGTTAAAAATGTTCACATGTTATGTGTTGGAATTTAATAAAGCTGTGGCCTTGCCCTTTCCAACCTAATGGTTGTAAGTGTCTTATTTAATGGGGTAAAGGGCAAGGGTGGAGGGGTATTTGATCCCCTTGTGTTACAGTACGTTAATTGGGACCTAAGCCCATTGCGCCTCAGCAGTCATGGCTTTAGAGGAGACCAAGTGAATACAGAGCTATCAATCTATGTTTAGGCTGATTATAGCCAAGCAATAGTCAATTTAAATAGTCGCTTCTGCTTAGGACAGGGTGGCTACCTACACACATATATCTCATGATAACTACAATCGTGAACAATGCTGTCTGTGATCAACTGAAGAACCAGTGTTCATTTTGGCAGCAAATTTTGTCTTCTGCAATTGTGTTAGTTTTAGACGTATTTAGTCGACTAAATCTCCAGTACATTTTAGTCAACTACAATGTCCTACATTTTAGTCGACTAAAACTAATTTTAGCCCACTAAAACTAATTTTAGTCGTCTAAAATAATAGGTGTAATTAAATTGTAATGCATTAGTTAACATTTCTCTACAATTTCCAAATTTATTATATACTGATGGAGTGAAAAATATAATATGCTATTAATTATGGTATTGAAGTATGAACATTAGCACTACAGACCAGTGTTAATTTGGAAGTCAAATTTAGTTTTAGTCTTAGCCTTTTGACTAAAATGGCATTTTAGTTTTAGTCCCATTTTAGACTTTTGACTAAAATGAAATTTTACTTTTAGTCGTATTTTAGTCATCTCAATTGTTTTAGTTTTAGTCATTTTAGTCGACGAAATTAACACTGTGAAGAACATAGAAAAGGAGAAACATAGTTATAATGGCAGTTGATGTCAAAACAAATGTGACCTTTGCAATTCTAAACCAAGACAGATTTTTGTTTCAGGAAATGGTTAGAACTTCTGTTTCTTTTTTTAATTTCTGCTTTGATACTTTCCCATACTCCCCTGTCCCAGTGACCACACAGGAAGAGAGGGTGAGCTAGATAACTGTATTGTTAGAAATGGTTATAACTTCAATACTAGAGGATGTTTTTGATGATGGCTAGTAGGATTGTGTGATTAGAACTTTGTGACAGGATGTGCACGATAATATGGTGATAAAATGATGTATAAAACCTATAAAAGAAATGTTCAAAAAATAAATTGTAATTAAACCTGTACAGCTAAAACTGCAATCAAAATTGTAATCCTTAAAATCCTATAACTGAGAACCTGAGCGAGGAACTGAGCGATCAAACACCGCTGATCGCTTGGTTCTCAGGGCTCCCTGAGCAGAGAGCTGGTGGCTTTCAGTCCCCCCCTCGCTCACTGGAGCGCTGGGCTGTGGAGCAGGCGGGAGCGGCCGGCTCAGGCTCCCAGTAGCTCGCTAGCATGTTGGCATAGTAGCATGTGGGCTGAACCCGACTTCATTGCCGCGATCTTGCCCCGAGCCTGGACCAGTTCTGTAACGTCAGCTGATAATGGGCTGCAACCCGCTGTCTGCTGAAAAGGGGTCAGGGGAGTGCAGTTCATTCACACACGCTTTGGCTGTACTCCTCCTTTTTAAAGGCACTTCTGAAAATGATCCAATTGTCATCCAAATAACTATGTTATAATATGTTTATGATATAATGATAATAGCTGCAAACTACACTTTAATTCTACTTAATGATAATGTACATGAGTTAATTAAACATTCAGGTTTGTGTAGTTAGGGCATATGTTTATCTATGCTGCTTTTTTCCTAATTCAATTTAGTCAGTGTAAATGAAAAAATGACTCAAACAGTTCAAGCAGGTTTTTGAACCTGAATGCAATATTCAATTTGAATTGTTTCATAGTGTGGTGACCAAAAAACTTAGGCCCTTAAAGTCCAATTACAGCTCACCCCCCTGGCCTCCAGTCAATCCCTCTTCTCCCCTGTAGACTCCTGTGTAAATTTTCTTTTTTTTTAATACTTGCCTTTTCTAGAAGGGTGGTCACAACATTTACGGGGTCCTTTTCCTTTTCAGATCTTCTCCTAGCAGTGGGTGGTGTGCTCGGTGGTGCAGAGCACTGCCAACATGATGTCAGCGCTGTTCTCTGCACCATTGTATGTGAATACAGAGCATTATGATGATGCCTCCTCAGAGGCCAGGTCCATGACACTCTTCACTCACAAGACATCCTCAGATGGTTGAATACCATGGGTGTCATTCAACCCAGAACACAGATGGTTCTGCAGGCCACTTATACTTGCCTTCCCTTCCTTCTCTTGGTGGTGCAGTCCACCCAGGGGAATGAGGAACGAGGAGAAGATGATTTGTGTAAGCTCAAAAACGCATCTTGAAGCTTCACAGGGCTGAGAACCTGCTCCTCCTGTACCATTGATGTCACATGGGAGGAATCAGAGCAGGTCACATACTCCCAATAACCAGAAGTGCCAGGTATATAACTTTGATTTTCTAGGCCTTTTTCAACCAGGGCGCCAAATTGGGGTTCCTTCAGAAGTTGCTAAGTGGCTAATCGACGTCCAATTTGTTAGTGCCTACACAGTTCTAGGGCAAAGCAATTTGACAGAACCAGCTGCGTGACACCAATGATCTTTTTAGCTGTCTGTAAAAGTGGTATTCTAACCACCACTGTACGGTGGGCATTCTTTCCACTACCCAGCAAAATAAGGGGCATTTTCCCACTAGCTTTAGCAGGAGTTCCTCAACACCTGAAAATCATTTCAAAGATTACTCTGTGGTAAAAAAATGTTGAGTTAGGGCTCTTTCACACATGCTGACCGTATGTCCGTTTTTCATCCATCCGTTTTTGGATGAAAAAGGACATACATGCATGTCTATGGGATAGCGGGTGTCAGCGCATGAGCATCCGCTGACACCCGCTATTGTCCTCCTCCGCAATTGTCCGATTCTGCAGATGGAGGAAAACCCTATTTTTTTATCCGTCCGGATGAACACAGACAGACGGTCTGTGTTCATCCGATCCTCCATAGAGGAGAGCGGAGAACTGACAGGGCGGTCCCTGCACAGCGTGCAGGGACCGCCCTGTCACCAGCCGGCTCAGCGGGAAACAGAGCAGCGGATCTTCACGGGGCGGATCAATACGGATCCGCCCCGTGTGTAAGGGGCCTAAGGCCTCTTTCACACGGGCGGATCAGTGCCGATCCGTCCCGTGGATATCCGCTTGCTCAGCGGGGATCGCCGGAGCGATCTCCGCTGAGCAGTAAGATGACAGGTCCATCTCTGCACACTGCGCAGGGACGGACCTGTCAGAGCGCCGCTCTCCCCTCTGGGAGATCGGGTGACGACGGACCGTAGAGTCCGTCGTCACCAGATCCGATGACGAAAGGAAAAATAGTTTTTTCCTCCGTCACACTTTTTCGGATCAGAGTGGTTCGGATGTCGGCGGACATGTCACCGCTGACATCCGAGGCTCCATAGACCTCTATGGAGCATCCGTTCAGGTCCGCCTGAAAAACAGGCGGATCTGAACGGATCGGCCGTGTGAAAGAGGCCTAAGGCTGCTGTGGGCAGACAGATCAGAAACAGTGGGAAAGTCAGCATAATCTATTTTGGAGGTTTGCCTCAAAGAGAAACTTCACTCTGTCAATAAACTTTGACTATGTCTAATCCTTATGCTGCTAGCATTAGTAAATAGATAGGAAAGCATATCATATTTACTTGTTTAAATGTTTTTTTTCACAATTCTTCGATTACTTTCTTGTTTCCAGCTCTAGGCAAATTATATAATATGTCCCAGGAGTCTCCAAGAGGGAAGGAAGGGTTTTCTCAGCTAAGCACACCCATCTGACTTTATGCCGGAGCTAAGGGCAGATGAATTCCATGAAATAAATGCTACATGAATCATCTGTCCTTTCTCAAGATGGCCATGGCCAGAAATGCTAGGGGGTGTTTTTCAAAGTGATTTTTCTTTTAGCAAAATAAAGCACGGAGACATGGATAGATGGGGCAGTGTGCTTTGATTGTTGGTTTGGGGTGCTCAGATGCAGTGTAGTTTCCCTTAAAAGTAAACTTGACATTTTGTTCTCCATGGACAAACTACAGTTTCACTTTAAACGGCCACTTTAAGTTTCTTTAGATTTTGGATCCTGTTTATCTGTTGCTAGTATTATCGACTGATGGAATCTGACCTTTTACAGAACCTGGAGCAAAATAAAAAAAATCCACCTACACCTAGCAACTAGTATATTTTAATACATGAAAACAGAGTTTGACCTTACATAACCACTGAAACAAGCCTCCATCCCTGTAATATATGTATATGCAGAAACAAATGGTCATGTGAGGCTTTGTGTGAGGCATGTCACATTACAAAGAATATATAACAATAATAATACAGAAGGTACATAAATGGAAATGTATTACTGTATTTTCTGGCGTATAAGACTACCCTTTACACTGAAATTACACAGCCAAAAAGCGGGGGTCGTCTTATACGCCAGGTGAAGAAGCCGCCAGATGGATATCAGTCCGCCGGGCGCTCTGTAAAATTGTAATATGTATGGGCCGCTCAGCCAATCCCGGCGGGCGATGCACTCTGAATACAGAGCCTGCTAAGCCTGCTCGGATTGGGTAAAAACCTCTGCCAATCCGAGCAGGCTACATGAGTCAGAGCGGCGCGGGCTGATGTCGCAGCCTCTGCCAATCCGAGCAGGCTTTGTATCCATCAACAGATTAGTAAAATACAATGCCTTCCGTGATTGGCTCAGCGATGCACACTGTATTCTGAAGTGTACCTGGTGCTACTGTACTAACACAGCATCATATACTGTGTGTACTTGGTGCTCTACATATTAACAAAGCATCCTGTACTGCACATCCAGCTCCAGATCTCCCCTAAAATAAAGGTATGATTTATGGTGCTTTGTAGGAGAGGATTCATTGTTGCTGCCACCAATTGTGGGATCTCTGGGACTTGTAGTTCACCAGTTTCCTTTTCCTGATGTTAAGTCTGTTTTTTTTTTTCTGATGGTTCTTTGTAAATGGTGTTGCCTCGGAACGGCGTAGTCTTATATGGCGAGTATAGCCCCAAACCTAAGTTTTCACTGGAAAAATAGGGGGTCGTCTTGTACACCCAGTCGTCTTATACGCCGGCAAATACGGTAGTTTAAAGAGGAAGAAAACCCTGGTGGGTTTTTTCTTCCTCTTTATTTCTCTGCAAAGGTAAAGCATAATGGGCTACTATGCATCTCATAGTAGCCCATTACGTGTCACTTACCTAAAAACTGAAGCCTGCAATGTCTGTGTTGTCCCCACGAGCAGGGAGCGTCCATCTTCACCCATCTTCCTTCCTGGGCCGCAAACTCCTGCTCTGTGACTGGCCAGAGCCACGTGACATCATTCCTGCTCATGTGCGCGGGAGCTGCCAGTCACAGCATGACCCCTATTAGAAACAGCACGATGTGCCCTTTCTAAAGGGCGCATGCGCCAAAGTCATCAGCGCTCGGCTTTTTAGTAAATATCTCCTAAACTGTGGAGGTTTAGGAGATATTTCATGCACCTACAGGGAAGCCTTAATATAGGCTTACCTGTAGGTAAAAGTGGTTGTACAGGGTGTATAACCACTTTTAAAAAAACACAGTTCGTGATCTTGATACACTTGATGAAATTTGTATAAAAAATATGGACCCGCGAAACAGGCCATAGAAATCTGACATATGACACATGACTGATAACAATACATACTGTTTATGTGTTGCTATTATTATCGACTGATGGAATCTGACCTTTTACAGAACCTGGAGCAAAATAAAAAAATGGCACCTATACCTAGCAACTAATATATTTAAATCCTTAAGATTAAACATCGAGTCTAAGTGTTTTCCATGTTCAATGTAGTTTTTGTACATCAGGCCCAGTATTCATCCCTGCGTATTACCGTATATACTCGAGTATAAGCCGACCCGAATATAAGGCGAGGCACCTAATTTTACCACAAACAACTGGGAAAACGTATTGACTCGAGTTTAAGCCTAGAGTGAGAAATGCGCAGCTACTGTAAGTGGAAAAGAGGTTCAACAATGCCCATTTGCAGCCTCACTGTGCCCATTTGCAGCCATAGGTCCCCCAAACTTCAAACTTGGTAGTTAAGGGTTCCTAAATGCCCCCTAGCTGCAGCCAATTTGGGGTCTCTGGACCCAAAGGGTCCCGAAATGACATTGCTGCAGATGGACACAGTTGACTGACTTTGGAGCCCTGTATCTCGGGGTCACTTGGTGCTGGCTATGTTGTAGTGCTAGTTCCACTGGGTTTGAATACCAAATTGGGGTTCCTAGCACCAAGTGTCCCTGAGATATGGGCCCCCAAAGTCACGGTCGGAAAATGTCATTTTCTGCTGCAGAAAAGTGCTTGACTCGAGTATAAGCTCCTCGGGGGGGGGGGGGGGGGGGGGCATTTATAGGACAAAAAAATGTGCTGAAAAAAACGGCTTATACTCGAGTATATACGGTAAATGAGTAAAAGGAGTATGTAACGTTTTTATGCTTGGATCTCATTTCACAGACACTTGCTAAGATTAGTCATAATTGAATAGGGAAAAAAACAGCATGGCAGCTTTATTTACACAGGCAGAGTTCCAATATGATCAGTCTCATTTCATAGTTTGTTCCATGTATTGTTCGATGTACAGCATGCCTGGCAACATAGACAGTGTTTGCTTTGTGTCTGCAGGTGAGTCTTTCAGGTACAATTGGGACGTTTAACGTAGCTGCAGAGGTAGATGGTGTAACAATAAAAGGAGCGAATGAAAAAAAGATCACACTATCAAGCCATCTTCTGGATAATTTGAATCGCCAGCTCCAGCTTATCTCATATACCAACACCATTTTTCATCCAAATACAGCAGACATTGGTAAGTAAATCACATGGCTGTTTTGAACTTGTATTGATACTCGAAAGACCAGAATGAAACTCAGTTTGGTTTTCATATGGTAGTATTTGGATTGGTCATTTTAACCAATTTTCATAATATGTATTATAAGAGCCATATGTTAGGCTCCATTCACACTAGCGCGTTTTTTGATGCATTTTGCATTTTGCAGAAATGCAGGGAATTTTTTTAACATGGGTTCCTATGGAACCTGTTCACATCAATGCATTTTTGTGCCTCTGCATTTTTGGAAAGGGTCGGGGACTTTTTTTTCATGCAAAATGCAGCCTTTTGCATGTAATAGAAGTCAATGGACCCGCATCCAAAACGCAAGTACTGCGATTTTGCCGCGATTTGCGTTTTTTTTTACACTGTATATAGCTGGTTGCTAAGCAACCACAGTGTAAAAAAAAATGTAAAAAAAAAATACAAAAACGCAAATCGCGGCAAAATCGTGGTAAAAACGCGTGTCCAAAAACGCGGCAAGCACCGCAAAAAGCACTGCAAAAACCCTTAAAAGCAAAATGCACAGATGTGAATCGAGCCTTATATAAGGGTTTTGTTGTTGTCTGTGGTCATCATACTTTGAAGCAGCTGAGGATTCAGCACAGCATGATTTTGGTATGGGACCTGCCTGTAAAGGATAGCTAGTGTCAGTGTGCAGTAGACTAGTGTTTTGAGGACTCTCTTGAGAATTTAAAGTATAGCTAAAGCCAAATTTATTTTTCATTTTGGACAGAGTATGGAAGTGTAACACCTCTGTCAGCTTTTTTTTTTGCTGTCTTTGTCATATTAAGGATCTTTCCTTCACCTTCTGTCGTATAGACTCAACAGGAAGCAAATGACAACCTCTCAGATTGAGGAAATCCTCTCTTAGACAATTGTAACTGAAACAAGTTTCCCCATTGGAAGGCTTCCTCTTTATTTCTGTTCTGGTGATAGCAAACATTTTTGGATTGCTACTACCGGTGTTCTGTCAAAATCGCTAACTCGTCGAAATCTCCAACCACGTCACTTCCGGTTACTCTCCAGCAACAGTAAATGGAGATTTCGACACGTTGGCTGTTTTGACACAACACCCGCAGCGTATATACTACGGTACACAACGACTTGGCTGCTTTGACAGAACAGCGGCTAAGCAGGAAAAAGTTGTCGCCGCCTTGGAGGCAGCCACGTTGGTTACTAGCGTGCAGACTAAAATGTCTGCTCATTATATCAAAACGGAAAACTCCTCCAAATCTGCAATTACTGATGCTGGAAAGTCACAGAAATGACGTGGTTGGAGATTTCGATGAGTTGGCTGTTTTGACAGAACACTGGCAATAGTGGTTAGTGAATCACTCCACAGAAGACATAGACAGCAATAACATTTTGTTAAAAAGAAAGTTTTGGCTTTAGATCGTATGAAATCCTAGGGTTATGGAAAAATGGAGCACAGGATTAAGCCCTCATTTCTAACCACTTCTCCTGGACGCTAACTTGAGTCTACTGTCCTGTCACATCAATGTTGGAAATATTATTATCATACAGGATTTATATAGAGCCAACAGTTTGCGCAGCGCTTTAAAATATAAAGGGGGACAATACATAAACAGTACAATTCAAAGCAAGAGGGTTATCTCCTGCGAGCTTACAATCTAATGCCGTGTACACACGTCCAGACTTTTTAAATAGCAAAGGTCTGACGGAACAAATCCATTGGATAATTCGACTGTGTGTGGGCTTCATCGGACCTTTGCTGTCAAAATCAGACGGACTTTAGAGTTAGAACATGTTTCAAATCTTTCCGACGGACTCGAGTCCGGTTGAAAAATCCATTTGTCTGTATGCTAGTCTGACGGACGAAAACCGACGCTAGGGTAGCTATTGGCTACTGGCTATAAACTTCCTTATTCTAGTCCGGTCGTACGTCATCATGGTCTAATCCATCGGACTTTGGTGTGATTGTGTGTAGACAAGTCCGATTCAACGGAACTTAGTCAAAACTCTGTTGAAAAGTCCCCCCGAATTCAGTCGGTCGAAAAGTCCGGTCGTGTGTACACGGCATTAGAGATGTCTTCAATGTCATTGACAGCATGCCTTCACCTTGTCTATGCTGTGGAAGAGATAGGAGAACTCCGATCAGCTGATCCTAGTCACCTATTGTAGTTTGTTTCACACTGACGGACCGATTAGATTTGCCTGTCAGTTTTTAAAACATACCCGATCGGACCATCTATTGATCTCTTTGAAGCGACGGATGTCAACGGACATGTGCCCATTGACACCTGCCGACATCTGTTCCGATCCTGTCTGCTAAAAACAAACGAATGGGGATCCATTCCCCATCCATCTGTTGGATCGGATGGCAGTGAGATGGAAACGGACTGAGGTCCGTTTCCATCTCACAGTCCATAGAGGACAGCGGGCTGTGTCTGTGTCTGCTCTGCATGAGCGGAGTGGACACAGACCTGTCATTCGTCTGATCAGTGGAGATCAACAGAGAGATGCCCTGCTCAGCAGGCAGAACCACTGGAGAAATCCGCCAGTGTGAAAGTGGCCTTATAGTGAAATTCCATTCAGAATAAACCTTTTTAATAAATAAGTCAGGTTGTATGAACGCTGTGATTCTTGTTCTAATTGGGAGTTACAACAGGATCTGCACCAATCGAGCTGCACCTCCAGTAATGTGGTGTACCTCATTTAAGTACAATCAGGAATGTTAAATTGGCCAGACAGGGTGTAAATTACAAAAAAGAATGAATCTACATAGACACGCCATTAAAGGACACAAGGAAGAGGATTACTGCAAACCTGTAAGACATCGTTTCTCTGGATCACTGCTTGCAGGCAGCAAGGTACCATAGGATATGTAGTCTTTAGAAATTAAAGTAGTTGTATACCCATTTTTTTTTATTTTTACCTACAGGTAAGCCTATAATAAGCCTGTACGGTTTAGGAGATATTAATTTTGCATGCAGCTGCTGACGTCAGCGGCGCATGCGCTGTGAATGCCCGGCTGAAGGTCCGGCAGACGCTGCTGGACCTTGCCGGAAGGAAAACTCCCGCACTCACAGCGCCGGAGCCGTGAACACGGAAGACACGC
Source organism: Lithobates sylvaticus (assembly GCA_028564925.1). Taxonomy (NCBI): domain Eukaryota; kingdom Metazoa; phylum Chordata; class Amphibia; order Anura; family Ranidae; genus Lithobates; species Lithobates sylvaticus. The sequence goes on along the minus strand of CM053027.1, from coordinate 498,939,879 downwards.
CGAGGGCAAAATGTCAGCTCTCTCGGCGTGGAACGGCCTGCAATACAGGGACCTCGTTCTAAGGTAAGTATTTCATAATGAGCTAGTATGCGGTGCATACTAGCTCATTATGCCTTTGCCTTACAGGGTCCTTTTTGTTACATTTTTTTTTTTTTCTGAGGGTTTACAACCGCTTAAAAAACAGCAGAGGAGAGGCTGCTAAGTATGCAGGGAATGCAGGAAGCTGTGGTAAGAGATTGCCATCAGACAGGCAGTACATGAAAGGAGATTTTTCAAGTATGCTTTATGTTGGATTGTCAGAATGAACTATTGTTTGTATTGTTATATATGCTGATGTTATAAAATGAAAATGCAGGTTGTGTCCACAGAACTCCTTTTAATAACCCCCCCCCCCCCCCCCCAGTCATTATGTCTTCCCCATTACTTCTTTCCACAGCTTACTATAAACCCTCTTAGAGATTTTTATGTTTTTACTTTTCAGTTCAGTTTCAGACAATCGGACACACGGCATCGTTTACCATCAAGGTCCGCCATCCCGCGGTTCCTAAACTGTTTGACGCAGGAAATAGTAACTGTAAGTACCTTCATATAAGAAAGCTAATGCATACATAAGCATTATCTGTTGAGGAACAATATAGATATTTGTCAGATGTCATCTTTAAAGATGATTTTATTTATTGGTAAAAAGTCATATACAAATAAAAAAAATCGTTTTACCAATATTAAAATTTATCTTGAATTTTTTCATTTGGTTTTGATCTGCCCCTCATTTCTGTGTTTTTATGGGGTGAGCTGTCGCATGCCCATTGAGGGAAGCCTTGCTGTGTTGGAGGCATCTTGCTAGAGCTTTTAACTGCTTCAGCTCCGGAAGGTTTACCCCCCCCCCCCTTCAGGACCAGGCCATTTTTTGCAATACGGCAATGCATTACTTTAGCTGACAATTGCGCGGTCGTGCAATGATGTACCCAAATAAAATTGATGTCCTTTTTTCCCCCCAAATAGAGCTTTCTTTTGGTGGTATTTGACCACCTTTTGCACTATAAACAAAAAAACTGACAATTTTGAAGAAAATAATCTGCTATAAAACATACCCAATAAAAAATGTAAAAATCTAATTTATTCATCAATTTAGGCCAATATGTATACTGCAACTCATTTTTTGGTAAAAAAAAAAATCACAATGAGCGTGTATTGATTGGTTTGCATAAGAGTTGTAGCGTCTACAAACTGTGGGATATATTTATGGAATTTTTATTTATTTATTTTTCTTTACTAGCAATGGTGGCGATCAGCAATTTTTAGCGTGCTGCAACTCGGAAAAATCGGACAACTAACTGACACTTTTGGGACCAGTGACACCAATACGGTGACCAGTGCTAAAAAAAAAAAAATTCACTGTAACTGTACTAATGACACTGGCAGAGAAGGGGTTAACACCAGGGGTGATCAAAGGGTCAAGTGTGTCCCTAGGGAGTGCTTTCTAACTGTGGGGGGGGGGGGGGGGGGGGGTGTATTGACTGGGGGAAGACAGAGATCATGTTTCTTAGCAGAAACACAAGATCTCCATCTTCCCCTCTGGCAGAACAGCGGTCTGCCTTGTTGTTCTGCCTCTCCTCAGAGCGATCTGCATGTCCTGGCAGACATCGCGTCTGCTGGACCCGCTGAATGGTTCCCGCTGCGCCGGCGGCGCGCACATGCTTTTCAGCCCCCCCTGCACAAAATAACGTATAGGTACGTGATTTCGTGCAGGAGGGCCGTCTTTTGCCGCACTATATCTACAATCTACATGTGGCAGTCCAGAAGCGGTTAAACTTGTTTCAAATTTTCCTTCATCCGACTACACATGCAAGTTTAAAAGTTCCCAGCAAATCTTTGAGTATGTCATTCTGGAGTTTTATCATTTATGCATCTCTGACAGACAGCACAGCCAGATCCTCAACCTACCAAAGGATTTTTATTTTTATCTGTCCAGCCCTGAGAATTTTCCAGCTCTGCTTCACAGCTCAGTCCTGTCTATCAGACACCAGAGTCTAATATTATTATATAGAACAAACACAATATTTTTTTTAGTATTAGGGAAACATACACCAAATTTTAGGCACACTGAAACCCACTTGCGAGATCATTTAATGATAGAAGAATTCTATATCACCAATTAACTTTTACCATATATATTTTTCCTAATTTTTTTTAATAGCGCCCCTATTGCATTATTATCTCAGTATCAGGGCAGGGGACCTGACCTTTCTCCAGCTTTAATGCTAGATATCACAATGGGGGTTATTTACAAAAGGCAAATCCACTTTGCACTGCAAGTGCACTTGGAAGTGCAGTCGCTCTAAATCTAAAGGGTAGATCTGAAATGAGTGGAAGCTCTGCTGATTTTATCATCCAATCATGTGCAAGCTAAAATGCTGTTTTTTTTTTTCCTTGCATGTCCCCCTCAGATCTACAGCGACTTTACTTCCAAGTGCACTTGCAGTGCAAAGTGGATTTCCCTTTAGTAAATAACCCCCAATGTAGTAGTTATAAATGTTCTATTACTTCTTCAACAAACATTGTCATTATGCATTAGACAGTAAGCTGTTGCATCAGCACTGGACAGGGGGAATCCAAATCTATGTCCATTTGTAGTGGATTAATCAATTAATCATTTTGAAACGTATAATTTTGTCATCAAGCTTTGTCATTTTGTCTATACAGTCTATAGTTATTAGGAAAGATTCAGGAAATGATGAGTGCATTGTGGGAACAAATGGGGATGGGTGACTCGGAATGGATTAGAAAGTCTCTCTCCAATTAAATGTAATGTAAGGGCTGTAATCCATTTTGTATATTAAGTCGAAAATTGCTTTTAATTCCCATGACTAGTGACATACATAAGTAGGGAGTAGCCGTAAACGACAGTAATAATGTAAAAGCATATGCGAGTTGTTAGTGCCAGTTCCTAAGAACTGCCTACATCACCCCTCTTGTGATCAGTGACCACTCGTGGCATCCGGAGTGTCAGCACTTAAACCACAAGAACGTATTTATTCATCTAGGATTGCAACATTCCATTCATCTAAAACTTACAGATGCAATGTTCAAATTCTCTGTACAAGTAATGTTCTTATACTTATGCCGCAAATACATAAAATACCCCAATTCCATATCATTTTTTTTTTTTAGTAAGCTGAAAAAATCTTATACTGTCAAAAGGTTGTTATAGTGTGGTGTTTGTCCCTTTTTTTATTTGTACATATTTGTAACGTCCACATAAAACTTTTAAAAAAATTTCTAAATTAAAAGTGAGGATTTATTTGAGGTATTTTTTTATTTTTTTTGTATGCTTTAAAACAAGGAGCTTAGTGATCATAAGTCCCATCCCTAATCCCAGAAATTTGTTGTCAAATCAGATATTAATTAGAGAGAAAAAATGAATAATGATGCAGGCAAGAAGTAAAGGGAGACCTTATTATATCATGGTGCTTTATTAAAGAGGTATCAACACACAAAATAAATAATTTACTATATTGCAGCTTACCAATTTTTAGGATGGCTGCTTTCTTTTTTAGGCTTTCTTTCTTTACCAATTCAGCCCTGGAAGGATTTACCCCCTGCCTGACCAGAGCACTTTTTGCGATTCGGCACTGCGCCGCTTTAACTGAAAATTGCGTGGTCGTGCGACGTGGCTCTGAAACAAAATTTACGTCATTTTTTCCCCACAAATAGAGCTTTCTTTTGGTGGTATTTGATCACCTCTGCGGTTTTTATTTGTTTGCGCTATAAACTAAAAAAGAGCGTAAATTTTGAAAAAAACACATTATTTTTTACTTTTTGCTATAATAAATATCCCCCAAAAATATATAAAAAAACTTTTTTTTTCCTCAGTTTAGGCTGATACGTATATTCATCTACATATTTTTGGTAAAACAAAATCGCAATAAGCGTTTATTGATTGGTTTGCGCAAAAGTTATAGCGTCTACAAAATAGGGGATAATTTTATGGCATTTTTACTAAGATTTTTTTTTTACTAGTAATGGCGGAGATCAACGATTTTTATCGTGACTGCCGCATTATGGAGGACACATCGGACACTTTGGTGCTATTTTGGGACCATTCACATTTATACAGCGATCAGTGCGATTTAAAAATGCGCTGATTACTGTGTAAATGTGACTGGCAGTGAAGGGGTTAACCACTAGGGGGCAGTGAAGGGGTTAAGTGTGTCCTAGGGAGTGATTCTAACCGTGGGGGGGCTATGTGTGACACAACACTGATCACCGCTCCCGATCACAGGTTGGGAAGGTTTTATGGCTGAAGAGACCGATAGGGTCTCTTCCATCTTTGGCCACTTGAATGGCTGGGCTTTGACAACATCTCTTCCATGTATGCACACAAGAGTCACATCACCACGATACACAGTGGGGGGGGGGGGGGGGGGGGGGGGGGGGGCGGTAAATGTGGCCTGAGCTGCGCATGCAGCATTTATAGGTTCTCTTCTGTTATAAAAACCCTGCATGTCAGCAGTTTTTATAAATAGGAGTTCAGTAGCACTTGAAAAACTTGCTATGCAGTGAAAGAATATTCTTGGCCTCCAGGAGAAATTCCTGATACAGCTGTATGATCACACCCATACTCCCAAACACACGGTGAAAGCTGCATGTTTAAAGACAATCTCTCTGGTAGCCATACACTATTTTAGAAATGATCAATTTCCTTTATAATTGATCCTTCCCAATGGATATACAGGCATAACCCACTTTTAAGTACACAATGGGGTTTATTTACTAAAGCTGGAAAGTGCAAAATCAGGCTCACTTCTGCATAGAAGCCAACGAGCTTCCAGGTTTTATTACCAAAGCTTAATTAAACAAGCTGGGGTTAGAAGCTCGTTGGTTTCTATGCAGAAGTGAGCCTGATTTTGCACTTTCCAGCTTTAGTAAATAAACCCCATTGTGTACTTACCTTTGCTGTCAATACAGCATTCTTCACAGCGCGGCCCTGTTGGAAGCTCCAAAGCCTTGGTTCTTACTATGTCCCCACCAGTTTCTCTTCAGCCTTCGCGCTGTGGCCTTATCAGTTCCTATGGGGAGCTGTACTCTTCCTTCCTGGGGTCCTGCAGAGTACAGCTCTCCCCTTAGGAATTAATGGAGGTGCATCCTGCATGTGCTAGATGAAGAGCACCCATCCAGAAAATCGCTGAATGAAGGATAAAGGTGAGTATTGGACTTAGCAGGGAGCTTCTTTTATTAAAATACAACCTATACCAAGGCTTTGGCCTCCATAGTATTTTGCAGAGTTTCCCAAAAATGGTGTTTCCAGTCTTTGGGGTATAAATTGTTTAATCTGTACAAATGCATATTTCAAACCATTCCCCTAAACAATGTCACACAGAAGAGTCACTTTAAGGGCGGATCATACATCACTGTATCCAATCACTGAGAAGCACAGATTACCCATACATAGATGCAAATTCTTTCTTTTCTCTGGAGCATTGTACTTAAAAACTCTTATGCCCTGTACAAACTGTGGATTTTATTTCGAAGGTTGTTGGCTCCAACTTGTCTTGCATACACACGGTCACTCAAATGTTGGCCAACAATTACGAACGTGGGAACGTGGTGACGTATAAGACGTACGTCGAGACGATAAAAAGGAGGTTCAATAGTCATGTAATATCTCCATTATGAACGCTAGTTTTACAAGACCGAGCACTTCCGGCTCAACCGAGCATGCGTGACTTTTTGTGCGACGGACTTGTGTACACACGATCGGAAAGTCAGACAACAACGTTTTTTTGGCGGACAATTTGAGAACCTGCTAGCCAACATTTGTTGGCGGAAAGTCAGACAACAAATGTTCGATGGAGCATACACACAGTCTGGACTTTCAGCCAACAAGCTCACATCCAACATTTCCCGTCGGAAAGTCTGACGCGTGTTACACTTTGGGCTGGTCCTGGCTGGAGCTCTTGGCTATCCTTAGGATACATGACATAGTTGGCTTCTGGGAGGCCACTTTCCTGTGCCACTTTCCTCTTCGTGTGTTTGTGTCTGCCTGATTGGACTGTCTGCAGGACATAAGAGGCGGGACACAATTTTCAATGTCCGAGAACCTCCCTGAGCATCAGCAGGGTCAATCCAAAACTATTATAGGCAAAATGAGAAAAAGTTGGAGATTGTCAGCGATTAGAGGGGTTGATCATATCAGAATATTCAGCTGTAATAACAATGTGTGGCTAGAAATATTTGAATAGTTATACTTTTCAAACAGAACTTTCAATGGTGTTTTTTTCTACAGCAAAATACAACATTAGCACCCTCGTCACCATAGCGACCAAAACGTTTCTTCGATATGACAAGCTGCAGGATCTAATAGACAGCATCAGGAAATTTTACCCTACCGTAACCATCATTATAGCCGATGACAGTGAAACACCCCAGAAAGTTGAAGGTGCCCATGTGGAACAGTACATCATGCCCTTTGGAAAGGTATTCCATGCCTACATATATTGTTTTTTCCTAGATGTATGTTTTCAGCTTTAGTATTTTCTTAGATCCAATTACCTTCATTGTGTTTGGTCAACAATGTGTTTTATGAAAGGATAAAGAGAAAAATACTATTTTATTTTTGGATTTTAAGTCTCTGGCACAACTTTAAAGCGACACCGGGGTTGATTTACTAAAGGCTCACAAGGGAATTTTCCCCAGAGCTTAGTGAATGAGGTGAAGCTTTGCTGACACCCATCATCAAATCATGTGCAAGCAAAAATACAATCTTTTTTCTAACTGCTTCCAGACCGCCCACCGTACATACACTGCGGCAGGTCGGCAGCGCCGCTCCCACTGTGATTGGACACAGCGGGAGACAATCAGCGGGTCTGGCGGCCACGAGGGCCGCCACGACCTGCCGATCGTTCACAGGAGAGACAGGTGTCAGAAACCATGAAATCAGGCCGAGACAGAAGTACAGTTAAATCACACTTGTTTAATAATAAAAGTAAAAAGAACAAACGTAGTCAAAACATAACTAAAGTTCAGTAACCGGAACGCAAAGTCACCCAAGCCAGAAATCAGGGATCAATGTAGTGGAACAGCAAGCAGGATCTGGAGCCAGAAGGGATGTCAGCAAAGCAAGTCTTGAACAGGATCACAGGCGATAGTTTCTGTGATGTTGACCAAGGCGAAGGCAGAGCTCTTCTGGACTGGGCAGTTTAAGTAGGCAGGACTGACGAGCAGGATATCATCAACAGCTGAGTACCTGTGGAGAGATAGGAGCTGGCAATTAGCCGACAGCTGAGCGGCCAGCTCAGTGAAGAATGGGCTGAGCCCAGCCCTAACAGGGCAGCGGTGTGCCTATGTAAACAAGGCACACCGCTGCTCTGTCAGGGAGCAAAAGAGAGATCTTGTGTTCCAGATAAGCTGAATTGTGATCTCTCTTTTCCTCCAGTGTATCCACTCCCCCACAGTATGACAGCACAAACAGGGAATGCATTTAACCATTGGATTGCCCCTGGTGTTAACCACTTCCCTGCCAGTGTCAATTAATACAGTAATCAGTGCATTTTATTAGCACTGATCACTGTATTGGTGGCACTGGTCCCCAACAAGTGTCCTATTTGCCCGCTGCAACGTTGCAGCCCCACTAAAAACCACTGATCGCCGCCATTACTAGTAAAAAACATTAAAAAAATAAAAGTCCCTAAATCTATTCCATAGTTGGTGGACGCTTTTGTGCAAACCAATCAATATACGCTTATTGGTATTTTTTTAACAAAAATATGTAGCAGAATACATATTGGCCTAAATTGGTGAAGAAATTAGATTTTTTTACATTTTGTTCATTGGGAATGTTTTATAGCAGAAAGTAAAAAATATTGTTTTTTATTCTAAATTGTCGGTCTTTTTTGTTTAAAGCGCAAAAAAAATAAAAACCGCAGAGGTGATCAACTGTATTTCCAGTTTAATCATTTTTATTCAAGTTTAACAAGGGGCTAAAATTCTATAGTGGTGCCCATGCAGGGGCTAGCATTGACGGTTATAACAAGGGTTAGCTTACAAAAACAGCCAAAAATAGACAATGTAATTATAAAGGAAAAAACGTAAGCTAACACAGCAGCAGAAAATAGGTCTTTTTCATAAAGCCAAGAGGTCCTGAGGAGGTTCCTTAAAACAATGGGGTATCTCCTGGGCCCACCAATACCCATGCAGTGGTGCCAAATACAGCCTATACAGATCTGAAAGGAGGGGCAGATTGGAAATCAAGAGAAAGTTCAGCAGAAAGGAGGCATTAAGGAAAGAGAGAATGCACACCTGACAGGTAGAGAGCCAGGGAAAGGCTAAGGGAAGCAAAATAACAAGGGGTTAGAAGCTGAGAGAAGGGGGAAAGGGTAAGGGCTCGGGAGCAGCCTTCCATCGGTCATAGGCGGCCTAAGCTGGCTTGGGGGAGAGTAGGAAAGGCATATGACAGCCATGGTTACCAAACTTTAAGGAACTTAGCATGGGAGTCTTTATGGATGCTAGATTTCTGTTTAGTAAGCATCACTGTGGTCATGCGATGTCTCACCCCCTGGAAGGGGACAAATGTTTTTTTTCCAGGCTAGGGCAATTGTTCTTTTGGCTGATAAAATAGGTAGGATGCGAGCTTCCGCTGATAGCCGAATAGGCCCGGAATTGGACAATGCAGTAAGGCAAACTTGGTTTCTTTTGGTATGGGGAGGTGAAACAAAGTAAATAGGAGGCCAAATACACGGGACCAGAAACTAATTAGTCTAGAGCACGTCCACCATACAGTATATGTACTACATGACGTCGATGGTCACCGCCCCAGAAATAGCAGTCACTGTAGGATGGAACCGCATGGGCAATGCGGGGGAAACTGTATTTCACACCTTTATTTTCGTCACAGAATCACTTTAATTCACTGTGGTGTGTTTTTTTTAAACAACATTTGTGCTTTTTTTAACTTGCATTTTCTGTAGGCGGCTTCTCTGTGCAGCTCTATACAATCAGATACAGAATCAAGTGCATTTTTACATGTATTTGAATTCAGTGGCGGCTGGTGCTCAAAATTTTTGGGGGGACGCAAACGAACTGAAGAATACTGAAACAAAAACAACAAATGCAGCCAACTGTGCCCATCAATTGCAGCCAACTGTGCCCAGCAAATGCAGCCACTGTGCCCATCAATTGCAGCCAACTGTGCCCAGAAAATTCAGCCAACTGTGCCCATCATATGCAGCCAACTGTGCCCAGAAAATGCAGCCAACTGTGCCCAGCAAATGCAGCCAGCTGTGTCCATCATATGCAGCCAACTGTGTCCAGCAAATGCAGTCTACTGTGCCCATCATATTCAGCCAACTGAGCCCAGCAAATGCAGCCACTGTGATAACCCCCACCCGCCCCCTGTTTGACCGGCGCTTACCCCATCGTTGTGGAGGGTCAGGCAGCGGGTGACAGCGGAGAGCTGTGGGTAGCGCAGGTCAGGCGATGGCTCCTATGTCCCCCATGCGTCTCTTCTTGCCTACTGTTAGGCGGCCAATGGGATCGCCTGTGCCTTCAACCAATCAGGTGGCGGGTATTAGACCCATGCCTCCTGAGTGGCGGAGAGGGGGTTCAGTGTTAGAAAAGCAAATATTAATTTGCTTTTCTAACACACCTGGGTGGACTGCGAGCGCAATGCTCTGCACTCCAAGTCCACCTTTTTTGAAGCCTATTAGAGCCTACAGCTCTAATTAGGTGCTTCAAAAAAACACAGCCGTCGCTGTATTTCAGACGCCCTACGTCCAAAAAGGTGCTGGACGCCTGGATAGGGGGTGGCTACAGCGGCCATGGGATGCAATGCACGAATCTATCCATTCTACACAGAGGGTGCGGCGTGACAGAGGGGCGTCGCCCGTGCACCCTTAATGGATGGGCCGTCCCTGTTGGAATTGAGCTTCATTCATCTAAAAGGTGTGCTTTCCAGAAACTGCCATTAAGCTCCTGCATGCATGAGTTGTAAAAACACACCATACAAAAACACATAGGTGACAACTGCAGAAAAGAAAACACCAAACTCTCCATGTGTTTCAGTGCTGTTTAAAGTAAGCCTAATGCCGCGTACACGCGATGGGAATTTCGGCCAGCAAATCCTTCCTTTCCCTCTAATCCCTCTAATCCCTTTCCCTCTAATCAGCAGTCAGAGCTCTTCTCACTGAGCTCTGCAGAGTGTAACTTCAGCTCTCCACCCCCCCCCCTTTTTTTTTTTTTTTTTTATCACTCAGCTAGTGGTCAGAAGCGGAACGTTTTTTTTTTTTTTTAAACTGTCAGACAAGCTTTAAAATTCTGCACTTTGAACAGATAAAGAAGAAAGGGCTGCAGATATACAGGTACAATAGGAGGACTTCTTCACTTCACTGGGTAAAGGTTAGGATTTACAGCCACTTAAAGTAAATGGAGGAAAGTAGAGAGTCTGCAACGCCAGTAGAAAACAATGACTTCAAAATTGATTTTTCTATACCAGTTTAATAAATTAGTTTGTCCTTAATTTGTTATATAAAGACCATACAGCTTGTAGAGAAAAATATGGTACTTCCATGTAGTATAGTAATACACAGATCATGCAATGCAACAAAAGAACACCTTTGACCAAGTTTGAAATGTTTGCTGTACTCGTTTTGTTCTTTTACATTTTGCCTCAATTAGTCATTAAGATTTGGCAAAGTGAAAATCGGATTCTGCAATGTCTTCCGCTTTGCTGTCCATTATGTTAAATTCCACGGCGCCACCTTGTGTATATTATCATAACTGCAAGTCAAACACTGCAAATGTCAGATTTTACATTTTACTAGTGATATATACAGTAACAGTTGACATAGAGCCGCCTTTCTCTACCTTTTTAACATGAAAGAATCCTTGAAATAATTTTCCATTTTCAAGTCTCACCTCTGCAAATAGTGACTATATTATTATCTACAGCTCACGGAGCATTTGTGTGATGATCAGAAGGGAAGACTTCTGTTTATTTATTTATTACAGGATTTATATAGCGCCAACAGTTTATGCAGCGCTTTATAATATAAAATGGAGACAATACAGTTATAATACAATAAAATACAATCAGTTTATGCAGCGCTTTATAATATAAAATGGATAAGACAATACAGTTATAATACAATAAAATACAAGATGATTAATTTAATAAAACATAATAACAAAAAAAACAATATTTTTTATCTAAAATTAAGCTATTGTACACTCGGGCGAGGTGCGTGGCGAAGGGCGCATTTAGCGCCGCTGTTGACCGTTAAGCGGAGCAATCGCGCTGCGGGCGGTTGTCCACCCCTGCACGCGAAAAAGGGTGTAAACACCCGCAAACCGCCGCCGAGCGGTCGTGTTCGAGCCTGTTTTCAATGGGAAAAGTTAAGGAGCGAAATACAAACGCTTAACAGCGCACGGAAAGATCGCTGCAGGAATCAGATTCAAGTTGCATGGAACGCCAGTGTGAGTCCTCGGGCTCAGAATGGATGACAGCAAGCAGTCTTGAAGGTCAGGTTGAGCGAATGTTTAGCGCAAGAAGGCCTGACGCCCGTGTGAAGGGCGCTAAAACAGCAGTAAGTGAGAGGCGATATTCTAAAACTGTCCATGTGGAGGAGTGAGGAGCTAGCCAAACTTACTTCGATTCTGTGCGTCAGTAGATATGATGTGAAAAATGTAGATGCATCAAGGACAGCGTTTGTCTATGTATCTCAAGACAACCAAGTGCTCACAGGGGGTGATTTTGACTGTATTTTACTCTGACCACTTCAGATCAAGTAACTTGCCTATAAAACCAACCTATGCATTTTAACATTGCCTACCGGCACAACATTTGTCGAACCAGCCGTTGTGTAGCTTCCACGGACTTTTGTGCATGGTCGGATTCCCGCAAAGTGTATAATACATTTTTAAATTTTCCCCACAAATGAGACTTTCTTTTGAGTGTGCACCCGCGGTTTATTCTTGCACTATAAACAAGAAAGGACAAGTTTGAAAAACCCTATTTACTTTTTGCCATAAAATATCCAATTTTTTGTTAAACGAATTTCCGACATTTAGGCGAACGTGTTTCTACATATTTTTGGTGAAAAAAATTGCAAAAATCTATGATTTGGTTGGCAAATTTAGCGTACAAATAGGGGATAATGAAGCATTGGTATTATGATTTTTTACTAGAAGGGCGACGCAATTTTTTATATGGTATTGCGCGGCATTCGGCATTGCATTTTTGGCTATACAATAACAGAGATCGAGCTTTGCATTGATACGAATAGGACGCGGGAAGGGACAAGCGGGATAAGGGAATATGTTCCTTTGGATGATTATGGGGAGGGAGAACAGGGAAGGTGACGATCGGTGTCCAGACAAGACCCCTCGCCCTCCCACTGACCAGACTGGACTGTGTGTTACAACACAGATCATGTCCTGCTCAGTTACTGGCAATCGGAGTGCCCGCGACATCGCGGCCACCGTCAGGATCGGCCAAGCGAGGAAGGCGGTGGCACGTTCCCCCTATGTGGCCGCAAAGGAAAATGCCGTGGTCGGAACAACATGTGTTTTCTTGCGGCATTGCGTGGCGGTTCGGAAAGGTTAAGGAATAGATGCAAACATTGGATATACTTTCCTATGGACATGGTCAGTTGGCCCTGTGCCTAATTTTTCAGCCGGGGGAGTCCGTCAACGACATGAAAGAGCTCCTGAAAAAAAACCTGACCAATGGTTGCATCAATGCCAGCAACCGTGCCCAGGATGCGTTCAGGCCTTCAATTACCACTGGAGCCCAGAAAATCGCCCTGTCCCTACATCATGCGGGGGGGGCAGTGACTGGAGAAGATGCAGAATCCTAGCCTCGCTCCAGAATGCGAGCCAAGCTTATCATGGTCTTGTGCTCCAGCTCAGTACAGTGCCTCGATCGAAATATCACCAGAAAGCTTGTGCGGCCATCAAACTAGTAGTACATTTTCAACCCGAACCGCCCTTTTAGCGCTTACCCATGTTTATGTATGTTTGAATGTAGCTTGATGGATATCGATTTCTCAGATAACGCATCTAATGTAATTCTTTTGTTCCAAGGTTGGTTGCTGGCCAAAACTGGCATCCCATGTGCCTACAAGTACGTCTTGGTGGATGGTTTAATTGTCTCTGCCCCAGATGCGCAGCCAAGGGCCCTGCTCAGAAGAGCTTACAATCTAAAAGGGTGGGGGAGGTGGTACAAAAGTTTATAACTGTGGGGTACAATAATCAGAAGAGCTTACAATCTAAAAGGGTGGGGGAGGTGGTACAAAAGTTTATAACTGTGGGGAATGAGCTGATGGAAGTGGTAAAAGATTAGTTGGAGATGTGATAGGCTTCCCTGAAGAGATGAGTTTTCAGGGACCGCCTGAAGGTAGCTAGAGTAGGGGATAGCCGGACAAGTTGAGGTAGCGAGTTCCAGAGGATGGGAGAGGCTCTGGAGAAATCCTGGAGACGAGCATGGGAGGAGGAAACAAGAGAGCTTGACAGGAGGAGGTCTTGAGAAGAGCGGAGAGGACGGTTTGGGATATGTTTGGAGACAAGATTGGCGATGTAGCTCGTCCCTTACAGATAGTTAAAATGATCATTGCTATCAGAGGTCACTTATCTGAAATTGCTCAAGGAACTCCTAACAACCTCTGAAGGAGAATGGCTGATTTACAAAAAAGAAAACTCCAGGAAATTAGAATTTGCTGTATAGATGATATGTGTAGTTCAGAGTGTGTGTCTGTGTAATCTGCTTATTGAAAGTATTATTGTCAGTATGTGCTAATCATGGTTAATATGTTTCCTTATTATGACATTTTATTACGTGTATATACAAAGAATCTGAGTCTGGCCTGTTTGCATAGTACATATCCACCCTGTACACCTTGTATAGAAATACACCACATTATGGTGGGTAACTGCTCTTATCTCAATGATAGCCTGTGGACAACACAGGCTGCAGATTAAGTAATTCCAGTCAACAAGAAAAATAAATCACTAAACTGTCAATGCTGTCTTGGCATTTTTGCCACTCAGCTCAAAGTGGACCTATCATTATAATTACCAGATAAGCTTGCTTTTTGTATTTGAGACTGCAATTTGTCTGTTCTATTTTTTTTTTCTTTTTGCAAAATTTGAAAAAAAAATCAATAAATACAGAATACAAAAAATAGAGTACCTATTATTTATATCTAAAACATTAAGGCTATTTTCACTCGGGCGCTGGCTGCGCTGGCGGTAAAGCGGCGCTATATTTAGCGCCGCTTTACCGTTTTTTTAGCGGCGCTATTCGGCCGCTAGCGGGGCGGTTTTACCCCCTGCTAGCGGCCGAAAAAGGGTTAATACCACCCGCAAACCGCCGCTGCAGCGGGCGGGCGGGTTCGGAGCGCTGTTTTCAATGGGAAAGAGTGCTATAGGAGCGGTAAATACACCGCTCCTACAGCGCACCAAAGATGCGGCTTGCAGGACATTTTTCAGCGTCCTGCAAGCGCACCGCTCTAGTGTGAAAGCCCTCGGGCTATCACACTGGAGAGACAGCAGCAGCTGTTTGGGTCGGTTTGCAGGCGATATTTTTAGCGCAATAGCGCCTGCAAACCGCCCCAGTGTGAAAGGGGCCTAAAAGACTACAGCTCCCATTTAAGTGAGAGAGTGCGCATTTTCTAAAAACTTGCCATGTGATGCCAGTGAGGTCGCAGTGGGCAGTTCTTAGACCAAAAACTTGACTTGATTCATGTTCATTCAGTAGATATTGATGTGAAAAATGTAGATTGAGTCAAGGGACAGACGTTTTATGTTTTTGTTTCTCAATGAAAACCAAGTGCTAACAATGGGATTTTGACTGTATTTTAAACTCTGACCACTTTTAGATCATATATACTTGCTTATTAAAACCAACCTTATGCAGTTTAACCACTTGCCTACCCGGCACGAACACCCCCTTTCTGACCAAGCCATTTTTCAGCTTTCAGCGCTGTCACATTTTGAATGACAATTGCGCGGTCATGCAACGATGTATCCAAATACATTTTTTATAATTTTTTCCCCACAAATAGAGCTTTCTTTCTTTTGGTGATCACCTCTGCGGTTTTTATTTCTTGCACTATAAACAAAAGAAGAGGGACAAGTTTGAAAAAACACAATATTTTTTACTTTTTGCCATAATAAATATCCAATTTTTTTTTTTTTAAACAAATTTCCTCAGTTTAGGCTGATACGTATTCTTCTACATATTTTTGGTAAAAAAAATTGCAATAAGCATATATTGATTGGTTTGCGCAAAAGTTATAGCGTCTACAAAATAGGGGATATATTTATAGCATTTTTTTATTATTTTTTTTTATTTTTTTACTAGTAATGGCGGCGATCTGCAATTTTTATCATGACTGCGATATTGCGGCGGACATATCGGACACTTTTGACACATTTTTGGGACCATTTACATTTATACAGCGATCCGTGCTATAAAAATGCATTGATTACTGTATAAATGGGACTGGCAGGGAAGGGGTTAACACTAGCGGGTGATCAAGGGGTTAATATGTTCCCTATGGGAGTGATTCTAACTGTGGGGGGAGGGGACTGACTGGGGGAGGTGACCGATCGGTGTCCCTATGTACAAGGCACACACCATCGGTCTCCTCTCCTCTGACAGCACGTGGATCTGTGTGTTTACATACACAGATCCATGTCCTGCTCAGTTACTGGGCAATCGCGAGTGCCCGGCGGACATCGCGGCCACCAGGCACGTGCATCGGGTCCCCAGCGACGCGACGGGCGCGTGCGCACGCCCCCTAGTGGCCGCAAAGGAAATGCCGGCGTCCCGGAACAACAGATGTTTCTTGCCGCCGTCATATGACAGTGGGCGGTCGGGAAAAGGTTAAAGGAGAAGTATAGGCAAAGCTATTTTGGATATACTTCTCCTATGGATCATGGATCAGTTAGTTCTGCACTCCTGTGACCTATTTTCAGCCCACGGGGGCTTAAGTCTGCTGTCAACTGACATGAAAGAGCCGGTCCAGGCTCAGAAAAAATCCGACCATATGGTTGGTATCCATCCAGAATCCTGGTCCAGTGGCTGGTTCAGCCTCTCAATAAACCGCTGAGAGCCCAAGCCAGACACTCCCTCCCCTCCACAGCTCAGTGCTGGGGGGGGGGGGGGCAGTGAACTGGAGAAGACTGACAAGTCCCTAGCTCTCTGCTCACAGAATGCTGAGAACCAAGCTATCAGTGGTCTTTGATTGCTCAGTTCTCAGTACAGTGCCGTCGGGATACAGAAAAAAATATACTAACCTAGGTAGATGCAGCATTGGGTCGATGCTGCATCTACCTAGGTGAGTATCATTTTTTCTAAATCCCGAACTCCTCTTCTAAGTCGTTTGCTTACACCTATGTTTTATTATTTTAGAATGTATCTTTAATGGATATCAGATTTCTTCAGAATAACAGCATTCTTATATTAATTGTTTATTGTTTCAAGGGTTGGTTTGCTGGCAGAAATCTGGCCATCTCCCAAGTGTCTACAAAGTACGTCTTGTGGGTTGATGATGATTTTATATTTTGTTCTCACACCAAGATCGAGAAACTGGTTGAAGTTCTAGAGAAGACAAGCCTGGATGTAGTGAGTAGCCTCAATACTTTGCATGCCTTATGTTGGTATATTGGTACAATCAATATATCTTTTTAGGAAGATTATAGTGAAATTAGAGTTTTGGATATATGCCTTTACAAACAAAGGATATATGTCTTCCAAAGCCGGTTTATCTAATTTGTTCATATGTCAGCCAAGAGTTATGTGATAAATGACATGAATATCAGCCTGGGGCGGCATCAGCTTCATGCGTGACAACTTGAGAAACGTGTTTCTGCTGCCTATAGCAGGCAATTATATCTATGCTTTTGTTTTGTAATCTAGAAGGAAAATTAAAATGTAAATGGTTACTCTGAACACTAATCCTTGCTGTCACTCTTTCCTGTACCAGGTTGGTGGTGCTGTGAGGGAAATTACAGGATATACTACAACATATCGACAGAAGATTAATATCGAACCAGGCGGCAAAGAAGGTGACTGCCTTCAGACAATTCAGGGTTATCACCATGTCATTGAGGGGTTTCCCAACTGTGTGGTGACCGATGGAGTAGTGAACTTCTTCTTGGGACGAACAGAAAAATTGAGGAAAGCTGGTTTTGACCCACGATTGTCAAGAGTTGCTCACTTAGGTAAGATGAAGTACCTCAGTTAATAGGCAATCAATAAATGAAGTTCTATTTCACAGTTACTCACCACACATACACACTAAAAACAAAGTATTGGGTCGAGTTCAAGCGTCCTAGCAGAATAGTTGCCTAGTTACTACCATACAGTGCCTTGAAAAAGTATTCATACCCCTTGAAATGTTTCACATTTTGTCATGTTACAGCCAAAAACATAAATGTATTTTATTGGGATTTTATGTGATGGACCAATGCAAAGTGGCACATAATGGTGACATGGAAGAAAAATTATAAATGTTTTTAATTTTTTTTTTACAAATATCTGAAAAGTGTGGCGTGCATTTGTATTCAGCCCCCTTTACTCTGATACCCCTAACTAAAATCTAGTGGAACCAATTGTCTTCAGAACTCACCTAATTAGTAAATAGAGTCCACACTGTGTGTAATTTAATCTCAGTATAAATACAGCTGTTTTGTGAAGCCCTCAGAGGTTTGTTAGAGAACCTTAGTGAACAAACAGCATCATGAAGGCCAAGGAACACACCAGACAGGTCAGGAATAAAGTTGTGGAGAAGTTTAAAGCAGGGTTAGGTTATAAAAAAATATCCCAAGCTTTGAACATCTTACGGAGCACTGTTCAATTCATCATCTGAAAATGGAAAGAGTATGGCACAACTGCAAACCTACCAAGACATGGCCGTCCACCTAAACTGACAGGCTGGGCAAGGAAAGCATTAATCAGAGAAGCAGCCAAGAGGCCCATAGTAACTCTGAAGGAGCTGCAGAGATCCACAGCTCAGGTGGGAGAATCTGTCCACAGGACAACTATTAGTCGTGCACTCCACAAATCTGGCCTTTATGGAAGAGTGGCAAGAAGAAAGCCATTGTTGAAAGAAAGCCATAAGAAGTCCCGTTTGCAGTTTGTGAGAAGCCATGTGGGGGACACAGCAAACATGTGGAAGAAGGTGCTCTGGTCAGATGAGACCAAAATTGAACTTTTTGGCCTAAAAGCAAAAAGCTACGTCTGGCGAAAAACTAAACTTACACATCACCCTAAACATGCCATTTTCTTTTCTTATGCAGGGACAGGGAAGCTGGTCAGATTTTATGGGAATGGATGGAGCCAAATACAGGGCAATCTTAGAAGAAAACCTGTTAGAGTCTGCAAAAGACTTGAGACTGGGGAGGAGGTTCACCTTCCAGAAGAACAACGACCCTAAACATACAACCAGAGCTACAATGGAATGGTTTAGATCGAAGCATATTCATGTGTTAGAATGGCCCAGTCAAAGTCCAGACCTAAATCCATTTGAGAATCTGTGGCAAGACTTGAAAATTTCTGTTTACAGATGCTCTCCATCCAATCTGACAGAGCTTGAGCTATTTTGCAATGAGGAATGGGTGCAAATTTCACTTTCTAGATGTGCAAAGCTGGTAGAGACATCCCCAAAAAGACTTACATCTGTAATTGCAGCGAAAGGTGGTTATACAAATTATTGACTCGGGGGCTGAATACAAATGCACGTCACACTTTTCAAATTTTTTTGTAAAAAATTTTGAAAACCATTTATCATTTTCCTTCCACTTCACAATTATGTTCACTTTGTGTTGGTCTATCATATAAAATCCCAATAAATTATATTTACGTTATTGGTTGTAACATGACAAAATTTGGAAAATTTCAAGGGGTATGAATACTTTTTCAAGGCACTGTACAATGAGTACCTCCTTGTTACATACTTTAACCGGTAATTCATGTGTATGCATTGGGAAATATTCGATGCCAATGTGAAGATGCTGCATTAGATCTAGATCCAATATTTAAAAACCAACAAGCTTTTTTCTCACACAGCTAATACCCTTAAGGGCCCATTTTTACCACTTGAAATGCAGGAAACACGTGTTTTCCGCATTGCATCAGAACGTGTCTGTTGTCTATAAATACGCGTGGGTGGGATTCATTTTTAATGGTACCCACGCGCATCTAGCAAATGTGCACGTGTTTGCGGTCACCAAACACCAACATACGCATGATGTTGTTTGGTACGGCTCAATTTCAAAATGTGTGCCTGCCATTCTTTTTGCATGTTTCTGTTTGTTTTGCAACCCATGGAAATGAATGGTAATACACAAAAACATGCGCTTCATGGTGTGAACTGGCACTTATTTAGCATCAGTGATGTCAGTTGTGACCAGTTGTAGTCTCTTTATGAACAAAGAGAAATTGTAGCATGACTTGGATGACACCCTTAGCCCAAAGCCTAGATAAGCATGTCAACTATTCTATTGGCTGGGATGCAGAGATTAAGAAATTTGAAGTAGAACAATGCCCCCCCCCCCCCCCAAATGAAAAAAATTAAAACGTATAAGTGCTGCAACACTTAAAGTAGTAGTAAACTTAAGAAATAAAAACTCTGCTGACATGCAAGGCTTTTATAAGGTCTCTTCTATCATAAATCACCCCCCTGCCTGTCAGCGGTTCATGTGATCTGAGCTGAAAATGCGCAGCTTAGACCACATTTACTGCCCTCTTTGCATGCCACGGCGATGTGACTCCCACGTGAATGTGCAGGAGTGACGTCATTGCTGCCCGGCCATTCAATCGGCCAAAGATTCAAACCTAGAAGGAAGATCAGGCGAAGATGGAAGCACCAGGGAGCGTTAACAGCGCTGTGCTGGAGAGCCCCAGTCTGCAGGTAAGTCTGTCATAATATTACTAGTATGCAGTGCATACTAGTATATTATGACTTAAACCTGCCGGGGACCCATTTTTTAGCTTACTAGCCTGACTTTATTACCGCTTTAAAGCAGTATTAAAGGATAAGTTCGCCTTTTAAGAAAAAAAATAATAAATGCACATATTTATGCAGAAAAAAATGTACATTTATTAATTTTGCCTGCAGGAGCCTGGAAAGCATTGCAGAATGGGTGGAACCTTGTGCGCTGCTGAAAACTAAAAACTGAATGCTATAGCTGCTGACACTCCCCACACCTTCCCACAATGTGAATGATAGAAAAACCTGTATTTGTTATTATATATATCTTTGCGGATGCACATGTGTATATAAATGTGTCGCGCTGTGCTCTGCAGAGTGTCTAAAACTGCTGTGCAGACTGCTAATAATATAAAATCACACACCTGTCCCAATGAGTGTCTGAAACTGCTGTGCAGACTGCTAATAATATAAAATCACAGTCCTGTCCCAATGAGTGTCTGAAACTGCTGTGTAGACTGGAAATAATATAAAATCACAGTCCTGTCCCAATGAGTGTCTGAAACTGCTGTGCAGACTGCTAATAATATAAAATCACAGTCCTGTCCCAATTGGGACAGGACTGTGATTTTATATTATTAGCAGTCTGCACAGCAGTTTCAGACACTCATTGGGACAGGTGTGTGATATATATATAGATATATATAATATAGATATATATAATAACAAATACTGGAAAGCATTGCACCCATGATCAGTGGATCAGGGGTACAATGTCAGGCTTCTGCAGACAAGCCCTGCAGCTTTTTGCCTGTACCTCCAATACAGGCTGACTGTTAACAAGCTGCATGGCTTGTGAATAACGTATGAGAGCGCTCATTAGTGCCCTCACAGTCCATTCAGAACTACAAACCGTCATCTGTGGTGGCTGACAGTAGTTGTAGTCACAGGAACTGTGAATGAATGATGGGACTGTGTGGATGAAGCCCTGCACAGCCACCCTGTTTTTGGATTAAGACAGTGGGTGCAGAGAGAAGATCCCCTGCCTGCTGTCACACTGAGGCAAGAAAGGTGAACTAAGCCTTTAAACCCAAAAGAAAACATTTATTATATTGCAGCTTACCATTTCTTAGATGTGGTGACTGCATTATTTTTTTTAGATTTCTTTTTGTTTCTTCTTGTTATTTTCAGTTTCAACAGAACAACCTCACCTTTAAATGTAGCAGTTACATTGTTGACACAAATCATTCACCACTAACGGGTGCTTACAATGATCATTTTTTTTATTTATTCATGTAAAACCTTTATCCCAAAAGAAAACAAAACTGTTGTAACTGCAGATGGTATTTTCCTTCAATTTGTTAGTGTATCTAAAAGTGCTAGTACATCAAAAACCTCCTCTTGCCAAAATGGCAATGCTGGTGTCCAAAAGTGTGGCTGTGCTCCTTCATCCAGAATGGAGGCACTTTAATACAGGAGGTGTGTTACTGGTCAGATCACCAGTTAAAAACAGAGGGGAAAAGTCTTAAAAAAAAATAAAATAAAAAAATAATACAGCCACCACATCTAATGATAAGCTGCAATATATTACATTTTGGGTTTTGGGTTTATTAGTGCTTTATGTGTAAGTGGATCTGCACTTGTGTTCACTTAGTTCTCTTACAAAGTCTCATAACTACCTGATGATCCTACCAGTAAAGTCCACCTTGTATTGTCCTCAATTCAGAGCAGTGTTGTCACCCACATATAGGCCATATGCCTGCTTGCATTAAAATGTGATGAGGAGACATTGCAAAGGGTTTGGCTATCAGCATTGGCACTGCTGATTCAAAAGCCTGTAGGCTGTCAATCTTTAGTTGTCCACACCTAGCTCTGCCCATTGCTTTCTGGATTGACAGCACTCGGACCAGTTTGGCACATGGGGGAGATTTACTGAGCCCCCTTCCACACGGGCGCTTCCGTGCAACGGATTCCGCTTTCTCAGCGGGGGAATCACAGCGCTGATCCCGGCTGAGCAGGCAGATGACCGGTCCTGTCTGCTCCGTTGGGGAAAAGCGGATGGAAACGGACCACCTGTCTGTTTTCATCCGTTTCCAATCTGTTTGTCCGTTTGTTTCTGTCAGTCATCCTGCCTATCTAGTGAATTACTTATTTTAGCAACTCTGTTAAGAGGAAAGTATATTAATGTCTGTTTTCTTTTATTGCAGAATTCTTTATAGACGGACTACGAGAATTACACGTAGGGTCGTGCGATGACGTCATTGTAGACCATGCTTCAAAAATCCACCTCCCATGGTCTCAAACAGAATCAGACAAGGAATATTTGAAATTCCGTCATCCCAAAACTTCAGATATGAAAAATATCCAACACGAGTTGTTTTACTTTAAAAATCGCTTCAAGTGCATGACTGGAAACTGAAAGAGAGATCCAAGTGTTGTCCAATGGACAAAAACAAGAAAATGATATGGAAGGAATTCTTTTTTTTTTTTTTATAGACTTTGACTAAAGAAAATGTCTGGTCCTAAAATTATGATTGGAGGTGCTGCTTTCAAAATCATTTGTCCTGACTGTAGATTTTGTCACTACAGTCACATCTGTTAGGGGTAAAAAGTGAGGAAGAGGAATAATATTCTGCAAAGATTAGGCAATGACACTTAATTTTGCTACAGACCAGCCAGATTACACTGAGGCCTACAGTGTATCCTTGGCTGTATACCTCTTAGGAGCAGTGATAGAAAACTCCTTGGATAATACCATCTCAAGGTAACAAGTGTTTTTTTTTTTTTTTTTGTTAAACCAACGCCTTCATTGCTTTTTGGAAGTGGAATGGCAGATCACATGACATTTGACCGCTAAATATGCTGCTAAATCAACAGATAAATCACTGAAGAAGAAATAAGTGTGAAACATAACCTGCCTTGTCAGGGCACTTCTAAACAGTACACCACCTGCGTGGAGTGTGTATGCTTCTGTTTCTTTTTGGAGTATATCTTAGGACAACATAAAAATTCTGTACGCCCCAGCAATACATGCACATTTCCCCATGTTATGTCCGTTAAAACATACTGCATGTACAGAACAATGCCGTTGATCTGTGAAAAATCCAGTAAACTCCTAATCCTGTTTGGATTGACTGAACATAGCTATCAGCTATTGCCACGGTGATACTACTTGGTTTAAAGAAGAGGCAAAAGCATAGGAAAATTTTTGATATCTTTAGCAAGGACTCTTCATTCTTTTGCATAAACAAGGGAATTGTTTTCTTTTTTTTTTTCTCAGTACCCAAGTCAGGGAGACTCATATCAAGGCCAATGGTACAGCAATCTGAGCATAAGAAGCAGATTTTTCATTATTTATTATATATATAAAGACTTACTTGAATAATTGACAGTCGAATTGCAAGTGTGTACGAAGAAATCGCAGCCTCATGTCCGATAGGTAGGTCAGTACAATAACTTCAGATATGCTTTTCTGTTTAGTGCAAATTGATGTTTGGTTTATTTACAGAAATTGTGGTTGGGCCAATAGACTGTAAGCTTTAGCAGGATACAAGGGTAAGGGATCAATGTTCACTGCAAAGTTTTGCAGATTATGGTAATGTTAACTGTTCATCTAGTGCACTAACTTTCTCTTATATACTGGACAGGTCCATATTTAAGGTTTAAGTGTATTTATACGGTACATTGAATTACTTTTGATTCCAGTCACATACAGCAGTTTCATGCACAAGTAACCTGTTGAACCTCAAAAATATTTTTTTCTTAGATGTCTTTGATTACACGTATGATAGCAGCACCTGCGGGATGATCTTGGGAATTTGTGTCAAATTCCTTCCTAGACTTGTGCAATTTTGCTTGACGTGTATAAGTGACTGTATATCAGGAGGATGAGTCCTCCTAAATCAATCATTTTTTTTCAGGGGAGACAAAGGATAGGCACAAACCTGGGACTGGGTGACCACCTCCTGGATGATCAGGTTTTCTGTGAGTTAAACCTATCTATGCTATTCTAAGCTGAGTTTGTAGTTGGTCTTACCTATTCGTGGTGCTGATTTAGGGTAAAGACACAAAATGAAATAGTTTTATTCGTTTTGAAAAAGACAATAAATTATGAAGTTTAATCTTTTACTGACTGTAGCCGTTTCGGTCCAGGTGAAGCAAAACAAACTATCTGCCCAAACTTTGTGCCAGTTTTGTTTCATTTACAAAAAAGCCCTTCCTGCCCTTAGAAAGTCAAAAAAAGATAGTCTTGAACTATCCTTATAGCTGAGGATACCGTTAGTTGCAAGAAAAGCATCTAGTAATTTGTAAAGAGGACCTACACTGTAGAAGCTGTGCCCAAAAAAAGCATGCAGAGGGCCAGGGAATGCTTAGTACAAAGGGCACTGCTTAGGTACAATTTCTAGATGTTCATTATAAGACAGCAAAATGCCACTTCAGTTCAGGCTCACTGTTAGTCTGTACATTATTTTTGCTTCCTCATTCTGTAGAGCACTCCACAACCATTCTTCCAGTAAACAACACCTATATACTATATACTACAGAAAAAACATTTTTTTAGTTTAGAAAAATTCCCCATAAGCAAGCTGCATGGTAAAAATGTGAGGCTAATTTTGATGAAGTTTCAGCAAAAATTTGCAAAATTTGCAAAATCTCTCTATTGATTACTGGTCCACTTAATTTTGCCTCCCTAATTTCCTAAATTTGAGTACATTTTGTGTTCCTTCAAAGTCGTTATTGATACTCTTTTTGTATTTACTACCTTGGTGGCAATTCACTCAATCTGTTTATCCAACACCACACTATTTAACCACTTTAAAATGTTAACTGTAACAGAAAAATTTCTAAAAAATTTACAACGTTTTTAGGATTCATCTCCTACGTCATGATCGTCTCCCCCGTCATCACTCCCATGCTTCTATTAAATCCAATTACTGGCTGTCAAAATAAAAATGAGTAACACGGTGTAACAATGTATTGAATGTAAATATAAATGTTTGTGTATTTGCATGTGTTGGAACTCCCCTGTATATAATATATGTATAAAATAGTCATGTGCTTGGATTTATAAATATTCTTTTAACCCGTAACTAAAATACTCAGTGATAAATGCTGCTCAGCCATCCCCATTTTAATTTGTAGTCCGTATACAGCGACATTTTGTATATACTTATGTTTACAGGCATTGCAAGTGTTAGTGTATATTTGCAATGTGTACTTGCCTATGCAGGTTTATTTAAAAGGGAACTCCAAGAAGTTTTGAAGGAAGTCAAGGGAGTTGATCTGCTCTCATACCAAGCACATCTACCTCTTGTCCTAGTCTATGGTCATACAAGGAATTCCCTTACACACAAGCCAGAGAGCAGACAACAGGCTTTAAAACTGATGGAGGATGTAGGTTGCTCAGTTAGTTTGATTCTAAAACTAAGAGTACTAAATTAGTTCACACTTCAGTTAAAATGTTTGTTTGTTTTTTAATCAAAGGCATTTTTTACAATTTTGGATAGAGTGGGTAAAATTTTATTTTTGTCCTAATATAAATAGCGCCAACCTAAAATGCCATGTGTTAAAAATTGTGGCAGCTGCCCCTTTAAGTCTAAAACACATTAAATCTAGAATAAAGTAAGCGCTATTCCTCCGCATTAAATAATTGTGTTAACATCAATATATGGTTATAACCTCAAAAAATATAAAAAAAACACTGCAAATATCACACACCTGCAATAAATTGGAAGGCCGGTGTGCCGGCCTGAAGTTATGGGAGGAGCCCGGAGGGTATTTAAGCAGCCCAAAAGCCGCTGGTCTTTGTCGGTTTCCTGTGCGAGATATCTGATACATCAGACATCTAGGACCGACTCGTTCGAGACAAGCGTGGTTGGTGCAGGTTCGTGAGCTCCGTTTCGTCTGTCCGTCTCCCTGTGTTGTTGCAGTCCTGTGTTCCGTGTTCGTGAGTCGTGTTGTCCCTTCGTGTCGCACTCATGTTGCCGAGTCGCAGTTCCGTACAAAGAGTCTGGTTCGGCTGTCGCAGGTAGGGCTTCGGCTCCCATGTTTACGTTCCCATGCACTGCTTATCATGTCACTAAACTGTGGTCTGCGTAGCTCACGAACCACGCACAGCTTGTCTCGAAACACTTAACAGTTACACGCACGTTTTTGGTTGTACACGATCGGGAGCCACCTAGCGGCACGCACAATTCATGGCCGCCCGCCATGACACTCCGACCGATGCCGCATCAGGCGCTCAAGGGTTCCCCTACGCGGTCGGATTACACAGTCTTTGAATCGTTCAAACATGGCTCACTCACGGGTGCCGTTCGCACTCACACGCATCAGTTATGTCATGTCAAATCGTTCAAATCGGTCATGCCAGCAAGCATGCCGAATCGCTGTTTGCATTCCGAATCGCTGTTGGCATGTTAATTGTACGAATCACTTCGACCGTGTCAAAACATTTCATTGTATTAGCATGGCAATCATTTCATCATTACAACGTGGCTAACGTATCGAGCCATCCGGTCATGCTAAGTCATTTCGCATCGTTTTTAAGCTGGGCGTTCATGCCATCATTTCATTTCTGGCCATACTCAGATTCAAGTCATGTCGCATTTCATGCACTGATTTGTCTCGGGGTACCCAGGTTACGGCCGCATTACCATACATGCTTCAGAGATTGGCCCACCGCTCGTACGGATGCATGCTCGAGTCTAGTCTTTGTCATGGTTTCGGTCATTGGCCACGTATCGGTCTGAATCCGGTCGCATACGGGATGCTACGATTCGCAGCGGTTCGCCTAGCTGCTCGGCCTCCTTTCTATACATGCTCCAGAGACAGATTCAGTTAGAAGTTGCCTCGGTCGGTTGAAGTCTAGTCTTTGTCATGGTTTCATTTCGGTCACTTTACCTCTGGGTGGGTCCGGTCGCATCCACAGATGCTCCGACCGGGTCAATCCAGACGCCCAGCTGCCCGGCCTCATTTCGATACATGCGCCAAGGGCAGAATCGCATCACAGGTTGCGTTCATTCTTGATTCTTGTCCTTGTCATGGTATATCATTTCTGTCTCACCTTACCACGCCCCGGCACGAATTCAGTCACTTCCCCGCACTAATTCATGTCGGCGTGCCCTAGGCCGGCCTCATTTCAATACATGCGCCAGGGACGGAATCGCATTGCAGGTTTTCGGTCATTTTTGATTCTTGTCCTTGTCATGGTATATCATTTCTGTGTCACCTTACCACGCCCCAGCGTTAATTTAGTCACTTCCCCGTACGAATTCACGCCGGCGTGCCCTAGGCCGGCCTCATTTCAGTACGTGCTCCAAAAAAAAAAAATGCTCAGTCACTAGACAGTGGCATGATGATCAAGGTCGCTGTCATACGAGTGCTAGCGTTTCACCTCATGCAGTAGCACTGTGAGTCGAATCCTGTGGCGTCTAGTATGTCACAGTTCGGCCCCAGCGTACCCCAGGCAGTTGGCCTCATTTCACGGTTGTCTCATTTCTGTACGTGCTCCAGAGTCCGGCTCGCAGTCACTCCCATACGTTACGACAGGGCCTGGCCTCTGTCACGGGAGGTTCATTTCAGTTAAGGCAACCTGTCATTTCATTTATTTATGTTGTTGTCTGTCATTTAATTCCACAGCTGTCATGCCAGTCAAACTCCTAAGTCACTATCGCCTGTTGTTGTCATCAACATTTGGGTACCGTCGCACAAGGCGGCAGCAATTTCAAATATAAAAAAAAAAACGCACAGTGAGGGGGGGGGGGGGGGCATGGGCACCTGCATTTTTTCACTTCAGGTACGTATGCCGTAGGTTACACGTCCAAACTCATTTCTTGTCACCTCTTTATAGGCCCAGCCTGCGTGACCAGTCAACTGAGCAACGGGTCTTGGCAGCCGCCATGTCGTCAGTCGGAAGCGATGACCTCACCACCCCGCTATCTCCGGCCTCAGCCTCCGAGGCTGGCAGTGCCCAGTCCCTCAGGGCATGGACAATCCCCAGGCTGTCCGCCGAGCTGAGGCGCAGAGGGATACCCCTCTCGTCTGCGGCCAGGAAGGCGGAGCTATTCAGGCTCCTCTTCCCACCACCGGCCGCAGCAGGCTCCAGCAGCCAGCAGGCGTCCCTGGAATCTATTTCAGCCGCCGTCACTCAGCTACACACCCTTGTGTCTTCCCTGTCTTCCTCGATCATTGAGGTCCAGGACAGGGTGACACGCCTGGAGACCAGCCCGGCCGCCACGGCTCCGGACCCTGCCGTGGTCCCAGCCATCAGTGCACCGGCCGCAGGTAGCGATCTGGCCACGACAACCATTCATCCTTCCCACCTGGTGCCACCCAACGTGAGGAAGGACATTCTAGAGGGCAGAGACGTCAACCTGGCCTCGCTCATGATCTCGGTCCACGATTTGGCTGAGAACAAGGCGTATACCTGGGGGGACGTCTCGGTGGTTTTGAAGGCTAAGGATCCGAGGCTGAACAGAAAGCTCACGGTGCCTGAGTTCACGCTCGCTTTCGGTATGTTCAGGGACGTGCTGTGCTCAGCCTCCCCTGGCAGGCGAGAGGAACTGGACCTTTACCTCCATTTAATCGTAGACCTGGGCCACAAATACGGTGGTTCAGCGTTCTACGATTATCATCGGTCCTTCTCGGCCAAAGCCGCGGCCAGGTTCTTGCAGTTCCATTTGACGAGGGACTGGAGTGTAGTGGACACCGAGTTGTTCTGCCGCCACTTTGCGGGTCTACGGTCCCCACTATGTGCTGTCTGTCAGTCAGCGTCCCACACTGCGGTCTGGTGTGCCAACATAGTCTCCGTCCACCCGACAGCTAGCACGGCCTCTACCAGCACGAGTTAGGCTCAGCAGGCCCCGGCGCAAGGGCAGAAGATGGACAAATTGGGACGTCCGGTGCGGATGGTTGGGGGTGCCGCCATTTGCAACAACTTCAACTACGGCTCCTGCAATTTCGGCCAGTGCCGGCTGTTGCACGTCTGCACCTTATGCCAGAGGGCGCACCCCAGGGTCCTGTGTGAGATCAAACAGAAAAAAACATCACCCTGCCCCACGCCACCCATGAATGCCGGAACCTGCGGTCAGCAGCAACGGACGAGCCAGCTATAGATCTCCTTCTCCAGACGGAGTTGGATCGGGATTTTATGATAGGCCCGTTCAGTCAGTCCCCCTTTAGCATCTGGAGGGTCAGCCCTATCGGGCTTGTACAGGGGAAATTTTCGAATAAAAAACGTCTGGTGTATGATTTGTCAGCGCCTCATTCTTCCGTCGTTCCCAGTCTCAACTCGCTCATTCCCTCTGAGGAGTTCTCACTGAAGTACGCTTCAGTAGATATGGCTGTCCAGGCCATACTCAGGGCAGGGGTAGGAGCTTGGCTCTCGAAGGCGGACATATCTGACGCCTTCAAGCTGCTGCCTATACATCCCTCCCTGTGGTGCTGGCACGGCATCAAGTGGAGGGAGCGATATTATTTCGCAACCAAGTTGACCTTCGGGTCTAAGAGTAGTCCTTGGTTGTTTAATAAGTTCGTGGAGACACTGGGGTGGAGGCACAGTGCCACGAGGTCATCCACTATTTGGATGACTTCCTTCTGATAGAACCACCCGGGGCTCCCCCAGGGGACCTTGGAAAATTGAGGACTGTTTTCAACAATCTAAACGTACCCATAGCGGAACACAATGTTGACGGGCCGGCGCACAAGATCACATTCTTGGGCGTCGACCTTGACACTCAAGTCATGCAGGCCAGCCTTCCCGCAGACAAGTTGGACCGTATCAGGATGGTTCTACGAGAGTTCACCTGGGTGGGGGGATGTACTCAGAAGCAACTTCAGTCTCTCCTCGGGATGTTGAATTTTGCTATGAGGATCATCCCCCAGGGCCGCTCCTTTGTGTCCCGGCTGCTGGTCTTCCTGTCCTACACTCAGGACCCAGACCAGGTCATCAGGCTGGATACGGCAGCCAGGGCAGATCTGGCCATGTGGAAAGACTTTCTCAGTAATTGGAACGGTGTGTCCCTGTTCATCCCAGTAGTGTCCTCGCTGTCACCTCAGGTGGTGACAGATGCGGCGGCATCCACAGGATGTGCCGCCATTTTTGGCCATTTGTGGTTCGCCGCCCCCTGGCCTCCACAAGCACTAGCCACACCAGGCTTCACTACCACGTCAGCCCTCTTTGAGCTGTACCCCATCGTAGCAGCCGCTCACCTGTGGGGTCACCGTTGGTCTGGACAGACTGTGGCTTTTACGACAGACAATCAAGCCACAGCCGAGATCATCAGCAAGGGCAGGTCTAAATCCAGGCCCGTCATGTCCTTCCTTCGCAGACTGGTCCAGTTATCCCTACAACATCAGTTTAATATTTACTGCTCATTTGTTCCAGGGAAGTACAACGCAGCAGCGGACGCACTCTCCCGTTTTAACTTTATTTCTTTCTTTAAACAGATGCTGGGAGCCTACCATCGTTTAGCCACTATCCCGGATTGGTCACAACTGACCTTGGACTAGCCCCACATTTACGATCAGCTACCAACATCATCAACTCTTCGCTTGCCCGCAACACCCGTCGGGCCTACCGGACGGCCTGGAGGGCATTTAATAAATTCCTGCCCCAACGCCCCCGTGAACCTTCCAGCGTCAAGCAGGTTCTGGCGTTTATCGCTTATTGCCATTCTCACCTGGCACTGTCACACAGCACGATACGCCTGTACGTGGCCGGGGTGCAGCACTACTTGTCTCTTCAAGACCCCGCGAGGCCTTTGGTGTTCTCTTGCCACGCAGTAAGGGCTCTACTGCGCGGAGTTCAGAAACACCGGCCGCTAGTCAGCCCTAAGCGGCTGCCGATCACTGGGGAGATCTTTAAGGGGATGTCTGACATCTTGGATAGGTCCCCTTTTGGTCTTCTCCTCAGCACCGTCCTGCAGGCTGCGATACACATGGCGTTTTATGGGTTTCTGCGGCCCAGCGAGTTCACTCGCAGTCACCCAGCTGGTCCAGTCTTGCATAAGAGTAACCTCTTCCGCCACCAGGATCACTATGTTCTTCACTTGTCGATGTCTAAAACTCAGCAGCGAGGTTCCGGACAGATATACACCTGTACAGGACCCACAACAACTGGTGCCCAGTCACCGTGTTAAACCGGTTGATGGCACTGCTGTCCGACCGCCCAGGTACCAGCCCGCTTTTACCCTTTCCAGTTAAACCGCTCAACTCGTCACAGTTCGTGGAACATGTCCGGGTCCTTCTCGGCAATCTACATTTGGACCCCAGCCAGTACTCCAGTCATTCGTTCCGGATAGGGGCGGCCACGACGGCCTCAAGACAGGGGGGTTCCGGACCATGTGATCAAGAAACTAGGTCGGTGGAAGTCGGCCTGCTTCTCTCGCTACATACCTGACCCACAGCTGGAGATGGCTCAGGCCTTTGCCCGACTTACCCAGTAACATTTACCTTTAATAAATAATTATTCCCTACCTGAAAGTTTTTGCCCCCTTATTTTGGTGTACCATACGATAGACCAAGGCACGCTTTCAGGTCTATTTCATGTTGGTAAGTTTTGTGTGATACTTGTGCGTCATCGTTACTCATATCGTCCGTAGGGCTCTAGACCATAAATTGGAAGGCCGGTGTGCCGGCCTAAAGTTATGGGAGGAGCCCGGAGGGTATTTAAGCAGCCCAAAGGCCGCTGGTCTTTGTCGGTTTCCTGTGCGAGATACCCACCCACCCTCCCCTTTTTTAGAGCTTCTTCTAAGTATTCTTACTCCAGACTGAATACTCATTTCACATTATTCCATAGCTCCTTATTTTATCATTTCTTATCTAGGGTATGCCCCCTTATTTTGGTGTACCATACGATAGACCAAGGCACGCTTTCAGATCTATTTCACGTTGGTAAGTTTTGTGTGATACTTGTGCGTCATCGTTACTCATATCGTCCGTAGGGCTCTAGACCATAAATCATAAATCAATGCCACATTTGTGAAAAAACATATGATGCAAAAAACAAAAAAAAAGAGAAAAAGAAAAGTCCTTTTCAAACTGTTCAAACACAAAATTTGCACTTGTTAAACTTCATCCCATCCACTGTGCTGTTTATATGAAGTGATTGTAAACCGCAAATGCAAAAAAATGTGCTCCACTGCCAGTGATACTACTATACTATTGCACTCACCAGAGCCCTGAGGCCCTCTGGACCAACACGCGTTTGTTATATAACGCAATAAAATAACACGATTAGCTTGTCATTTCCTTTTGGGTGATTGGTGCACATCCATCGAGGAAAGAACATACCTGTTGGATGAAGAAATGCTGATTTGGAGTTCCGTGTTGGTTATTTGGGTTATATAACAAACATGTGTTGGTCCAGAGGGCCTCAGGGCTCTGAGTGCAATAGTAGTATCACTGGCAGTGGAGCACAATTTTTTTTTTTGCATTTGCAGTTTACAATCACTTCCAAGTATACAATCCCTGGATGGGATGAAGTTTAACTAGTGCAAATACACGGAATTTTGTGTTTGAACAGTTTGAAAAGGACTTTTCTTTTTCTCTTTTTTTGTTTTGTTTTTTGCATCATATGTGTTTTTTTTCACAAATGGGACATTGATTTATGATTTATTGCATGATATTGCAGGTGTATGATATTTGCAGTGTTTTTTTTTTTAACACAATTTTTTTAATGCAGAGGAATAGTGCCTACTTTATTTAGAACAATTCTGGGTAAATTGAAACCCTTTGACAGGTTTTATTGCTGACTTTGTCCCTAGAGGGGAAATTCACACTTCTTGTTTGTTCTGATTCTGGTGACCATTTTCTCCGGAAAAAATAAGTAGTGGGATATCCAAAAATGTTAAAGTCATCAGAGTAATAGGTAACCTATTCATATGAAAACTGTAATGCCGCGTACACACGATCGGAATTCTGGTCGGAAAAAGCTCTGATGGTTTTCCCGTCAGAATTCCGACAGAATTTCTCTCAAACTGTCTTGCCTACACAAGTGTGTATGCGATTGCGTGTCGGAATTGCATACACATGATCGGAATTTCCGATAGAAAGTTTTTCCTTCGGAAAAATTAAGAACAGGCTCTCAATCTAAAGTCCGTCGGAAATGCCGACAGAAAAAGACCGATGGGCATACACACGGTCGGAAAATCCGACAAAAAGCTCCCATCGGACTGTTTCCATTGGAAATTCCGGCCATGTGTACGCGGTATAAGATGGGAATTATGTTGTGATTTCCTGTTAACTCTACAATAGGAAGTGAAAGTAAATCTTCCAAGATGGACACAGCAAAAATAATTTCATAGAGGTTTAACCCTTCCGTAGTCTACTTAAACCCAAAAACAAACATAAAGGTTGTCACTTTATTGTGCCAATATGTGATGTTTGGTAACCCATGATGTTTACAGGGGGTCCCCGACTTACGAACACCCGACCTACGAACAACCCCTACTTACCCATGATGTTTATGTGAGTTTATAATTTATTGTACCCAAATATACAATACCATGTTTTGTGAAGCACTGAAAAAAAGACTGTTTATACACTTTGTAAGAAAACTAGAGGTTGTAATATAATCTATGATTTATGTGAATATTTGTACATGTTTTTATTTAATGTTGTCATTTATTTAAAACACCAAAAATAAATCTTTCAACAAAATTGGTTTTGTGTATTTTTACCATCCTGCTCTTTTTTCTCCACCATTGATAAAAATTAAAGAAATGCATTGTAGTTTCAACAGAGCATTTGTTGTATTTGACTTATTGCATGACAAATATTACATGTGCCTATCAATGGCAGTGGACTTCTTGAGAAGTTGGATTGTGCAGCAAACCATAAAATACCCCAGCCTAAATTAAAGATCAACTTCTTTAATGAATTTAGGTAGAAGAGTTCACCTATCCAAGACAGTTTTTCTCCAGGAGCACACCAGATCTTCCTATAAACTTCCTCTTGGTGGTGACCAGGTGGTCTGTGAACACACATCCCTCTGCAACCTGAATTTGTGCTTGGATATTAAGAATCCTGCTGGTTCATACTAAATCCCAAAGATAGTCATAATGGCTACTTAACTTCCCTGATAATTTTTCCCCATTTTCTGCATACCTCACATCCTTTCTTTTCACTCCGGGTTCCCGTCCCAACACTTCACTAGATTTCCTCAAAACAGAATTCCAGGCAGGACTTTTTAAGAAAATAGGCAACTGTGTTGTGTAACAATTTTTTATCCCTCAAGAAGTGTATGTCACCGCCAGGATAATTTTTTTTCATATTTACAGTTTTGTTCCTGCAGGATAGTATAGCTTTTGCTATACTTCCAGCCCACAGCAGCTTTTGGTTCACAGAATACAAAACTATTTGTTGGACAAAGGGAGAGGTGGAGTCCAAACAAAACTGTAGCTTCTGTGCATGAGAGCCACAGTGGGCTAAGGTGCTTACTAAATGAATCTTGCGACTTGGTGACACCCAACTAGTGATGACAGGGTTGAACCGATACCAAACACTGAACCAAATCATGTTCAGACTGGATCTAAGATTCTTGTTCCTTTCCTTCTATTACTTGTGAAAGCTGTGCCAAATGTATTAGGCAGTGATTATGAGAATGGAACAGCAATATGGAATGACATTATGGCAGCAAGGAAATCAACACATTAGAGAATAACTCTAAAACAGAACACTATGGATGTAAGTATGACCCATCTACGATTCTTAAGCCCTATCTAAACCACTGGCAGATCAAATATATAGTCTGTCGGCGGCGGAGCTCTTAAATTTGCATTGGAGTTCTCATCCTCCAAGCGAGGGTACATGCAGTGCAAAAGCTATGAAGGGAATGCCCCTAAAGTGTCCTGGGTAGATCCTACCAGTGGCAACAAAGTTCAGCAACAGCAAACAAGTTTCCTGCACACAAATGTGGTCCTCTGAAGGTCTCTCTGGTAGGCCGGATGGAAGTGAATGAGGCATGCTGCACTAACTCTGTGACAAAGATGCTTCACAGCCTCTCTGGCAAAATGGGAAAGGTCTGTGGATGGAACTGTCCCTGTCCCAAATCTGCAGAAAAGGGGTTTAGTGTTCAAAAGCATAATGAGCAGCTCAAATGCCCCCTCCTGAGTAGAGATATGCAAGCAGGTTTCCCTCTTTCTTCTTGGAGCAACTGCAAGCTGTACACAGGTGCTCCACCAGCCTTGGTGAATCCTGTACGCAATCCCCCTGGTGCTGGTGACCCTTTCTCTCAGTTACTCTTCCAGGGGGTTCTCCCTAGAAGGTACCCCCATATGTTAACAGCATCTAGTCTAGTATAATTCAGAAGGAGGGGGGGCACACACTGTCTCTCTTTTCCTGGATAGCCAGTCTGCATGCTCAGATAAGGGTTTGGTATACATTTTGGTGGGGACCCTATGCTTTTTTCTTGTTTTTGCATGGGGTTCCCCTATTCCATCCATACCAGACTTAAAGCGGAGTTTCACCCAAAAATGGAACTTATGCTTTTCCGGTTCCTCCCCCCCTCCGGTGTCACATTTGACACCTTTCAGGGGGGAGCAGATACCTGTCTAATACAGGTATTTTGCTCCCACTTCCAGGCATAGATACCCAAGCCACCAGCGGGTATCTACGCCACTTCCCGCCACCCCCCCCGGCTGTCTTCTGGTAGACACATGGGTCCCAGAAAACAGCAGGGATCAGTGGGATAGCGCAGTGTGAGTTGCACGGCAAGGCTTCACTTCCTGACACCCTTAACGAAAATGGCAGCATCCGACAGCTGAGGGATAGATTGGCTTTGGGTGCCAACATTGTGGGCGCAGTGGACAGGTAAGTGTCCTTATTTTAAAAGTCAGCAGCTGCAGTATTTGTAGCTGCTGACTTTAAAAAAAAATTGACGGAACTCCGCATTAAAGGAGCTGTTATGGAATTTTGGGGGACCCCATGCCATTTTTTTTCATTTATTTTGCATGGGGGGCCCCCTTGACATTCATGCCAGAACCTCCTCAAGGATATAGACAGAGTGGTGAAAAAAGTAAGATATCTCAATGTTATGAAAATGTGAAAACTTCAGCGAGTAACCAATCTGATTTTAAATTATTTCCTATGGATTATTGGCTTTCAAAGACAAGGGTTGTTCATTAGGGGGTCTGTTGGTTGTTAGTACCATAATTCCGTAAGACTAAACTTTAAACTTTTCAGACATACAGTACATATTCCACTCATACTTGCGTCTGCTTTAATAACTTGTACATATTGACAATGGGCCCAGAGCTACATCCAGTACACATGTTAACTCACCTATGCTCGCAGTTCTCCCCCAGCAGGGGACTGTCTAGAAAAGCTGTATACTTCAATGGCTTGCACAGCCTGATGGTTGAATGCAATATTCAGGCCGGCACAACATGAAATAGAGTAGTTTGAGATATGCCAATTTTATATTTGAAGAGACATATTTCAAATATGGTATTGATTAATGTGTTTGATGCTGGTTATGAAATTATTTGCCCCTTAATAATATTTTTAGTACTTTCTCTTTCTAAAAAAAGTTGCCTTATTTCTCAGCTGATAGAAAGAACAAAAGTCTAAATGAGTGGTTTTAATTCATGGATAAGTACAGTTTAGTTAACAAAATTAAGGCCACATTGCATCCCTTTCTCAGCTTAAAAGTAAGAATAATAAAAAAAAGCCTTAAGAAATTCTCAGTTACACTCACTATACAGCCATGTATTATGTTACTTTGTAAAGTAGATCATGTCATGTCATCAAGTCAAAGAGTAGCCACCAATGGTGTCTTAAAGTGAAACTTTAGTTATATTAAGAAAAATGCTTTGCTGAGTTTTAGCATTGTTTATGCAGATTCGTACCTGATTTGTAGATGTTTAAAAAAAAGACCATAACTCTTGGATGAAAAAAAAAAAGACCATAAAAGTGCATTTGTTCAAAGCGCAGATTTGGTTAGTGCTATCAAGAAAATAAGTATATATTGTAATCAAACTAAGGTCTCCTATGCTAAAATGACCCACTTGCTTGAAATAATACTGGTGTATGGGCATCTGTGTTAATGCAGTAAGACCATGTGCGCATGCGCGTATCTCATACGGCGCATGCGCCACACTTACCCATTGAGGCGCACGTCTTGCCATCACATGCGCGCCCCCCCGCTTGCGTTCCAGCACACGGGGAGGGGTTAGTCTGCCCGCGTCGGTGACGCTCCGACGCCGCACGAGGCCACGCCCCCTCTGGACGTGTCGACGCGCGGCGCCGCCGCATCTGAGATCTCAACATTGGGGATAGTATATTGTGGCCTCTCAGCCACCATCCCCACACCTGGCCTTGTAACTACCACAGCTCAGTGCAATTACCTCCCACCACGGCTTGCACAGCTGATACCCATTATCACACACTATATCAGTCTCTACAATGGCGGAATCAGATACCACACTTTCCTGCCGGCGTTTTGCTATACCACAGCTGACTACAAACTCTCCCTCTACCAGGTAATACTAGTATCTTACTTTCTGCAATTCATGTTGCAATAACCTACTCCTCCTCACTACCAAGTGATACTAATGTTACTCTATCCACTCCTCTTTACTTTATAGCTATTTACCACCTTTGGTCCAGGCACTATTAGCCATTGCAACCTCTCATTGCATGGCTTGGAGATCTTGCAGCCTTTCAAATGTGTAGCAGCCGTTTGCTTTTAATAGCACAAGATCCATTGTATACTGCATGGACATATTGATACCATACCTCTGTACCCCAAGGCCACTGGGCCCACCCTTAGCCCTTTAACCCCTTTGCAAGTGAGTACCATCACCATTGAGCGGTGTAATTCACAGGTTTATACCTATTAACACATTATGTTGTATACTAATGACTCTACTCTGTCTTATACAGTATTATTGAGCAAATACAGGAACAGATATTGCCTTGAAAAAGGACGTCCGTCCGAAACATGTCGGCATTTTCCTGAAAGACCCCGATATTATCGCAAGTTGCTGTGCAATTTATGCATTTTTGTACATATCTATGGTTACACATGAATACCATGTATACACACTGCCTTGTACATTTATATGTTTACTTACTTACTTATTGATTTACCTTTGGGCCTGTAGCCCTTAATAAAAAACTTTTTTTCACATGCATATACTTTTTATGTCTATCTGCTTAAGCTTCTCTTTGGGGTACAGGCCGTGTTAATGCACACTAGGCCTCACAAATTTGCTATTTTTATATGTGAGAAGCGATAGACCAACCTGCCACCACTCACTTGCCCAATAAATATTGTAAGAGTAGCCACCAATGGTGTCTTAAAGTGAAACTTTAGTTATATTAAGAAAAATGCTTTGCTGAGTTTTAGCATTGTTTATGCAGATTCGTACCTGATTTGTAGATGTTTAAAAAAAAGACCATAAAAGTACATTTGTTCAAAGCGCAGATTTGGTTAGTGCTATCAAGAAAATAAGTTGTAATCAAACTAAGGTCTCCTATGCTAAAATAATGTAATACTGGTGTAGGGCATCTGTGTTAAGCAGTACTATCGCTACTTAAAATATGTGTCTGTAACCAGCTGGAGTTTATTCTTTCCGCAGGTGTTCCTAAGGTCAGGATATTTATGGCTTCTGCCAGACACTGTTGCGGAGACTCCAGTATTCTGAGTGGGAAGAGCTAATGACTGAGTTATGATATTTATCCTTTCTACTAAATTACTAAGAGTAGGGTCAGTGGTGTGAGCTAGGGGAAGGTGATACATATTTGGAGCAACCTTCCAGAGTGTTCATTCTTTTCTGGGCCCCAAATGGTGCTGTGAGTGAAAGTCTTTTCTTTTCTGGACCTCGCTCAGAAAGAACTGCGTTAGAAGATTTTACCCAGCAGACCTTTCTTGCTGAATTATCTCAAGGAAGAACTTGGTAGAAGCTGGACTGGTAAAAAAGGACTCACTACTTATTAAAGAAGGAATCTGAGACTGCTCTTACAAAGTCATATGTCCTAAATTGGTTAGAGCAGATGCAGGTAACTAGCTGCTTTTACAGAGCAAGATATCCTTATCTAAACCAAGAAAAGAATCCCTAATTTTGATATTGAGATTCACCCAGCTATATGGTGTAGGTCCCTAAGGCCGTTGAAGTTGCTGCAATGTTATCATGAAATACTGCTATTTAGGTATTGTATTTCCCCCATCCTCTCCCCCAGGAGCATCAGCATGTAGGCAGGTGCAGACTGCTGTTTATTATGGAACCCGAAGGTGGCATTGTGCCATCTCTTCATTTTGGTAGGAGTCCAATGGGGAGGAAATGTCTTCTATCTTGGTCTCCAGACGGCCATCTTGGGGAGAATGGTGATCCAATTGTATGCAGAAGTCCTGTGAGATTTGGGCGTCCATCTTGATGTAAGACCCTATAAATATTGGTGGGGCCTGCAGGGAGCTAGTAAGTAAGGGAAGAGCTCCCCTAGGTAGGAAAGTTGGAGGTGCAGTACTAGGGAGGGGTTCCAAACCAGTAGTAATGTGTAGGTTTCCTTTCCAGATATGTCCACAATGCCACGTTCCCAGACAGATTGCCTTGGGCAATCAAATTCCACAGAGACTTGGCAGAATCTAGCAGCAGTTAACCATACCACCATTCGTCCAATGGCACAGTGAAAATGTAAGTGGAACTGGTATTACTGGGAAGTAAAATCTACCTCCTTACTGGTATTCTGCAGACAACAAAATGGTGCAATGCACAGTGTCAAGATTATATTTGACTGTTGTGCCTTGTTGGTTGACTCCTGAATTGTGTTAATCTCTTCATGATAAAAACTGTGCCAAGCCACCCTGTGTCATTGTTCTTCCATAAGTTTGGTACATCTCTCAGGCCCCACCTACAAGCAATAACCATCTTGTTTTATCCACTACATGTCAAGGATTTTATCATGAAAGTGGATGCACTCAGTAGTGTGGGGCATTCGAGGGATTTATTCCTGCTAGACCACTTTGGCATGGTACAAACACATTAATGTTATTTTACAAGTAAACTGATATTCAGAATCACAGTTATATTAAATTGTCAAAATGTTGGCTATGATACAAGAAGTAGAACACAATTACTATGTAAGGCCCCTTTCACACGGTCGGACCGTTCAGATCCGCCTGTCAGTTTTGATGGCGGATCTGAACGGGCGCTCCATGTTAGTCTATGGAGCGTCGGATGTCAGCGGAGACATCTCCGCTGACATCCGACCCGGTCCGATCCGGCAAAAGCAGACGTATGGCTATACGTCCAGATCCGTAGCTGGCGGATCGGATCGGGTGAGATCTGATGAAAACGGACACACTGTCCGTTTTCATCCGATCTCTCCATAGAGATCAGCGGCGCTCGCAAGCCCCTCCCCGCTCAGTGAGCAGAGAGAGGCTTGTCATCCGCCGGTTCAGCGGAGATCAACGGAGAGATCTCCCGCTGAGCCGGCGGACAGAGGCGGGCTCCGTGCAAGCGGAGCCCGCCTCGTGTGAAAGGGGCCTAAGAGTCATAAATCATACCACACCACAACAACACTGCCTTGATACAGGAGCTACAGCTGTGCTACAAGAGCCAGAGCAATGTAACCAGATATAGAGAGGCGACATATCACTGTTGGTAGCATAAAGCTCTTCATACCTGCTCATAGGAAATAGATTTTGTTAACAAACTTTGGGAAAGTGTCAGCCTCACGTCACCTCATAGCAATAAGAAAAATGGAATTAAGAAACCTATGCTGACCGAAATACACAAGTTGTCTCTTTTGACATCTGCTGAAAATGCCAGAGAACGGGCTGACAATCAGAAGCTGAGGCTCCAGGCTAAGCTGGAACGAGTTTACAAACCAGAAGTTTTGACTGCAGATGCTTCATGTTTATAGCAGACTGAAGGCATTAAAGCCAGAGACAGTCACTGAACTAGTATTTTTAGAAGGCAGTAAGCAATGGAACTCTTCATACGTCTTTCAGCTCAGGTGTCCTTTGAGCTGATCAAATTCCCTTTAGAAACAATTATGGATAAAACTATGACACGTGCTCAAAATCGTCCTCCTGCAGCCAAAGGCTGTCAGGGATAGTCATTTATTTTTTCGACATAGTAAAAATGTATACTCAGGGTTTGCACAGGGATGAATTCTACAAAGGCTTTCTCATAAACATGATCTGTAAAGTGTTCATGACACCAAATTAAAATAAAAAATAAAATACTTTATACACAGTACTGTCTGTGCAAATTCATTTCAGTCTTTTTGGACAGAATGGTAAGTGCTCCTTGTCACACAGTTCTATATCTTGTCCATTCTTTCTTAAAAGCTTCCATAAAGTGAACCCCCTATTATTTCAGGGCCAAAACTCCACAGTTCTCTGCTGGTTCTGACACAACCAGTGTTTACACACAAATCGAGTCTATCCTCATTTCAGCTAATGAAATGGTCAAACCCACACCATTGGACTTTTCCGTGTAAGGTTGTCCTGTAAGAGAAAATACAACAAAACAAATATCAGCATATTTTATCAAAAGAAGAAGCAGAAAAGTATTCACCAGTTTCAAAATGGAAAGCAAGAATGACTGATCACAAGCATAGTTTATACCAGGGGTGCCCAACCTTTTGAAGAGCGAGGGCCACTTAAGCGACTTGGTAACTGGTCGCGGGCCACAATAAGTGGAGCAGACGGAAGACAGATCCGTGTCCGCTCTGTATATGCAGAGCGGACATGGACACAGCCCACTCTACTCTGTGGGCCCCCCTATCGGATCCAACCAGATGGAAGGGGACTTTTTTTTTTTTTTTTGTGGATCGGATTGGAGGTAGGTGGGTGCAAATGGACACAAGTCCATTTACATAAAACACTGATGCTCTGGGATGGTGGGTCGGCAACCCACGATCTGGGCTTGAGAACCTGCTATCCCAAAGCAGGAGGTTGCGGGCCACATCAGAAGGATCCGCGGGCCACTGGTTGGGCACCCCTGGTTTATACCGTTGAGTCATCTTGTTACATAGAGGGGGTTGCTGACATTACAAAATAACTTCACATTATATTCAGTAATATTAAAAAAAGAAAAAAAAAATATATATATATATATATATATATATATATTGTATTATATATACACTGCTCAAAAAAAACGTTTAGAAAACACATCAGATCTCAATGGGGATAATATCATGCTGGATATCTATACTGATATGGACTGGGTAATGTGTTAGGGTTGAAAAGATGCCACATTGTTTGATGGAAATGAAAATATCCACCTACAGAGGGCTGAATTCAATGACACCCCAAAAACCAAAGTGAAAAAAATGATGCAGCAGGCTAGTCCATTTTGAATTTCATTGCAGCAACTCAGAATAGTACTCAGTAATTTGTATGGCACCCACGTGTTTGTATACATGCCTGACAACGTCAATGCATGCTCCTAATGAGACGACGGATGGTGTCTTGGGGTATTTCCTCCCAGATCTGGACCAGGGCATTACTGAACCCCTGAACAGACTGGTGGTGTCAGATGGACTGAAACATAATGTCCCAGAGGTGTTCTATTGGATTTAAGTCAGGGGAGTGTGGGGGCCATTCAATGGTATCAATTCCTTCCTCCTCCAGGAACTGGCTGCATAATCTCGCCACATGAGGCCAGGCATTGTCGTGCACCAGGAGGAACCCAGGACCCACTGCACCAGCGTAGAATCTAACAATGGGTCCAAGGATTTCATCACAATACTTTATGGCAGTCAGGGTGCCATTGTCTAGCCTGTAGTGCATCCCTTCATGGATATGCCTCCCCAGACCATCATTGACCCAGTCATGCTGAACAATGTTACAGGCAGCATAACGTTCTCCACGGCTTCTCCAGACCCTTTCACGTCTGTCACATGTACTAAGGTTGAAACTGCCCTCATCTGTGAAAAGCACAGGGCACCAGTGGCAGACCTGCCAACTCTGGTGTTCAATTGCAAATGCCAACCGATCTCCACAGTGATGGGAAGTGAGCACAGGGCCCACTAGATGACCTCATGAAGTCTGTTTCTGATTGTCTGGTCAGAGACATTCACACAAGTGGCCTGCTGGAGGTCATTTTAAAGGGCTCTGGCAGTGCTCATCCTGTTCCTCCTTGCACAAAGAAGCAGATACCGGTCCTGCTGATGGGTTAAGGACCTTCTAGGGCCCTGTCCAGCTCTCCTAAAGTAACTGCCTGTCTCCTGGAATCTCCTCTGTGCTCTTGAGACTGCCTGTGCCTGTGCAACCTCTATAGGGCCTAGGTAGTGACACTGACCCTAGCCAAATGCAAAACTAATGAAAAACAGTCAGAAAAGATGAGGAGGGAACAAAATGTCAGTGGCATCTACCTGTGAAACCATTCCTGTTTTGGAGGTCGTCTCAATGTTGCCCCTTCTGCATTAACAACCCCCTCTGCTACTTAACTAATTCCTTAATTTTTTTTGAGTGTTCCTTACATTTTTTTGAACAGTGTACATATTACTTTTAAGGATACACATGGCCTTCACTCATTATTGATCAATACAAATATACAATTATTGTAAAAAAATATCAAAATTCAAGAATACATACAAAAAACACCCCCCTCACCAACAAAATTACAACATTGTCAAAACTCACACACTATATTGTTATCTAGATGTTAATTAGGTAACTTACTCAACATTAGTCCCGCTGTAACACTTTTGGGTCCATTTATATTTTACATGGTTGGCGATATTTTCATTTACCCACTTTTGACATATCTAAGCAATGGCCTACTCTGGACTCTTATCAGCATGGATATAATGGACTATATGCTCTGTGTTAAGATATTACACAAATGTGAAAAGTGATAGAACCCTGTGTATGTCACTTTCCTCTGATAATATCCAGTAGTGAAAATGAATATCCCTTATGTATAAATTAGATAACTTGACTCAGTCGACATTAGTCCTGCTGTAACACCTAAGATATTTCTCTTACTTGCCCTATAGGGATCCATACATGGGCGTCCGCAGAACTTTTTTCAGGGGGGGGGGCATAATTTTTAGGGTCACCCATGCATCGCCCCTTTTCGACAATGTCATTATCACATTATTATGGTCAGAGTCTGCAGACGTATTACAGTCCCTAGGATAAGTAATGGATAATGGCCAACAGGCTCTCTTACCAGACCCAGCGAAACTACAGCAGTGATCACTCCGGCTGGACGATCGTTCACTCTGGGTTCCCCGGGGGCGACACTGGTCAGTAGTGTAGCATGTCTGTACCCTGGTAGTGGCTCAGTCTTTCTCTCTCTGGTGGTGCTGGCCAGTGTGGCTCTCTCTCTGGTGGTGCTGGACAGCATGACTCTCTTTTGTGGCCCTGGCAGGCTCTCTCTCTGGCTTCCACCCAGC
The DNA here is from genome assembly GCA_028564925.1 of Lithobates sylvaticus. Classification (NCBI taxonomy): domain Eukaryota; kingdom Metazoa; phylum Chordata; class Amphibia; order Anura; family Ranidae; genus Lithobates; species Lithobates sylvaticus. The sequence continues at coordinate 498,895,594 of CM053027.1, read as the reverse complement.
ACACTCCTCGTCCTGTAGCACTCTCTCCCTCAGCTTCTTTCCAGGCTGCAGTCTCTCAATCTCTCTCTTGATCGAGCTTTAGCCTCCTCCCTGTGGAAAATGGAGCCGCCAATCTTTTGGGACTACCTGTCCCATGAAGCTTGCCTCTCCTAGTCGCCTTTGATTGGCCCTCAGTTATGGCCAATAGGGAAGGAACGGAGAAGGGCAGGAAGCTGGGTGGGGAACCTGGTGAGAGCTGCCGTCTCTTCTCCCTGACAGAAGAATGGGTGGGGCAAGGGGGGGAAACCTCTGATAGCCCGCAGCTCACCATTCTTCCGTCACAGCACCACCAAGTTCTCTGCTGGACTGAGCAGGGAAAAGAGCCCAAAGCCACACTACACTTGACAGCACCTTAATGGTGTCACCTTACTGGTGGGTGGCACCCGGGTGCGGCACCTCGATAGAGACACAACTGTGCTGAATTTAAGATCCGATCCCTAATTCCAGGGGGGGGGGGGCACTTGACCCCCCTTGCCCCTACCTGCGGACGCCCATGGATCCATATTTAAAGGAACAGCTTTTTCACATAAGATATGATTATATCTCAAAAGATTCAAATCGATTTTCATGACCCTTTAAGGTATTTTACATGGATCCATTTTTCTGGCTTTATTAGCTTTAAAATCTTGGGGCCATAGATCATAAAAGTGGCAGCTAGTGGTGGATGGTAGAGCATGCTTTTTGTATTTTGTATTTATTCTTAAATTTTGATATTTATTTGATGACTATTTCTTAAAAACTTATATTTGTACTGATCCATATTGAGTGGAGGCCACATGTGTCATTAAAAGTAACCATTTACAGAGCTACAGGTGCCTATTTAGGTTACAAAGACTACACTAACTATAGTGAGTTGTCACAATCTAACTTAATCGCTCCCCTTAAAGACTTTTATGCTTATACACAGTGCCTTGAAAAAGTATTCATACGCCTTGAAATTTTCCACATTTTGTCATGTTACAAGCAAAAATGCAAAGGTACTTTATTGGGATTTTATGTGATAGACCAACACAAAGTAGCACATAATTGTGAAGTGGAAGGGAAATGATAAATGGTTTTCAAATTTTTATACAAATAAATATGTGAAAAGCGTGGTGTGCATTTGTATTCAGCCCCCCCTGAGTGAATAATTTGTAGAACCACATTTCACTGCAAAAACAGCTGCAAGTCTATTTGGGTATGTCTCTGCCAGCTTTGCACATCTAAAGAGTGAAATTTATGCCCATTCTTCTTTGCAAAATAGATCAAGCTCTGTCAGATTGGATGGAGAGTGCCTGTGAACAGCAATTTTTAAATCTTGCCACAGATTCTCAATTGGATTTAGGTCTGGACTTGATTGGGCCATTCTAACACATGAATATGCTTTGATCTAAACCATTCCATTGCCGCTCTAGCTGTATGTTTTGGGTCCTTGTCCTGCTGGAAGGTAAACCTCCGCCCCAGTCTTGAATCTTTTGCAGACTCTAAAAGGTTTTCTTCTAAGATTGCCCTGTATTTGGCTCCATCCATCTTCCCATTAACTCTGACCAGCTTCCCTGACCCTGCTAAAGAAAACATGATGCTGCCACCACCATGTTTCACGGTGGGGATGGTGTGTTCAGGATGATGTGTAGTGTTAGTTTTCCGCCACACATAGCGTTTTGCTTTTAGGCCAAAAAGTAAAATGTTGGTCTTATCTGACCAGAGCACCTTATTCCACATGTTTGCTGTGTCCCCCACATGGCTTCTCGCAAATTGAAAATGGGATTTCTTATGGCTTTCTTTCAACAATGGCTTTCTTCTTGCCACACTTCCATAACGGACAGATTTAGGGAGTGCACAACTAATAGTTGTCCTGTGGACAGGTTCTCCCACCTGTGCTGTGGATCTCTGCAGCTCCTTCAGAGTTACCATGGGCCTCTTGGCTGCTTCTCTGATTAATGCTCTCCTTGCCCGGCCTGTCAGTTTAGGTGGACGGCCATGTCTTGGTAGGTTTGCGGTTGCGTCATACTCTTTCCATTTTGGGATGATGGATTGAACAGTGCTCCATGAGTTGTTCAAAGCTTGGTATATATTTTTTATTGGATTGAGCACATTTTAAGGTTAAAAATAAATTTTCAATTCTATATATTTCAAGTGGCAGCTGCCAGCTGTAGTTTAAACAGATTACTAATCAAGGCGCAGCGGCGTGTATTTAAATAAGGGCGGATTCATTTAAATACCATTTCTTTTTCAACATATATTTTTTTATAACCTAACCCTGCTTTAAACTTCTCCACAACTTCATTACCTGACCTGTCTGGTGTGTTCCTTGGCCTTTATGATGCAGTTTGTTTACTAATGTTCTCTAACAAACCTCTGAGGGCTTCACAGAACAGCGGTATTTATACTGAGATTAAATTATACACAGGTGGACTCTATTTACTAATTAGGTGACTTCTGAAGGCAATTGGTTTGACTAGATTTTAGTTAGGGGTATCAGAGTAAAGGGGGCTGAATACAAATGCACGTCACAATTTTCAGATATTTATTTGTAAAAAGATTGAAAACCATTTATCATTTTCCTTCCACTTCACAATTATGTGCCACTTTGTGTTGGCCTATCACATAAAATACATTTACATTTTTGGTTGACAAAATGTGTGAAAATGTCAAGGGGTATGAATACTTTTTCAAGGCACTGTATAAATGTTTGTACTTTCCATTTGTAATCCTTTCCATATAAAGGGAGGCTCTTTTTTATAGTTAAACTCTTCACCCTGCGCACTCTTGGGAGTGGACTTACATAAATAGAATATGGCTTTTGTATTGGGGGGAAGAAATATAGGTAGGGATCAAGGCAGGTTTCAGAAAGGACACACCCCTATCTCATAGAAATTAGGAGGAAATAAAAATAAATAAATAATGAACATACAAATTATAAAACACCTAAATAGGAAATGGGATATGTCTATCCTGGAATCATACATTGAACATGGCATCATTCTTTGTGGCCTAAAAGATAAAGTAAAGCAGACAGAACATGTATATAATAAAAGATTTTTACCCAAATGGAAAATATTATGTATAGCGCATAGAACAGAAGTGATGTGCCTAATTGTTAGGCCCCGTTCAAAGCAACTTGTGATCGCGGGAGGAATCGCTGCGATTCTGCCCGCAGGTCCAAATCGCACTGCAATGATGGCAAATTGCAGCATGCTTGTTTGGGTGCCAATCATTTTCAATGGCACCTAAACTCAGTCAATGTTCAGCACCCAGCAGCAGTCTCAGGGCTTTTACACCAGGAATTCTACACAAGGGAGGCTTTTACAGCAAAATATTTTTCAGAAAATATGTTAAATGCACAAATAGTCTTATAAGAAGAATTTTGTTAAAGTTAATGGTTTGACGACAGGTTCTCCTTAAGGTATTGAGAAGTATTATAGTTATACATCCTTGTAAAAAATCATCCTATATTTATTTCCTGTGCATTTTTACAGCTAATGAATATATCATTACGCACAATATAAGGTAACATTGGGGGTTATTTACTAAAGGAAAATCCACTTTGCACTAATAAGTGCAGTTGGAAGTGCAGTCGTTGTAGATCCGAGGGGGACATGCAAGGAAAATAAAAAACAGCATTTTAGCTTGCACATGATTGGATGATAAAATCAGCAGAGCTTCCATTCATTTCAGATCTACCCCGTAGATTTAGGGCGACTGCACTTCCAATTGCACCTTCAGTGCAAAGTGGATTTGCCTTTCGTAAATAACCCCCATTGTGTCAATGCCAATGTACTACAATAACCAACTGTAATGCTAAATGGCATCCACAGAAGACATGGGCAGAGGTAGGGGAAAGAAGTCATTGCTTCTTTTCCTACATGCCTTTCCTCTTTCTGTATATAAGAATGCAAAGAAAGATGCTAGCCACTGCTCACATACTATGGTCAGGGGCGGCCTGTCCATTAAAGGCGCACGGGCGCCGCCTCCCCTTTTCATCACTGCCGCCACCCCCTATTAATGCGCCCGGTCCCTTTCAGGATGCCGGCGCATTAATTAGAGCAGCAGGTTTTTTTTTTTAAGCATCTGATTAGAGCTGGAGGCTCTAATAGGCTTCAAAATAGGGTGGGCTCTGGACGCAGTGCATTGTGCTTGGAGCCCCCCCAGGTGTGTTAGAATAGCAAATTAATATTCGCTATTCTAACACTGAATCGCCTCTCCGCCAATCAGGAAGCGCGGGTCTGATACCTGTTTCCCGATTAGCTGAAAGGACAGGCGATCCTATTGGATGCCTAGGAGGAGGAGGAGGGTGACGCACGGTGGAAGCCGCCGTGATCCACAGGAGGAGGAAGGAAGAAAGCCGCCGCTCGCCGGACATGCTGCCCGCCCGCCCACTTATTAAATGGGATAAGTGCGGGGCTTTGATATGCCGACTGCCCCCCCAAAAGAAAAAAACACCAACCGCCACTGCCTATGGTTGTAATATAATATTTACTGTAAGTAATTTAACACAGCTAAATAAATGAAAACATTATACGAAAAAAATTCATCCTTTACCATATTTTGCTCTGCATAACATGCGGCATCATGCAGAGTTACAAAGACCTGGTCTTCAGTGAGATGATCCATGATACCAATAGACACCAGTGTTCTAAGAACCTTTGCTGGAATAAAAGCAAAATACTGTAAGCTTAACCACTTCAGCCCCGAGACTCTTTTTTACACTTTTTGTTTACAAGTTAAAATCATTTTTTTTTTGCTAGAAAATTACTTAGAACCCCCAAACATTATATATATGTATTATTCTAACACCCTAGAGAATAAAATGGCAGTCATTGCAATACTTTCTGTCACGCCGTATTTGCGCAGCGGTCTTACAAGCACACTTTTTTGGGATAAAAAAATAAGACAGCAATAAAGTTAGCCCAATCATTTTTTATATTGTGAAAGATAATGTTACACCGAGTAAATTGATACCAAACATGTCACGCTTCAAAATTGCGCCCGCTCGTGGAATGGCAACAAACTTTTTATCCTTAAAAATCTCCATAGGCGATGTTTAAAAATGTCTACAGGTTACCAGTACAGAGGAGGTCTATGGCTAGAATTATTGCTCTTGCTCTAACGATCGTGGCGATACCTCACATGTGGTTTGAACACCATTTTCATATGTGGGTGCTACTAACGTATGCATTCGCTTCTGCGTGCGAGCTTGTCGGGACGGGGCGCTTTGAAAAAAAAAAAAAATTTTTCTTCTTTATTTTACTTTCCTTTTTTTTATTTTGACCCAGTTTTTAAAAAAATATATTTTTGGGTCACTTTTATTCCTATTAAAAGGAATGTAAACATCCCTTGTAATAGAAAAAAAGCATGACAGGACCTCTTAAATATGAGATTTGGGGTCAAAAAGACCTCAGATCTCATATTTACACTAAAATGCAAGAAAAAAATAAATAAATAAATACATTTCTCCTTTAAGAGCTATGGGCGGAAGTGACGTTTGATGTCGCTTCCGCCCTCCCATGCCATGGAGCCGAGCAGGGGTCATCTTCCCCTCAGTCAGCAGCCAGGCATCCACGGGAGAGGACCCACTACTGGTGGGTCCGGTAAGCGGCGGAGACAACCGGAGTGCGAACGGAGGCATGGGGGCACCTCTCCCGCCGCTGGTAAAAGTGGCGAATCCGCCAATGAGACCACTTTTATTCTAAAGAGAAACGCACGCTGTTCCCAAAAATACTGGGGTTATGGCAGCTAGCTTTTTTTTTGGGTCAAAGTACCGACATACGGGTACGGCGATTTGCTTGAAGTGGTTAAAGGTTATACTCAGTTATAAAACATTAATATATGAGATCCAGGAAACTGCTATCTCAGTCCGTCCAGTTCTGGTCACCAGTCCTCAGAAAGGATGTGCTGGAGCTGGAGAGAGTCCAGAGAAGGGCAACTAAATTAATATGGGGACTGGAGGACCTCAATTATGAGGAATGACTACAAGGACTAAAATTATTCTCCCTGGAGAAGAGATGTTTGAGAAGAGATATGATAGCAATATACAAATATCTCAACGGTGATCCCAACGTAAGTAAGAAACTTTTCAGTCTCAGGGATTGTAAGAGGACACAGGGCCACAAGATGACACTGGAAGAGAATCGTTTTAACCTTACGCTGCGTAGGGGGTTTTTTTCACAGTCAGGGCAGTCAGGATGTGGAACTGTCTTTCACAATCGGTGGTGTCGGCAGGAAGTACAGTAGGTGCCGGCGATTTTGTGTTTCCAGCACGATGGGATTGCGTTGGAAATCACTGCTGTGAGCTGTGGAGAAGCGACATAGCTCAGTGACGGCTCCCGCGACGGGGCTAGCGGGTGTCAATCTCGCCGCTAACAGCGGCGAGATTAACACAATATCGGCAGCACCCACTGTATGGATAGTTTTAAAAGACTCTTGGACGTGCATCTTAGCAAAAACAATATACGGGGATATGGAAAATTATTTTCTATACACATACACCAACACAGGTTGAACTGGATGGACTGTTGTCTTTATTCAACCTTACCAACTATGTAACGATGCCATAATATGTACACTAATGAATATTACGTATGTTCAGTAGACAACAATCCTAGTCTAAGGTCATTTTATTCTGATTCCTTGTAATGTGATCATTGTCCTATCTAAGTGAGGCATATATTCATATACAGTCCATATATACAAACAGATTAACATTCTATTCTAAATTTGTGTTAAAATTGTGTGATAAGTCAGTTAGGCCCCTTTCACACCGAAGCGTTTTTCAGGCGCTACAGCCTATATAGCGCCTGAAAAAAGCGGGTCCTTTCACTCCAGTGTGAAAGCCGGAGGGGAGTTAAAACTGCCCCGCTAGCAGCCGAATACTGCGGCTAAAACAATGGTAAAGCAGCGCTGCTTTACCGCCGACGCCCGCACCGCCCCAGTGTGAAAGGGGCCTTAGAGTATACTAAAATGTATCCTGCTTTTCTGTTTTTTTTTTTGCCCTCCTCTGGATCAACTGTGGGTATATGATTGGGTATATGGAATTGTATGATATATATTTTTATTTTTTTTATGTTTGAACTAGATGGACTGGTGTCTTTTTTCAAACTGACTAACTATGTAACATGTATCTACATTCCTCAGTGTTAGATACGTACAGCAAATGTACTCACCATTACATCCAGATAACAGCAAATGCATCCCAGCCTTCTGACACTCAATGCACATCTGAATAACAAACAAATAAAATATTCTAAGCCTAAGCATGCAAACATTTGGATACAATCCTGAGATCCGTAGTTTATTGATATGCATTAAAAGTCCAAAATATTATGAAAGCTGTACATTTCTCATGCCTTTATTTTCATTAAAGTGGCACTAAACACTGGTAAAAAAAACTCAAAAAGAAAAAAACATTATCTTCGGTTTCTCTCAACCTCCCCCAAATTCATTTTTTTTTTTTGCTGCAGCAATCTGTTAGAGGGTGGCAGTGTTCGCTCTCCGTGGTACCACCTCTCTTATGCCACGTACACACGATCGGAAATGCCGCCAGCAAAACTCTGATGAGAGCTTTTTGTCGGAAAATGCGACCGTGTGTATGCTCCATCGGTCTTTTGCTGGCGGAATTTCAGCCAGCAAAAGATTGAGAGCATGTTCTCTATTTTTCGGTTGGGAAAAGTTCCTAAAAATGCGATCGTCGGTATGCAATTCGGATGTGCAAAAAATCATGCATGCTCGGAAACAATTTGACGCATGCTCGGAAGCATTGAACTTAATTTTCTCGGCTCGTCGTGGTGTTGAACGTCACTGCGTTCTTGACGGTCGAAAGTTCAGAGCACTTTTGTGTGACCGTGTGTATGCAAGACAGGCTTGAGCGGAATTCCGTCGGAAAAACCATCCAAGATTTTTCAGACGGAAATTCCGACCGTGTGTACGCGGCATTACTCACTCCTGAGATGGACTATGAGATTTGTAGTATGCATAGAGTAGTGCGCATACTCACAACTAATCCTGCGTAGACATGAGCAGATTTTTCGTCTGAAAAATCTTGGATGGCTTTTCCGACGGAATTCCGCTCAAGCTTGGCTTGCATACACACGGGCCACACAAAAGTTCTCGGAACTTTCGACCGTCAAGAACGCGGTGACTTACAACACTATGACGAGCCAAGAAAATTAAGTTCAATGATTCTGAGCATGCGTCAAATTGTTTCTGAGCATGCGTAGGAATTTTGCCGACCGAAAAATTGAGAACCTGCTCTCAATCTTTTGCTAGCTGGAATTCCGCTTGCAAAAGTCCGATGGAGCATACACACGGTCGCATTTTCCGACCAAAAGCTCTCATCGGACTTTTGCTGGCGGAATTTCCAATCGTATGTACGCGGCATAAGGCACACTATTCGTTCCAAACAAATAAATGTTAGGGGGAAAAGGAAAGTATCAGGAGCTCATAGAGAATGTTACAATGAGGCAGAAAAACACAGCATGACATTTTTTTATGAAAAATAGATTACAGGGCCATTAATTAGTTAATGTGGATGGATTGTTTTTTTAGAATAAGGATATAATTTAGCATCACTGTAAGCTCTTCTTCTAAAAGTGGAATGATGAAGCTGCATATGGAGGAAAATTGTTAGGCTTCTGATATATTATATTCCTCCAAATGTCAGATGAAAAATTAGCACCTGAGCCTAATTTTGGAAAAGCACAATGCGCATGTTTTTGGTATGTCCACTATAGTACCAAAAGTATTGGGACACCTCTACGTTTTATTGCATTAAATTTGTCATACAACATTTGAACAAAGTCTGTACATTGTGACATATCAGCAATAATAGGACCAAGGAATAACATTAATGGCATTCCAGTCTTAGTCCGTAGGGTTCAATATTGAGTTGGCCCACCCTTTGCAGCTATAACAGCTTCAACCCTTCTGGGAAGGCTGTCCACAAGGTTTAGGAGTGTGTCAATGGGAATGTTTGACCATTCTTCCAGAAGAGCATTTGTGAGGTCAGGTACTGATGTGGAGGAGAAGGCCTGGCTCGCAGTCTCTGCTCAACCCAAAGGTGTTCTATCGGGTTGAGGTCAGGACTCTATGCAGGCCAGTCAAGTTCCTCCACCCCAAACTCACTCATCCATGTCTTTATGAACCTTGCTTTGTGCACTGGTCCAAATAATTTGGTGGACGGGGGATTATGGTGTGGGGTTGTTTTTCAGGGGTTGGGCTTGGCCCCTTAGTTCCAGTGAAGGGAACTCTTAAGGCGTCAGCATACCAAGACATTTTGGACAATTTCATGCTCCCAACTTTGTGGGAACAGTTTGGGGATGGCCCCTTCCTGTTCCAACGTGACTGCGCACCACTGCACAAGAAAGGTCCATAAAGACATGGATTTGGGGTGGAGGAACTTGGCTGGCCTGCACAGTCCTGACCTCAACCCAATAGAACACCTTTGGGACGAATTAGAGTGGAGTCCTTCTCGTCCAACATCAGTGCCTGACCTCACAATAGCGCTTCTGGATGATTGGTCAAACATTCCCATAGACACACTCCTAAACCTTGTGGACAGCCTTCCCAGAAATGTAGAAGCTGTTATAGCTGCAAAAGGTGGGCCAACCCAATATTGAACCCTACGGACTACGGACTAAGACTGGAATGTCATTAAAGTTCACGTGCGTGTAAAGGCAGGCGTCTCAATACTTTTAGTAATATAGTGTATATCTGTTAAGATACTGTGGGCTACTAATAAATAAACACATCAGTGCTATATAGAACCATTTAAAGGATAGGTATAGTATATATCTAGTGAACACATACTTTGGGTTATAATTTTAGTGTTTACATTAAAGTATTTTTTAATGTGACTTTCACTCTGGAGTCCCCTTACACTATTCTTTTTTGCTTTTATTTTCTTTACTTACCTTTTCCAGTCTTATTTTGGGCATTCACACGTCATGCAGGGTCCTCTTCGGATCTTCATCTAACAGTCCTCGATGATGCAGAGAGCAGCACTGACATGATAATTAAATTGTGTGGGCAGGGTGCCCTTGTGACACATCCTCAGGTGAGCGGGTCTCTAACACTCTACACTCACAGTATTCCTGCAGTCATACGAGCTGGATAAAGCTGGGCGTTACTTAACATAGAAGACTGAGGACATCTAGTGGTGAAATGCATTGATGTGGGTATTTTACAGTACCTGGAGCACCCTGTCAAGATTGCCAAGATTCCTTCCTTCCTACTTAAAATGGACCTTCAGTCATTTTTTCAACTTTCTATTAAATCTTCTGCCCTTGTTGTTTTAAATTCAGATAGTAAAACATTTTTTTTTCTACCAGTAAATATACAGCCCACTTCCTGTTTCTTGTCTGGTCATTAGCCTAGGCTTATGACATCATGCACAGCTCTCTCTCTGTCTCGTGAGAGTTTGCCAGGAAGGGAGGGGGGGATGAGTCATAAGAGGGCCAATGAGAGCTGCAGAGCTGGAGGTGTGCCTCTGTGTAAATCCAGGAAGTGAACAGGCAGAAGCTACAGCTGCCCACAGTTAAAATGGTTGCAGCCAGACTCAGTGGAGGGAGATATCTGCAGCATATTTGGCAAGTACAGAATCACAGTATATATAAAATAATATGTAAGGTGGTTGGATGGAAGCTTCAGAATGGCAAAGATGTTTTTATTACAAATTATGTGAGCAGACTGTAGTTAATCTTTAAAGAAATATAAACTTGCCATTGCTTATATGCTGCTGGAAATAATAGGTGACTGGCTGTTCAGCTGTCCCAACTGCATAACTTATTGTTCATTTATAACCAAGATAAATATAGCTTTACACAAATCTAAAACTAAATTTGAAATGCAACTCCACTTTTGTTGAGAAAAAAACAATCCCCTTTGGTTATCAATGTACCTTGCAGGGAATTTAACAAACTTTGTAGCAGATTTCTAAAGAAATAAATGCTGTTTGTTTGACCATGCCATTTGCTGACTGAATCAAAGTGGTTCAATATAATCACCCGATGCACTCTCAGTGTTTCTATGAGAAAAGTTGTAGGGTCTCCATCCTATTAAAAGTATTTAACACTTGTAGAGTGTTAACCAAAAGTGTCTCACCAAAACTGAAATTCTAATTGCAGGGGGTGCCTGCAATCCGACTTGTATCTTTTTTTTCAAAACTCTTTATTCCAAATTTTTCCTTACATAATAATTTACATTGTACATTTTTTTTATATGCTTTTACATTTCTTTATATAATACAAATTATAATTACATTTTCTCCTCTCATTCATTCCATTCTCTCTCACCCTCTATGGTCACCTTATACTATATTTTCAGGTATTCCTATATCCACTGTTAGCCATGTTCTATTCCACTTTGCCCATATATTTTCATATCTTCGCCCGTTTCCCCTTTGTTCGTACATTATTTTTTCATGGGGTAGGACCTGGTTTACTGCTCTCACCCATTGGGTTACTGTCGGGGGATATGGCTGAATCCATTTTTCTATTATTTGTTTTCTTGCCAGAAATAATACCTCCCTTAAGAAGGTATTGTTATCTCTATTGTCTCTCTCTTCCCTCAATATCCCCAGCAAACATAATTCCATCGTAGCCGTAAAAGGTTTATTCAAGACTTTTCCTATTTTCCTAGCTACCTGTTGCCAATATTTTCCTATTTTACCACAGTGCCACATTACGTGAAGAAAATCTGCTCCCCCCTGCCCACATCTAGTACATCTTGGTTCAGTCATCCTCCCCATTTTATACAGTCTATTTGGAGCCAAGTACGTCTGATGTATTATATTCATCTGTATTATCCTGTTGTTCATTGCGGGGGTTACCTTCCAGTGGGAATTGCAGGCTTCATCCCATTCATGATCGCTCATGTCTGGGATAGCCTCCTGCCACTTATCCCTTATTTTCAGTGGTTCACCTTCTATTTTCTTCTGTAACAGATGTGTATACATTTTAGCTATCAATCCCTTAGGTCCCTGTGATCTCAAGATGCCTATAAGGGGATATTTAGATATTTTTAATTCCTCCCTTCTAAACTGTGTCTGTAGCACCTGCCTCAGCTGAAGGTATCTGTAGAACTGTTTACTCAATAAATTATATTGTTTACACAGGTTTTCATAGGTTAATATTACATTTTTGTCATAGAGCTGGCCAAAAGTTATTATCTTATTCTGCTTCCAAAATTTACTGTCCTCAAAGGCTTCCAGTTGTTCAAATTTTGGATTGTTCCAAAGCGCAGTTTCTGTTGGAATTCCAACAAATCCCGTCAGTTTCTTAGCCTCTCTCCATACTGTCCTTGCCACTTTCAGTAGGGGGATTTTTACTCCCACTCTCCTCCAGATCTTTTAATTCTAATCCCATCATTAAGTCATCTATTTGCATTTTACTAAGGAGATATTCCTCTATCCTTGTTATTTTTTCCTGTCCTACCCATGATCTTAGGTGTTTCAGTTGCCCTGCCAAGTAATATAAATATAAATCCGGGAGGGCCAGCCCAGCTTCTGTCTTTGGTCTTTGTAGTTTATTCAATTTTAGTTTGCATCTTCCATATGCCTAGATGAACCGAGTCATCTGCGAATTTAATTTTTTAAATATCTGTTTTGGTATTTTTACTGGGGAGTGTGCAAATACATATAAACACTTGGGTAGTATAATATATTTTATCAGCTGAATTCTGCCTGCCATTGATATTGGTAGCTTTATCCATATTTCCAATTTTCTCTTCACATGTTCTACTAATGGGAGTATATTAGCTTCCATCTCCTCTTCATGTTTTAGCGTAATATTTACTCCTAAATATTTAAAAGTATCTACTATTTTTAATGGTCTGAACTCTTCTTTCATTACCTGTTCCTAGAGGCATCAGTGCAGATTTTTGCCAATTTATTTTTAGCCCTGAGAACCTCCTGTATATTTCTATTATTCTCATTGCTTCCGTCAGAGATGCTTGCGCATCTCCCATATATAATATAATATTGTCCGCGTATAAGCCTATATGTTCGTTTTTTTTTCCTACTTTAATCCCTTTATATTTATCTGATTGCCTAAATCTATTTGCCAATGCCTCAATTGCCAGAGCAAATAATTGCGGTGACATTGGGCAGCCCTGTCTTGTTCCTCTGTATAATTTTATTGTAGGGGATAATATACCATTTATTAACAAATTGGAGCATGGTTGTTTATAAAATATCAGACTTGTATCTTAGTGCAGACATTAAAAAATAGCAAAAAAAAAACAGAATGCCCTCCCGAAACATAATTTTCTGCTTGTGTGATTGGCTCACTGATTTTTCCAGAAGTCTACACTAAGATACAAGTCAGATTTTTGGCATCCCCTGCAACAAAAATGTCATTTTGGTAAGATACTCATGTCTAAAGGGATGCAGACCCAGCCGTTTTCCTCATTAGAGCCCTACAGCTGCAGCAGCTGATTGATAATTATGAAACCACTCCCATTAAACTCACTGAGCACAGGGGCACAGAGAAACAAACAGTGATTCCTTTAGAATAACAAAAGGTAGGAATCTGCAACAGAGTTTGTTAAAACCCCTGCAATGTACATACTGTTGTTCACCCAGAGGGGAATGTTTTTTTCTCAACAAAAGTGGAGTTACACTTTAAATTACAACATGGCTTGTATAGTAGTCAGAAAGGAGGCTTGGCCTCTTACTACAAAATAGTGTGAAATAGAGGCTTGGATGAGCCATTATACATTGAGACTGCAAACGAGACTTGGTTTCAAAATGGTGTTCCCCGGTAGAAGTCCTATGGTGACGAAACACATGGGACGGAGTGGCTTGGTCACGTTATTGCGTTACCCGGAAGTGAAGGCGGACTCCATTTTCTTAGATCGGGAGTTGTTTACGGAGACATGCGCATGTTTTTTTCTACTTATGTGAGTAGTACCCACTTTTAAATAAAAGTTCTTTTAAAGGTTTTACACTATTTAGTGCTCTTTACTCGTATATGTACCTCCCTGGATTTACACACTGAGTTACCATCCCTGAGGTTGTGCTGTATGGTTCAAGCACCGCTAGAGGGAGCGAATCCCCAAAAGCCCGTTAGACCCACCTACATATAGAGGGTCCATGAATTCTGGTAAGAGGATATCTTATTAGGGTGTTGGTGATTGGCCTCTTTGGTGAAGAGAAGGAGAGAACATCCATCTTCGATCTTTTGGCTGTTGACCATACTTTTTTCACTTTTTTTTGTGGACTGTCTATACGTTAGATACTATTTTTGATCACTATATACTGGATACACACTTTCTACAGCGCAATACTTTACAGTATGTTTACAGCTGTATAGTAATTGAATGTTAGATTATTTTTTTTTATTTGCTATTTTTTCCCCACAAAAGTGGAAAATCATACACTTAATAATAGCATGAAATGCCAAGCTGCAGTTTCTAAAGAATGCAATATACCTTGTATTAAAAAGAGGTATAGACAACTCCAGAGAGAGAGAGAAAGACATAATGTTGCCCCTGTACAAATCATTAGTAAGACCTCATCTGGAATATGCAGTTCAGTTTTGGGCACTAGTTCACAAAAAGGATAATCGGGGAACTAGAGAAAGTGCAGAGAAGGGCAACCAAACTGATAAGAGGCATGGAAAACTCAGCTATGAGGAAAGATTAGAGGAACTGAATGTATTCTCTCTTGAGAAGACGAGATTAAGGGGAGGGGGGAATGATTAACATGTACAAATATATAAGCAGTCTATAAAGTGAAAATTACAGAAGACAAGGGGCACTCTTTACATCTGGAGGAAAACAGTAAGAGCTGTAAAAAAAGGGGAATAGACTCAAGAGCTGGTTCTGGCAGCTTAGTAGATTGTTTTAAAAAAGAGGCTAAAAAAAAATATAACTGCGTATTAACATTAATAGGTAATAACACCAGGGATTGTTGGCCCAGGGAATATCCAATTGTCTTCCGGGGGATCAAAACAGAATTGTTTTCCTTCACTGGAGCAAATTGAATCATCCTTTGTTTGCCTTTCTCTGGATCAATTGTGGGTAAAAGATTGTGTGTATATGGAGGTTTTATATTAATGTATTACTTTCTATTGGTTAAAGTGGATGTAAACCCTCCCATATACCCAGTGAAGTGAACAGATTCATATCATACACAGGGATGAAACAAATCTCCCTAAATAAGTTTTACATGTACAGTATATCTGCTGTCTTCATCTTTATATATGGCTTAGAAAGTGCACATTGTGTTAGGAGATTTTCTCTTCCTGGTTAGCGCTACAGTGAAGCCTGGGCATACAGCCAAGACAGCTGATTTGCAGAAAGGCACACACCCCCTCTCCTCATAGGTAGAGACTTTCAGAGCTGATCATTGAATAGTTCAGGGCTCTGCTAATCTATTTATAGCATCCTCCCCAACACAAAACTCAGACTGCTTTTATCATATGTGACGGAGAACTTGTCAGGAGTTATCAGACTTATAACAGAAGAACAGAGCAGGAGAAAGCAACAGGACTTAGTGCTTTGAAGAGAGATAACAAAACACTGTAGATATATGTGTCCAGCTCAAATTTTATAAATCGGGTTTACATCCACTTTAAATTAGATAAACTTGTTTATTTTATCAACCTGACTAACTATAAAAGTGGAGTTATCTTTTAAGTTGGTCATAAATGTATCGAATTTTGCCTTGTGATTGACCTTTTTTGCACAATCTCCCTTGCCATTTACATCATTCAATTGAAAAAGCTGGGTGGAAAATAATAGGCTGAAAAGCAGCTGCACCCAATCAGCCGCTGTTCAGGTATTTTGGGCACCAACAGGGCCAGCTGTCTAAATATAATAGACACAGTAATGCCGTGTACACAAGAGCAGATTTTCCGTCTGAAAAATCTTGGATGTTTTTTCTGACGGAATTCCACTCAAGCTTGGCTTGCATACGAACGGTCAAACAAAAGTTTGCTGAACTTTCGACCATCAAGAACACAGTGACGTACAACACTACGACGATCCGAGAAAATTAAGTTCAATGCTTCCGAGCATGCGTCCAATTGTTTCCGAGCATGCGTAGGAATTTTGCGCGTCGGAATTGCTACAGACGATCGGAATTTCCGTTCTGAACTTTTTCCGACCAAAAAATAGAGAATATGCTCTCAATCTTTTGCTGGCTGGAATTCCGCCAGGAAAAGTCAGATGGAGCATACACACGGTCGCATTTTCCGATTTTAGCTCTCATTGGACTTTTGCTGCCAGAATTTCCGATTGCGTGTACGCGGCATTAGAGATTCATCCATTCATGCTGTATAGGAGGAATCTGTTTTTGTTTGTTTTTTTCCGACTAGCCTGCAGGCTGAATGAAAACAAATGATTAGTATATGGCAAGCTTTAGAGTCCTTCCAGATTTCAGCTCAAAAAACTCTGAAAAGAAATGTAACGTAAAAGTAATTTACCTGTATAAACAGACGGGCTCCTGCAATATCAATAAATATGACACCACTGCAGTCAATGATAAGCGACCTGATTTCATGGTCTACAAAAAGAAATGTTTATTATTAGAGAGGGTTGGTCTCATAAAATCCTTTCAAAGAAGACTTCAGCTTATGCATCCACATATTTAACATCACTTATTCATCATATTTATTAAAGTGGAGTTCCAACCAAAAGTGGAACTTCCACTTATCTGATTCCTCCCCCCTCTGGTGCCACATTTGGCACCTTTCAGGGGGGAGCGGGTACCTGCTTTTGACAGGTACCCTGTCCCCACTTCCATCGGACCTCACCGTTGTGAGGTACATCAGAATTCTGGCCCCCTCCTGCTGCCAGGCCAGTAAGAGAGTGCAGCGCGCTTCGCACATGTGCAGTAAGGAAGGTTCCTTTACCGGAAATGGCGGCAGCAGCACCCGACAGCTGATGGAAGCATCAGCTGGGGTGCTGACATAGCTGGAATCCAGGACAGGTATGTGTGGCCGCTGACTTGAAATAAATTTCTACTTTTTCAATATAATCATATTCTCTAAAATCCCATTTAGAGGTATTCCCAATTCTATATATATAGGGATGATGGCAATTTACACGCCAACTTGTATGAGTCTAATGCCGCGTACACACGGTTGGACTTTCCGGCAGAAAAAGTCCGACGGAATCTTTTCATCGGATATTCCGAACATGTGTATGCCTCATCGGACTTTTTTTTTTTTTTTTTTCGAAAATTCTGACGGACGTAGAAATAAAACATGTTTTAAATATTTCTTACAAAACCAATTCCTATCGGCAAAACTGCTGTTCCGACGGACTAAAAATGACGCATGCTCTGAAGCAAGTACAAGACGGCAGCTATTGACTACTGGCTATTGAACTTCCTTTTTCTAGTCCCGTCGTACGTGTTGTACGTCACCGCGTTCTAGACGATCGGACTTTGGTGTGATCATGTGTAGGCAAGACAGTTTCAGCGGAACTCAGTCGGAAAAACCGTCAGAGTTTATTACGACAGAAAAAATGGTCTTGTGTACGATAACGATTTCACCAACATAAGGGAATTGTTGGTTAGAGAAATCTGCGGCTGGTGCAGATAATATTTCAGAAAGATATTAATGAGAAAGTATTGAGGCAAAAACTGTTATTGTGAAAAAATTTTTGCATATACAAGGTCCAGCATTTCTCTAATGTTTAGGAATAGAAGATTTATTTTACCTGTTTCTGATTTTGTTTTACATCCATCTGCATGATAAACTGGATTTGCTATTCCTACATCCTGCAAAATAAAATAAAAACTAAAGCAACGCAACTGTAGAAGCAGGCCCAGTTTTTTTCCACTGTATTTGGTTTCGGTTCACACTACTTCAATGTAATGTTGCCACAATTTTAGGTGCAATTATGTAGTGTGAGTGACTCTAATGAAAACTTTATGTGGCTTGTCTCCGTTTTTGTATATTCTCTGGGGCCAAGCCACACTCTAAAGCCTCGTACACACGATCAGATTGTTGGCAGGGGACTGTCTGTTGACAGACTGTTGGCCTAAAATCTGACCGTTAGTACGCTCCTTTTGACAATTGTTCAACTTTCTGCCAACAAATGTTGGATGACAGGCTAGTAAATTTTTGGCGGACAACGGTCTGTTGTCAGATTTTCGTATGGTCAGTACACAAGTCCATCACACAAAAGTCAAGAAAGTACAAACACGCATGCTCGGAATCAATTCACCAAAATAAAAAAAAAATGTCGTGGGGGTCCCCCCAAAATCCATACCAGTCCCTTCAGGTCTTTTATGGATTTGAGCACGCTACCTGGCAGGGTGCAGGAAAGGGGGGACAAGACAGCGCCCCCCCTCCTGAATTCTCTAGAGGTTTTTCTAACACCCTAGAGAATAAAATGGCAGTTGTTGCAATACTTTCTGTCACACCATATTTGCGCAGTGGTCTTACAAGCGCACTTTTTAAAAAAAAAAATACACTTTTTTGCATTAAAAAAATTAAAAAAACAGTAAAGTTAGCCCAATTTTTTTTATATTGCGAAAGATAATGTTACGCCGAGTAAATTGATACCCAACATGTCACGGTAAAAAATTGGGCCCGCTCGTGGAATGCCGACAAACTATTACCCTTAAAAATCTCCATAGGCAATGTTTAAAAAATTCTACAGGTTGCATGTTTTGAGGTAACAGAGGAGGTCTAGGGCTACAATTATTGCTCTCGGTGATACCTCACATGTGTGGTTTGAACACTGTTTTCATATGCGGGCGCTACTCACATATGCATTGGCTTATGCCCGCGAGCTCGGCGGGAGGGGGCGTGTTAAAAAAAAATTATTTTCTTATTTATTTTACTTTTTATTTTTTATTTTTACACTGTTCTTTTAAAAAAAATTGTGTCACTTTTATTCCTATTACAAGGAATGTAAACACAGGAAAAAAAGCATGACAGGACCTCTGAAATATGAGATCTGGGGTCAAAAAGACTAAAGAATAAAAAAATGAAAAAAAAAATGTTGTTGTTTGAAAAAAAGAAATAAAAAAGTGAAGTTTTGATGTCACTTCCGCCCTGCAATGGTATGGAGACGGGTGGGGGCCATCTTCCCCTCACTCGTCTTCATACCTAACAGGGAGAAGGATCCGATAGCCTCCACTGCTGCAGGAGGATGGCCCCTTTCCCGCCACCTGTAAAAGGGATCTTGCAGCGAATTTGCTGCTGAGACCACTTTTATCTGAAACTGGACCGCTCACTGAAGAAGAGGATACTGGGGTTATGGCAGCTAGCTGCTGCCATAACAACGATATTCCTTTTCAAAGTGCCGACTCATAATGTCGTGAGCTGGTCCGGAAGTGGTTAAAATCCATACCAGACCCAAAGGGCCTGGTATGGACTTTTTGGGGGGGGGGGGGCACGTTGTTTTTTTAAATTTTGGCACGGGGGTTCCCTTTAATATTCATACCAGACCCAAACAGCCTGGTAATGGACTGGGGGCGGAACCCACACCGTTGTTTTTAATGATTTTTATTTATATTGCCGGGGTCCAACAATACATTACAGCCGCGAGCAGTTTTAAATTACATTTTTTTCATTTAGAAATGTAATTTTGCTGTGGTACTGTTATGAACATGGGAAAGATGCGCTACTTTACAGGCAGACTAAGGAGACTCCCCAGGCACGATATTTAAAGGAATATTTCATCTTCATTGTTTCACTTTAAGCATTATTAAAATCACTGCTCCTGAAAAAACTGACGTTTTAAAAATGTTTTTTTGCATTGATCCATGTCCCCTGGGGCAGGACCCAGGTTCCCATCTACTTTTTATGGCAATAACTTGCATATAATCCTTTAAAATTAACACTTTAGATTTTTCATGCTCGTGTCCCATAGACTTTAACGGTGTTCGCACTATTTTTTTGCCTGTTCGCATGTTCTGCTGTGAACCAAAACCGGGGGGTGTTCGGGTCATCCCTAATCAGGAATATGAAGTGTTGGGGTAAAAAACAATGTAAGCCTCTTTACTGCTTCAGTAAAAGCACTGAACTATTTTCCACTTTGCCAGATGTATTATTTGGCTCTTCGCTATAGTTAAAGAGGGAGTCCGTTGAATTTTTTTTTTTAAAGTCAACAGCTACAAATACTGCAGCTGCTGGCTTTTAAAATATGGACACTTACCAGCCCAGTGCGCCCGCGATGTCCCCACCTGAAAGCCGATCTGCTGATCGTCTCTCGGGTGCTGCCGCCGCCATCTTCAGTATGGGAATCAGGAAGTGAAGCCTTGCGGCTTCACTTTCCGGTTCCCTACTGCGCATGCGCGAGCCGCGCTGCACAATTAGGACGCTCCCTGCTGTCTCTGGGAGACGTGTGTTTCCCAGCAGACAGCGGGGGATGACAGGAAGGGGCGTAAATACCCGCAGATTCTGCGGCTATCTACGCCCGGAAGTGGGTGCAGATACCTGTATTACATAGGTATCTGTACCCCCTCCCCCCTGAAAGGTGCCAATTGTGGCACCGGAGGGGGGGGAGGGTTCCGATGAACGGAAGTTCCACTTTAGGGTGGAGCTCCGCTTTAAGGCTTTTCTTGTTATGTGGCTGAAAGTAAGCCTAGATCTGGGCAGTGATCATGAAGGAATAGTGGGTATTGCTTCTGTAAATATACCAAGTAGGTATCCATGGTCCTCCTAAGTAAACTTCTTATTCTGAAGAACTTATGTTTACTTTAAGTAGAACAAACATAGTAAGAGTGGTCAATAGAATCATGTACAAGTAAGAGTGGTCAGTAGAACCAAGTACAAGTAAGAGTGTTCAATAGAATCATGTACAAGTAAGAGTGGTCAACAGAACCATGCATGGGCGTCCGCAGGTAGGGGCAAGGGGGGTCAAGTGCCCCCCCTGGAATCAGGGATCAGATCTTAAATTCAGCACAAGGTGCTGTCAAGCCCCCCCCATCAGTGTAGTGTGACTTCGGCTCTTTTCCCTGCTCAGTCCAGCAGATAACTCGGTGGCGCTGTGACAGGAGAAAGGCAAGCTGCGGGCTGTCAGAGGTTTCCCCCGATCGCCCCCCCCCCTTTCTCCTGTCAGGGAGAAGAGACAGCGGCTCTCACCAGTTTCCCTGCCCAGCTTCCTGCCTGCTCCGTTCCTTCCCTATTGGCCATAACTGAGGGCCAATCAAAGGAGACTAGGAGAGGAGAGCATCATGGGACATGTAGTCTCAAAGATTGGCGGCCCATTTTCCACAGGGAGGAGGCTACAGCTCGATCAAGAGAGAGACGGCAGCCTGAAAAAAAGCTGAGGAAGAGAGTGCTACAGGACAAAGAAGGAGGAGTGTTCTGGGCGGAAGCCAGAGAGAGAGCCATGCTACCCAGTGCCACCAGAGAGAGAGAGCCATGTTGCCCAGCGCCACCAGAGAGAGCCACGCTGCCCAGCGCCATCAGAGAGAGAAAGACTGAGCCACTACCAGGATACAGACATTCTACACTACTGACCAGAATGGCCCCCGGGGGAACCCAGAGTGAGCAATCATCCAGCCGGAGGCATCACTGCTGTAGTTTTGCTGGGTCTGGTAAGAGGGCCTGTTGGCCATTATCCATTACTTATCCTAGGGACTGTACTATGTCTTTGACCATGATAATGTGATAATGACATTGTCAAAAAGGGGCGGTGCATGGGTGACCCTAAAATAATGCCCCCCCCTGAAAAAAATTCTGCGGACGCCCATGGAACCATGTACAAGTAAGGATAGTCAATAGAACCATGTACAAGCAAGAGTGGTCAATAGAATCATGTACAAGTAAGAATGGTCAGTAGAACCATGTACAAGTAAGTGTGGTCAGTAGAACCAAGTACAGTTAAGAGTGGCCAACAGAACCATGTACAAGTAAAAATATGTCAATAGAATCATGTACAAGTAAAAATGGTCAATAGAATCATGTACAAGTAAAAGTGGCAATAGACTTATGTACAAGTAAGACTGGTCAATATGGTCAATAGAATCATGTACAAGTAACACACAAGTGGCATGCTTTAAACTACTCAATTTACTGCAGACTACTAACTAAACCAAAACTGCTCGTGCCAATGAGTATAAATATTGCAAAGCAGAAGGGTACCCAGAGATAGACTTACCACCACTGTGATACTCATGTTACTGCCCTGCTCCATGGCTTTTAGGGCTTTTTCTCTCTTTCGTATTTTTTCTTGTGTCAGTCCCACAATTTGGCACATAGTTTCCTTAAAAATGTTCCTGTTGCCATAGTAGATCGGAGCACTATAGGACAGGATCTTCACGCCTGGTATTTCATAACACTAATTAAAAGAAAATGTTACATTTTGGCATTTGATGTTGGAATTTGTTTTTTTATTAAGCGAATGGGAAATTGAGTGTTATGGCATGCTATTGTTTGAGAGACTTTTTATCGCCTGCTGATTGCATCGGTCCTTTTAATATGCGGAATTAATGTAGTGTAATCATTGTAATTTGTAATGGATTCTGTGACCTAGTGCTCCCCTTCTTAATGAGTGTCAACTGGAAACAAATTTATTTTATATGTCTGAAGTGCAAGGGAATATTAGATAGGCCTGAAAACACTAAAACAATCCTTTATTCAATGGTCATTAGCCCTAAATGTTAATCTAGGGACAATGTTAGAAATGTCCTAATCAAGGTAAACAATATACCATGTAGAGTTGATAACATTATTAAAAATACAGGACAGAATTGTGGGAAGGGTGGGTCACCAACTTATAGCTGGACAGCCAAGATTTCCTGCCAGTTAAGATACCCATAAGGGGATAATTTAAAAGTTATGTCGCCATTTCAGAAATTCCCATCCAAAAAACACATTTGAAATACATATATGTGAACAACTTTACCTGCCAAAGAACATATGTTTTTTGGCAGAATTTTGGGCAATGCTATTCAACCTGACTGGCCTGTGCAAGACTCAGTTTTTAGCAATTATATAAACAGTAATTATAAATTAAAGTGGATGTAAACCTAAATTTTAATTTTTTGATGTCATAATGTAGAGAATAAGATTTCCTTTCATTTGAGCCCAGTCTTGCCACACAGATTTACTCGAGGCAATCCTCTTTTATTGTTCAGTTAGAGAAATCTTGACAAAGTCTTGAAAACTTTGTCAAAAACGCCCCCTTGCTGTGAGTGACAGGTGATTTACATATCTCATGCACTAGCCTGAGACAGGCACATCCTGTGTAAAAAGTTTACAATTCACATTTAATTTGCTAATACATTGTGTATCAAAAAAAATGGAATTGTTTTAAATAAATACTTTTAAAAAAAAAAATGTTTTTTCATCCTTTGTTGCATCTACACACGACCGGACTTTCCGGCAAACTAGGTCGTGACAATCCGATCGTGTGGGGGCTAATCCGTTCGTTTTTCAGGAAAAAATTCCAGCGGACCTAGAAATAGAACATGTTTCAAATCAATGCGATGGACTCAATCGGGAAAAACGTTCGTCTGTGTGCTGGTCCGACAGACCAAATACGACGCAAGGGCAGCTATTGGCTACTGGCTATTTTTGTTGGCCCGTTTACATCACCACATTCGAAAGGATAGGACTATTGACCGGACCGGACTCAAAGAGTTAGGCTGGCCATAGATGGAACGAATGGATTGCCCCATCCACACAATCAAGGTGGACGGAGGAATGCACTATTGTATTCTGACAGTGGGACTCCTCCGCTGTCCAAATACACTGATCAGCGCTGCCGCCAATCTGCTACATGCACTGATTGACAGAAAATTTTCCAACAGTAACATTCGAGAGAAGTCAATCGTTAAATCGACTTCTCTGGAGTGGAAACAGCCATAGATGGATCAAAATTGGACTGGTCTCTGCTGAATTTCAATCCTTCTATGGCCAACTTTATACCTTAAGTTCTATATGTACAAGTAATATCTCTAGCTATATTGCCTACTTGTGGCAATGTGATGCATAGCTAAGAAATCACATTCAAACCTTAATGCAAGCACTCAAGCAAAAAGGTGTGTTATCATATTGTTTGCACTCTATGGGGGCACATTTTTTTTGTAAGAATCTGTAGGCATATTAAGCGTTTGTTCTGAAAGTTTATACCTTGTCATTTTGGTCTACTGGTCGGTATATTTCTGTATTGACTGCTCTTCCTAAGACGGCGCACTGAGTCCTAAAAGGCATAGCAAAATGTAAGTAAACATAAATTGTTTGAAAAAAATAACATATGAAAACTAAATTTCAGTGTAAGGCTGTCCATGAATGCGATTGCCTTGTACAACTTCCCTTTAGATTTACCAGAACCGTATAATATAAGGGTAAACCTAAACACTTTTACACTTTTGAAAAAAATAGTTTATTGCACTGCTCCGGGGTCTTCTTCCGTCTTGGGGTCTTCTCGCCGGACTCCCCCGCCATTTACCAAGCACTTTTACCGAGCGAGGGGAGTCCGGCTACCGTCTTCGTCGTCGCCGCCGTCTCGATCCGCCTTCGGGGGTCTTCTTCCGTCTTGGGGGTCTTCTCGCCGGACTCCTCCCCTCTCTTCTGCTCTTTTACCTAGCTCTTTCACGAGGGGAGGTGTCCGGCTACCTTCTTCGTCGTCGCCGCCGTCGTCTGGGGGTCTCGATCCGCCTTCGGGGGTCTTCCGGGGGTCTCTTCTGTTCTTGCGGCGGTCGTCGTCTTCCGCGCCGCCGGCGCCTTGTCCTTCTTCTTGTCCTTCTTGTTCTTCTTGTTCTTCTTCTTCTTCCGATGTTGACCCGACGCTCTCTCTGCCCGGAATGCCTGTGCCGCTCTGAGCTCGGACTTATATAGGGACAAGGGGACAGGGTCACATGTTCATGTCACATGGTGACCCCGCCCCCTTGCGATGTCACAGTCCCAGCATCCTCCGGGACTGTGACAACACAAGGGGGCGGGGTCACCATGTGACATGTGCATGTGACCCTGTCCCCTTGTCCCTATATAAGTCCGAGCTCAGAGCGGCACAGGCATTCCGGGCAGAGAGAGCGTCGGGTCAACATCGGAAGAAGAAGAAGAACAAGAAGAACAAGAAGGACAAGAAGAAGGACAAGGCGCCGGCGGCGCGGAAGACGACGACCGCCGCAAGAACAGAAGAGACCCCCGGAAGACCCCCGAAGGCGGATCGAGACCCCCAGACGACGGCGGCGACGACGAAGAAGGTAGCCGGACACCTCCCTCGTGAAAGAGCTAGGTAAAAGAGCAGAAGAGAGGGGAGGAGTCCGGCGAGAAGACCCCCAAGACGGAAGAAGACCCCCGAAGGCGGATCGAGACCCCAGACGGCGGCGACGACGAAGAAGGTAGCCGGACTCCCCTCGCTCGGTAAAAGAGCTTGGTAAATGGCGGGGGAGTCCGGCGAGAAGACCCCCAAGACGGAAGAAGACCCCGGAGCAGTGCAATAAACTATTTTTTCAAAAGTGTGGGTGTTTTTTTTTTACTTTACATTTTACACCTTAGGTGAATGGGTAGGGGTACATCGTACCCCATACTCATTCACATAGGGTGGGGGGCCGGGATCTGGGGGCCCCCTTATTAAAGGGGGTTCCCAGATTCCGATAAGCCCCCGCCCGCAGACCCCGACAACCAACGGCCAGGGTTGTCGGGAAGAGGCCCTTGTCCTCATCAACATGGGGACAAGGTGCTTTGGGGTGGGGGGGCCGCACGGCCCCCCTTTCCCCAGGGCACCCCCCATGTTGAGGGCACGCGGCCTGGTACAGGAGGGGGGGGTGTTTTTACCCTTTTCTGTCCAAATGGGAGTCAGACTTAGGCACCCAGTTCCCTGACTCCCAGAAGAAGAAGATCCTCCATTTTGCCCAAAAGTATAGCTACCAGGATCCAGGAGACATCCCACAAGATTTTGACTCGATGGTACCGAGTACCTACCACTTTGCAAATTTCTGTGGTTCTCCAAAGTGAATGAATTGAGAGACGTGGAGGATCTCACCGCTACCCTGCACAACCGGGAGGAGACCTTCCTGGAGACCTGACGATCTTGGAACCAATTTGTATACACTGACGCTTATGAGAAACAAATTGTTACCCCAGCTCCACTGCCAATATAAAAGTCCACGAGCTGTGATCCGGTTCTCTATCCAGGATGTTCAGGCCCCACAGATACAATACTTAAATCAGGAAGGCTGGCAACTCGGATGCTCTTGAATAAAAGTATTTTATTAGTTACATGGGTACACGTGTACCCATGTAACTAATAAAGTACTTTTATTCAAGAGCATGTGAGTTTCCAGCCACCCAGACGCTTATCTCCAGGAGGTGGCACAACTGACTTGACCTCCTGGTTTCAACCCCCCACTCTAGGCGAGAGGCCCTCCTTACACCATTTCTTCTCTCACCCCCCCCCCCTCTTTATCCTGTCTCTTCTTTACTTTGGGGACATCTAATTCCCAAACCCCTACTCTCTCTGGCTGCTTCCCCTCCTCCTTCTATCTGACTCAGCAATGGGATCTGGTGTTCAGATATGGTGTATATCTCTGTATGTATTTTATTTTTTATAATGTCCCATTTCTGGGCTAGGCAGGCCTTAGGGAAGTATTATCTCGCTATGTTATATAAAAAATAAAAAAAAGTTCAAATTTAAGTTACTCCAGTTTACTATATCTTACTATGCTGTTTTTTGCACATAAAGCATTTATGTCTTGGGTCTCTCATATGATTGCTTACGGGTTTTTCCAACATGACGCACTGACTACTATCTCCAAAACCGTAACAACTCCATATGACCAACTATATTGGGCAGTGCTGGTTATGTTTGTTTCTCAAACTCTGTGTATGAGACCCCTTCTGTAATCGTTGACTGTGATTTTGATATCATTGCATATCCTGGCTGTTGATGGTAATGTTCTTTTGCAAATAAAGGAATTACATAAAAAAAAACGAGAATGACATAAATATAAATTTTCACAAAGTCTACTGCTTCAGTGCTTTTAGATCTTTTTGTCAGATGTTACTGTAGTATACTGAAGTATAATTACAAGCATTTCATAAGTGTCAGTGGCTTTTATTGACAATTACATTAAGTTTATACAAATATTTGCAGTGATGACCTTTTTTTTTTTCAAGACCTCTGCAATTCGCCCTAGCATGCTGTCAATCAACTTATGGGCCACCTCCTAACTGGACACTCATTCTTGCATAATCAATGCTTGGAGTTTGTCAGAATTTTTGGGAGTTTTTTGTTCACCCGCCGCTTGAGGATTGACCACAATGGCCATGGTCCCAAAATGTTGATGTTTTGTTCCCCGAGCCACCTAGTTATCACTTTTGCCTTATGGTAAGCTGCTCCATCATGCTGGAAAATGCTTGTTCATCACCAAACTGTTCTTGGATGATTGGGAGAAGTTGCTCTCGGGGTATGTTATGTACCATTCTTTATTCATGGCTGTGTTCTTAGGCAAAATTGTGAGTGACCCCACTCCCTTGGCTGAGAAGCAACCCCACACATTAATGGTCTCAGGATTCTTTACTGTTGGCATGACACAGGACTAATTGTGGCGCTCACCTTTTCTTCTCCGAACAAGGTTTTTTCCAGATGCCCCAAACAAATGGAAAGGGGATTCCTCAGAGAAAATTACTTTACCCCATTCCCGTTTTTTTCTAGAGACAAGTTGCTTCTTTGCTGCCGTTCTTGACACCAGACCATCCTCCAAATGGTTTGCCTGACTGTGCGTGCAAATGCACACTGCTGCCATTCCCGAGCAAGCTCTGCACTGCTGGTGCCCTGATCCCGCAGCTGAATCAACTGTAGGAGACAGTCCTGTCACTTGCTGGACTTTCTTGGGCGCCATGAAGCCTTCTTCACAACATTTGAAGCTCTCTCCTTGAAGTTCTTGATCTGATAAATGGTTGATTTAGGTGCAATCTTAATAGCAACAATATCCTTGTCTGGGAATCCCTTTTTGTGCAAAGCAACCATGTTAGCAGAGGTGAACAATGATTTCAAGCACCACCCTCCTTTTAAAGCTTCCAGCCTGTTATTCTAACTCAATCAGCATTACAGAGTGATTTCCAGCCTTGTCAACACTGACACCTGTGTTAATGGGAGAATCACTGACATGATGTCAGCTGGTCCTTTTGTGGCAGGGCTGAAATTCAGTGGAAATGTTTTTTTGGGATTAAGTTAATTTTCATGGAAAAGGGGGACTTTGAAATTAATTACAATTCATCTCATCACTCTTCATAACATTCTGGAGCATATGCAAATTGCCATCATAACAACTGAGGCAGTAGACTTTGTAAACATTTATATCATTCTCAAAACTTTTGGCCACGGCTATACATAGTTGAAGGTAAATCTAAAGAAAATTGAATAGGAAAATTGTATAATGTATGGCCAACTTAAGTAATAATAGTAAAACTGTAGCACACCTGAAAAATACAGACTAAGTGATAATGACAAAATGCAAATTACATCAGTTTTCCTGTCTTTTCTTGTCAAGTTTTCCCCAACATCTCCTACACCTCCTACATCAGGAGGCACTTAAATAGTGTATTTCCACTTTTGCATTCTGATTTGAAAAAAAAAACACTATATGTTTGTTATGTGTTCCCATTCATGGAGCATACCTAAAAAAATATTTTTGAAAAATATTTCTTACCATTTAAATGTTTCTCAGGAGAAGGTGGCATGGCTGACTGTAAGGCGTTTTTGAACAATGTCAGAGTGAGTCTGTCCTAAGTCTTTCCTCATTAAAGTGGTTGTAAACCCTTTACAACCACTTTTGACTACAGGTAAGCCTAAAATAAGGCTTACCTGTAGCTACCTCGGCTATCTCTACCTGCACGGTTTAGGAGATATCCCCTGTATCATCATGAGCCGACGTCATCGGCACATGCGCACTGAAGCAATGGCACGTCCGTGCCATTGCTTCAGCTAGTATGCCGCTACCGGCGGAAGTGACATCATTGTGGCTCCAGCCAATCCGGAGCCCGCGATACCCGGAAGTAACTCCAGGAGCAATGTCGCCGGCCGGATCGGTGTACGGGGACCTCTGTGGGGGCTTCGATCTAAGGTAAGCAATTCATAATGAGCTAGTTTGCTATGCAGGTTTTTTTTTTTGGGGGGGGGGGGGATTTACAACCACTTTAACATACCATGCAAGAAGATCAGCCTCTAAACCTATAACCCTTAGTTAGCACAGACAACAAAGGGTTACAATTGATAATTAAGAAGATCTGCCTGCACAATAAAGACAGGGTTAATTATGGAAAACACAGCTTCCAAGCCCCCCTCACAGGGCTGCTGATAAGCCAGTACAACTGGCCCTGTTGTACTGGGCCCAGGGGCCTCAGCTCAGCAGGGGGGGCAGGGCAATCTCAAAGAGTGCAGAAAAAAAAATACTTTTCTGAATTACACAAACACCCCCGCTCCTGCTAACGTAGCTGTGTGTATTTTTTTCCATATTCTGGACCCCCTCTGATGATGTGCTAGTGGGAGTGGGAGGGACTATTTCTTCTGTTTCGGGCGCATGTCCATTTTGCGCACACTCTGCATATTGTTCTTGTGGCTTGGCTCAAGTCCCGGCCGGCTGCCTGCATATTTACCTGCCTTCCCTGGTGGAGTGATCTATCTTCCTCCCCTCAGCTCCACTTCCCACTCAGCCCGAGACGGAAAGTGAGACTGGAGAGGCTATGAGGCGAACAGCGGCAGCATCAGAGGAGGCAGATCAACTGACAGACTTGTCCAGGCAGGAACAGAGGGGAAGTGGTTCATGGGGCTGTCAGTGCCTTCAACACAGGTGTGCATGCTTTGTTTGGGGGTGATTCAGAATATAATATTGTACATTGCACTGTTTCTGTCTGCAGCACATTATGGCATGGATGGTACCATACACACAGCAGCATGCTCTGGCTGGCAGTGCACTGTCACAGTGTGTCACTGTCACATAACATGGCTTGTTGGGTGCTGATTTTGTTAACTTATTGGTTAAAAGTTAACAAGGTCAGCACCCAACAGCCATGTCATATGACATATATATAGTAACTATAGGGATAAAGCGGAAAAGGGGAAAGCAATTTGACCACCAATAATCGGTCACTCCAATTGAATGACAAACCACTGATCTTACACATATAGGCTGTCACCGCCGTAACCATAATACTCATAGAGAAAAAGAGAATTTTAAGACCGATAGAGCCGGGCTCAAAAGAGGCTACTACTAGTGGTGAAAAAAATAGATTGTGTGATTGTATTTATTAAACTATTTCAAATTTTATTAGTATCAAAAATTAATTCATTTATATACAGAGGTGCAATTCCTTAAAAAAGATCAAAAAAATCAGACATCTTGTAAATTCATTGTAGACAGACTAAATACAACAAGACAAACATAAAACAACACTAAACACACCACATAAGTCCGGACTTTTGTGGTGTGTTTAGTGTTGTTTTATGTTTGTCTTATTGTGTTTAGTCTGTCGACAATGAATTTACAAGATGTCTAATTTTTTAGATCTTTTTTAAGGAATTGCACCTCTGTATATAAATTTATTAATTTTTGATACTAATAAAATTTGAAATAGTTTAATAAATACAATCACACAATCAATTTTTTCACCACTAATAGTAGCCTCTTTTGAGCCCGGCTCTATCGGTCTCAAAATTCTCTTTTTCTCTACATGTCATATGACATACTGTGACAGTGTCAGCCATGATAGAGCACCTGCTGTCTGTGTGTTATCATAATGCTGATGATCTTAACCAGGTGCCGACCACCCCATAGCAGATTTACTACTATAGGGCGGTCACGCAGTGCAGGATCAGGTTTATATACGTGATCCTGCATTTCCAGGTAACGGAGCCAATCAGCGGTACCCGCCAATCATTCTGTACACAGGCAGAATGGCAGTCGTTTTGTCCGTATGGAAGACATTGATCCTGTGTTTCCTGCAAAAGCAGGTACAGGGATCTATGCCTTCCATTAGTAAAAGCACCTCCCCCACAGTAAAAAAAAACACTTGTTAGGCACATATTTAACCCTTTGATTGCCTAGATGTTAACCCCTTCCCAGCCGGTGTCATTAGTACTGTGACAGTGCATATTTTTTTAGCACTGATCATTGTATTAGTGTCACTGCTCCCCAAAAAAGTGTCAAAAGTGTCAGTTAGGTGTCTGATTTGTCCGCTGCAATATTGCAATCCCGCTATAAGTTGCTGATCACTGCCATTACTAGTAAAAACAAATAAATAAAAATTCCATAAATACAGTATATCCCATAGTTTGTAGATGCTATAACTTTTGCACAAACCAATCAATATACGCTCATCGGGATTTTTGTTACCAAAGGCATGTAACAGAATACATATCATATTGGCCTAAATTGATGAAGAAATTCGTTTTTTTTTTTTTTTTTTGGATATGTATGTACGGGCCCCATGATTTCTATCAGCGGCCCTGCCCCCTTATAAACAAACAAAAATTAACCATTGCTTTTCATTGCTAGAAGAAAAAATAGAAAAAATAGCGCATCTAAAAAGGCCTGGCCAAAAATGTTTTCTTTTTTTTTTTTAAGTTATGCTATGTGGGGACATGTAACAAATATAGAGTAGGTGTTTTCCTAATTTAGCTGCAAAAGTGGAATTACACTTTAAGAGGTTACCTATAAAGTTAAAGAACCAACAGGGAGTCTCAAGCATTTTTGGCATGTCAGCAATTCATTTGTAATTCATTGGATATATCCACAAATGTTCCATCCAATGATGTTATTGAAGCACTTTACACATAAAAGGCCTTTTTACTATATGGAGTAAACCAGTTCCTTTGTATATCTCCCAAGTGAGGACACAGACAAGAAAACTTTGACAGACGGTATGTCATTATCACATTACAAATAAAAAAGGAGTGTTTTCTGGGGTTGGGTTTTAATAAATAAATAAAAAAGGACAAATAAACCAAAATATGCCAATGTGCTCAATTTAATGATGTTGCTATAACTGGGGTGACCAGATCAGGAAGATGGCTAATTCACCACTTTCCTCCTGTATATATAAAAGTAAATCTGTCTGATCTGCTGAGAATAATGCAATTAATACTTTTAGGAAATCATGAATCAAAAAGTGAATTATTTTAAATATTGAATAATTCTGACTCACTCATCCATATTAGAAAAATTATGTTTTATTAAAACCAAGCATAATAAACACAATAATAAACATTAATATTACATTAATAGACTGTGTACCTTTGGGTTCGGCAAACCACTGTCATCATAGAGAAAACAACACCAACCACCAGGCCCATTTCTACATTAAGGATTACTACTGCCAACCATGTAACCACCCAGACAGACTGTAAAAAAAGTTGAGAAGTTGTCATTAAATTTTTGTTTAGCATTGTCATGTTTGCCTGCTGTATTTTCCCTTGCTGTCAACAGGTGGCAGACAACATCTTGCTTCAAAATAAACGCCTTGTATGAAACGTAAATTGTATCTATACCAACAACTTTATTTTATTTTATTTTTTATAGGATAAGGTTATAAACCCCTGTCAGATTTAAATGCCATCCGTGGCTTCATTAGAGAGATTTCAACTCACTTTCTGTTTTGGGGACAACCTTTTACAAGACAGGAAGTGGAGGGAAATCTGCAACAGAGAAACAAACAACAATAAAACAATGACAGGGTTCAAGCATTCCCCTACTTATTTAAAAGTAGCAGTGACTGTTGGAGAGATTTTTACTAACTTCCTGTCCTAGGGACACCCTGTTTACCAGAAATTAAATTAAGAAATCTCTCCAACGGAATCTTTGATGGCAGTAAAACCTGACATAAGTTCAAATCCTTCCCCACTCTATCCAAAATAAAAATAAAATAAAAAAGTTGTGTTTGTAGGCATAGATACACTTTAAAAGTTCAGTGGGGCTGATTTAATAAACGCAAATAAGCTGTTCACTTTGCAAGGGAATTTCCCCCGGAGTTGAGTGAATAAGGTGAAGCTTTACAGACTTCCATGATCCAATCCTGTGCAAGCAGAAATACCTTTTTCTTTTTACTTTCCTTGCACGTAATTGTGTATTCTTTGCAAAGTGAATTGTCACCAAATTCACTAAGCTAAGGGAAAATTCCTGTTTGCCTTTAGAAAATCATCTCCAGTCAGTCTTCTCCCTCAGATTTATTTAAAGCATGACCACTAAACCATACAAGGTAAAAGAAGTAAAAGAAAAGCTTATCTGCACTTTCTATAAGTGGCACGCAAAATCTATTGACAACTCAGTGAAATTGATAGATCAGTGAAATTAATGTTAAATAAAATACATACAATACAATAAATTTGCATGAAATAGAGATTAAATTGTATTTTGGCATTTATAAATTGTAATCAATTGTCAGAATATAAAAATGATGACACACATTAAATCCACATGTACAGTCTTTATACAATCCACATTACATTTATCAACTCCCATGTAGTTTGAAGGCATATTTGAACAGTCAACATGTTTCTGCTGTGTGTTTCTTTTTTATCTAGCGCTCAGAAAACACTCCAAAAAGGGTCATATCCAATAAGGTAGTTGCTTGCACTACAAAGTTGTTGGTAAATGTGAAGGAGGTTGTAATTGTAATGCAGGTAAGTGTATAGCCACAAGCCTGGCTCCTAGCCTGAGTACTGAGGGCTGGCTGAAAATCTGGTGCAATTGCTTAGAGACTATTAAAATGTGTATTCCAAACCCTCGGACATCATTCTACATGACTCCGCTAAGAGTGACCCTTGCTCACCATAGAGGTGATTTGTAACCTTCTAAATTGTATATTTTAGTTGGCTTGTCCTATTTATAATCTATGAAATATACTTACAAAGTCAGTTTTGCTGATTTTCCATAATTCTGGAAGCTCCTGAAACTGGATGAACATCTGTCTGAGACTGACGACATTTATACACGCGAGTACTGCCTACAGAATGACAGGAAAGAGTTGCCAACTGTTGTGTTACAGAGCAATATAAATTATGCAAACTGATAATATTTTAATTGTTCAATGACTCTTTACAATCATACAGGTCAATACACAGCAAACAATATAAAGTTAAGATGATTGGATCCATAGTGAACAATAGAAGTCCCACATTGTATCTTTATATTATGTGTAAATTGACAACTTCTTCACATGAATACTCTCTTATAGCTGTCAATTTATTGCTGTAATCTGCCTATCATTGGTAACATTTATTTAAAACATGCACTGAAATATAGTAACAATTTTAGAATTTTTTATTTATTATGGTCAGTGCTATAAAATAATTTGATTTAATTGTTTTCTGTTTTCAGGTCTGGCCAGTTGGTTGAATTCTCTTTCAATAATTTTCATTTTGATGTAACCAGTGATGTTTACAGAAAGGGACAATGCATCAAAATGATTGACATTGAAATATGGACAAATAAACTGAACAAGAGGTTGGCAGGTACATATGTCACATTATTAATAGCAAATATATCTATCATGAGTGCCAACTTGATAAGAAAAGCTATCATAATGGTAAAAGGAAGATGGAGTACTGGTTCAATTATTAAGAAGCATAATATCCCCCTTAACTGGTGTTATGACTGTAATCCCAGTAGGCTTATCACAAATAGAAGACAACCTGCCTAAGTTGCCCAAATGCATGTCCCACGGATCGATCTTCAGAAATAATAATGAAAGGTAACCAAGCAATGAGGACTTGGAGATAGAGAGAAGCGAGGGAGAGACCTAGAGAAGAAATGAAGAAAAGAAAAGGAAAATATAGTTTAGAGACAGAATATGCTTCAGGCATCAGGGTTTCTCTCGGAGTAAACAAAGGCGCAGTGGACTACAGGGACTGATGTATATATACAGTCCATTGTTCCCACACCACCTCAAATGCTTTAGTAGTGTCTAGGATGGTGCTGACCACCTTCTCCTGGACCATTATCCATGAAATTTTTAATTTGGCTGCAGCAAATGGCGCAGGTGATTGCTTCCATGCTTCAGCCAAGGTCATCTTGGAGCAGCCTAGCAGTATAAAGTGAGTGAGTTTTAGAAGAGGTTTCAAGCATCTGATTGGCTTGCTAGTCAGCAAGACAATTTCGGGAGTTTTAGGGATTGCAAGGCTGGTGACCTTGCGCAGATAACAAAGTATATTATTCAAGAAGCCTCTAATGCGTGGGCATTCCCACCAAGTGTAAAAGCAGTTAGTTGAATTCTAAGCTTCCTTTTAGGTTCTCCTTAGCTTTTCTGTTGAAGAAAGTGTGTTATTTATAGTTCAAAGTGAACCATACAAACACATATACACACACAACCGAATGCATGGCCAAAACTAGGGGGGGGGGTGCAGGGGGGACACGTGCCCTGGGCGCTACATTGAGGGGGGCGCCATGTCTGACAGTGTATTTCGGCACTCAGCAGATGCTCAGAGAGGGAGCAGAGCGGTAGGAGTGTGAGGCCGTTATAAAGCATGCAGGAGAACATGTGCACTCCCCCTCTCCTTTCAGTTTCTGGTGCCAGTCAGTGATTTGTTTTGAGGAGCTCTGGAGAGGTAGAGGGGTGTGGGAGTCTACAACTTTGATGCCTGTCTGCCTCTTCTGTGCTTAGAGGGACGTGTGTGCCCCCTCCCCTCCTGTGTTGGCTCTGCACGCTGGCAGCATGAATGGTCTGTCCCTAGGGAGCCTGAAGTGTTTGAGTCTCAGAGGAATTACAAGATCCTCTGCGAGCAGTGTCAGGTGGAGTAATGTGGTTGGGAGACAGCAGATCCCATGGGCTGAATGGGAGCTTTGTATGTTTATGTCCACACATGACACACACACAGCAGCCGACAGTAACCAGGCAGAGCAGCTGAAAGATCTGTTCTGTTACTACAACTGCACATGCTGGTAAGGGGGGCACACTGATGTAAGGAGGACACATGAATGGGGGTGGGCAAATTGATCTAAGAGGGACACTCTGAGGTAAGAGGGAGGGGACACAGTGATGAAAGCGAGCAAATTGATGTAAGAGGGGCACTGAATTATGGAGAAGCTCTAATGCAGGAAAGGCACTATTGTAAGGGGGGCACTAAAATAAGGGGGGAACGTTGTAAGGGGGATCTAAAGCAAGAGGGGACACTGAATTAAGGCGGCACACTAATGTAAGGAAGGATTCTGATGTAAAGTGGGGAATTGACATAAGGGGGGCACTAAACTAAGGTGGGACACTAATGGAAGGGGGGGAGCTCTCATGTAAGTGGGGACACCGAACTAGGGGGGGGACTCTGGTGTAAGGAAAGACTCTGATGTAACGTGGGGACACTGATGTAAGGGGGGGCTCTGATGTAGGAGGGGTCGCTGATTTAAGGGGGGACTCTGGTGTAAGGAGGGACTCTGATGCAAAGAAGGCAGTAATTAAAGGGAAGATTGATGTAAGAGGGGACATTGATATAAAGAGGGAACTGATGTAAGGAAGGACTCTGATGTAAAGGGGGCACTGAAGTAAGGGGGGACACTGATGTAAGAGGGGACACTAATGCAAGGAAGGCAGTATTTTAAGGGGAGAATAATGTAAGGTGGGGCATTGATATAAAGGGGGACAGTGATGTAAGATTGGACTCTAATGTAAAAGTGATTCTGATGATAGGAGGGACTCTAAGGTTAGGGGGGGTTCTAAAGTAAGAGGGCACTGATGTAAGGGGGACACTGATATAAGGGAGGGGGCATTAATTTAAGGAAGACACTGATGTAAGGGGGGCAATGATGTAAGGGGGACATTGATGTAAGGGGGACACTGATGTAAGGGGGCATTGATGTAAGGGGGACACTGATGTAAGAGGGACACTGATGTAAGGAGGGTATTGATGTAAAATAATTGTAAAATGCAAATGAAATAATAAAAATAAAAAAGTACCAATGCCGTCCCTTTTTTGGAGGGGGCGCCAAACGGAGTCTTTGCCCCGGGTGACAAAATGTCTAGCTTTGCCACTGACCGAATGGGTCAGGGCACTAGCTCATTCTCCTCCACATCCCTTTAGATGGCTCTGTAAGATTTTTTTCAATCAGAGAGAGAGAGATCTTAAAAGCAAACTGCTTCTGCTTTGCTCTCACCTTGGAAACCCCCACAATGCTCTGTAAATCTTGTGTTTATTTGTAAAACAAATATTTTTATATAAACAAATACCACATACATAAAATACCAGTTAGAAAAAATGTTAAATTAATTAAAATGGAGCCACAATCATTACATATCCTGTATTATTGTTTTTGGAGAATTTGGAGATTATTCCGGGTTTAGAATAAACTGGGCAAAATATTTCATATTTGCGCCCAGCGGAGAAAGAATGAGCCACTATGGCTATCTCCAAATAACCCCCTATGGTGTAACAGGTCTTTATATATCTATATTATACGCCACTGAGACTGTACCGTATGCGCAGAAAGAACTCTGTGCTCTGTCATAAATGCATGGGGGGGAGGGCACCTTCCTCCATATGGGGTGGGACTGTACCAAGATCAGACCACTGTGGTCTCAGGTCTCTGGATTTATTTCAGATCAATTTGATCTACCAAATATATGTTCCCCCTTGCGTTGCCTTCTGGGGGTCTTTGACCAGGAAGAGATGAATGCTCATACGAAGTTGTTTCTTAGAATCCTGTACTTTGCAGTGAGGAAACTTATTGCCAGGAGGTGGATTAATGAGGAACAACTGACACTTGGAATGTGGCTAAAGGTGGTTAACGCAGACGTTAAGATGTATGAAATGACATATGAAGCTAGAGGGGCCCCCAAAAAATTTAGGAAGGTGTGGTTCAGATGGGTGGACTCTAAAAATACTCTAGAGGGAGAAGACTAACTGACACCAGCACACGGTCTTTTTTTGAAAAAAGGGAAAGAAGGTTTTAATATACTGCAAAGATAAAATGGACTGGATATAATGCAACAACAAATACATGGCAGGGTAGCGCTTTTTATTTTTATTTTTATTTTATTTTATTTTATTCGATATAACACTGAATGCAGAGAGACATAGGGGGGGGGGGAGTGGATGGGTTTTTAAGGGTCACTGTTAGGAGTTAAGTTAATGGTTTGGTTCGTTATTAAAAAAAAAGAAAAATATTTTATGTAAAGATGGGAGACTAGAAGTATTATGACAGGATTTGTATGGAAGTCTGAGGACAAAACAGATGTTTGTGTAGCGCTACCCCCAGTTAAGAGAGCCGCTGGTTTGTTTTGGGTCCCTGAGTACAGCTCCACCAACCCCCGGCAATTTGGCTCTACCCACTCTGGCACAGTTAGTAAAGGGGTACGTCCCTATGCACATAAAACTTAGCTTATACTCTAAGTGTAATTGATATGAACTCACAAGCAGACTGCTGAAATAAGAATAACTGGCTTTACTTTTGTCAGTAAGGAAAAGAAATAGCAACATGCGTTTGAACATATGACTTACAATACTTTAGCAGGTCCCTGCAATATGCACTTTAACATGTACACACATATGTAACAACTGGCAGTGGGGAAACGGAGCGCCAAGTGTGGCGACCGCATGCTATGCACCCCTGAGGTGCAATAAATCTATCTGCGCCTACCTAATGGACCAGGCCTGATCCCTAGTAATAGAGCTCAGTCCTTGTACTAGTACAGTGTTCTTCACCGGCAATGAATCTGTAGAGGTGGTGCACATGTAGCTTTAAATGGTGTCTTTGTAATCCACAAAAAGTAACATTGCTGCTCTGAGGTAAATTGCGCCTAGGCAGTTCAATAGGCATAAAACGTGTGTGTCAATGCAGGATGAGCCTCTCGGCTCTCTCACCAATCCTTGGGTACCGTCCTCAGCTCCGGTCCCTCCAATGGTGGCTCTGGTCTCTTCAATGGCGGCGTCCGGTCTCCTCAGTCACAGCCCTGAACTCCGGTCATCAGCTCCGTCCGACCGACAGTAAGGGGAAGTCTCCGCTCCGCTGCTGTGGACTCTGAGGGGTGAGAGTCTCACTCCATCGGCTGCAAGGCCCAGGCTTCAGGCCTTCAGCTCCGGTCCGCACAGGTGTCTCTGCTGGCTGCAGTCTCCGCGTCACACGCTCTGTCAGCAGAGGCAGGCCAGTCCTGTCAGGCCTCAGAAGAGGAAGTGTCCCAAGAGGAAGAGGCGGTCTCCGCTCTTCCTTTTTATAGCCTCCCCCAGCAGCCTCCCGGGCGGAAGCAAGCAGCCTGGGAGCCTGGGGAATCATGGGAAATGTAGTCTCTTCCCCTAAAAGGGGTAGAACCCCGCTACACACTCCCCCCACTTTGAATCTTTGGTCCCCAAAGACAGTGTTCAAACTACAAACTTTCTCGGGAACAACATTTTCACATAATTTGGACAGAGGAGCTTCCCACCAATTAGCATAAGATGGGGAGCTGTCCTGTCTACAGGTCACTTCAGTGTGGGCGACCTGTTTAACTGTGCCAGAGAGTGAGCTGGGGTTGCCCTCCACTAAATGAACAGCGGAAGGGTCAGGGCTTTCAGCACTTCTCCTTGCTGTAGTAACAGAGTCCTCTGAACTTTCTCCCATCTTGGGGTAAGTTAACTTCTTGGGAGGCTTCACAACTCTGCGAGCTCTCTGTTCTCTTGGAACTTCTTCAGGAACACATTCTGGCAACATCTCTGGTTCTGGAACATCTTCTTCTTGTTCTGGGTAGAGACCAGGGATATCTTCCCAGCACTCAGGCACATCACTGAATGGCACAAACTCTGTGGCTTCTGGGTTCAATGTGTTATCTTCCACATTTTCAGTAGGTGGAAGGTCTATGGCGGAATTTCCTGGAGTTGAGGAAGGCCATAGCCATTCAAGTTCTCCTCTTTCTTCTTCAGGTTGAGGGTCCTGTCCACCCCTAACTTGGGATGTCTGGGACCTAGTATTAGGCCTGGGGGTATCCAGAATGGAAACAGATTCAGGTACGTCTCTTGCTGGAGGCATTCTGACTGCTTCAGTAAGTGGGAGCAAGTGATTCCTATGCCAGGTCTTCAAAGGCCCCACTCTTCCTTCTGGCTTCAACTTGTAGACAGGCAATCCTGGAAGTTTTCTACAGATGATATATGGCTCTGATCTCCATCTGTCAGCAATCTTGTGTTTCCCAGGGATCCCTAGGTTCCGTAACAGTACACGGTCCCCAGGCTGTAGGTCCTGTACTCTAACTTTCAAATCAAAGTTCCTCTTATTTCGGGCCCCCCTCTGGTTAGAGGCCGCTTGAGCTTTCTCATAAGCTATCTTCAGACTGCGCCTCAGTCTGTCCACATATCCTTTGTGGGAGGCAGCAGAGGCATGGTCTAAGGATATGCCGAAGGCCAAATCCACTGGCAATCTTGCTTCTCTCCCAAACATAATCCGGTAAGGGGAAAAACCTGTCACATCACTTGTGGTGCAGTTGTAGGCATGCACTAGAGCTGAAATGTGTTGGCTCCAATGTTGCTTCTTCTCTGTTTCCAAAGTTCCCAACATGTTCAATAGAGTCCTGTTGAACCTTTCCGGCTGGGCATCACCTTGAGGGTGATATGGTGTAGTTCTAGTCTTCTCTACTCCCAGAGAATCTAGTAGCTTCCTGATCAGGCGACTCTCAAAGTCCCTTCCTTGGTCTGAATGGATTCTCTGTGGCAGTCCATAGTGAACAAAGTACTTCTCCAAAAGTACCTTGGCTACTGTAGAGGCCTTCTGGTCCTTGGTTGGGAAAGCCTGAGCATAACGAGTGAAATGGTCGGTTACCACCAGAACATTTCCCAATCCGCTCAAATCGGGTTCAAGGCAGAGAAAATCAATGCATACCAGATCAATTGGGCCTTGACTCTGTAGGTGGCCCATTGGGGCAGCTTGATGTGGTAAAGTCTTCCTCTGAATGCATCTTGCACAGGAATGGCAATACTCCTCCACTTCGGCCCTCATGCAGGGCCAATAAAACCGGTCTCTGACAAGTTGGAAGGTTCTCTCTGCTCCCAAGTGACCATGCTGGTCATGTAAGGCAATCAGCACAGTCTCTCGATGCTTCTCTGGGAGAAACAACTGCCACTTGTCTTCTGGGCCATCAGAGGGGCCCCTTCGGTAGACTACCCCCTGATGCACCTGTAACTTGTCCAATTCTCTCCTCAATAGGCGAGCTTCTTTAGAAGGGTGAAGGCGAAGTCCCTCTGGACTCTTGTCTTCCAGGGCTTCCAGGACCAATCTCCCCATGGGGTCTTCCAATTGGTCACACCTCAGCTCCTTCTTGGACAGCTTCGGTAAGCACTCTTCTGCTAGTTGAGTTACCCCACAGTAACACTTTGGGACTCCCACTGTGGTAACTCCTATCTCTTCAGCTCTGGATCCTCCTCTGGCTTGGAGTTCAGCCCCCTGACAAAGAGCTCGCACTCCATCTGGTGCCACTTGGGTCCAGTCTTCCCAGTCATCGACCATGACATGGGATCTCCGGGACAGGGCATCTGCATCCCTATTTCCAGCCCCTGGTCTGTACTTGAGGCTGAAATTGAATCCAGACAACGCCGCCAACCATCTGTGTCCAGTTGCATCCAGCTTGGCGGTGGTGAATAGATAGGTCAAGGGGTTGTTATCTGTCTTTACAGTAAACTCGGCCCCATACAAATAGTCTCTCAGTTTGTCAACAACTGCCCACTTGAGGGCTAAGAACTCCAACTTGTGGGTGGGATAGTTCTTCTCGGAGGGGGTCAGGCTCCGGCTCACATAAGCCACTGGTCGTAGCTGGTCTTCATACTCCTGGTAGAGTACTCCACCTAGGCCCTCATGGCTGGCATCAACGTGTAGCTCATATGGTCTAGTGGGATCAGCGTAGGCCAAAACTGGGGCTGTGGTGAGACTTCTCTTCAAGGTCCTGAAAGCCTCTTCACACCTTGAATTCCACTGGTCTTTGACCGACTCACTGGACCTCCTAGGCCCCATTCCATCCTCCTCTCCTTCTGTCTTCAGCAGCTCGTTGAGGGGCTTGGCAATGCGGGCGAATCCATCCACAAACCTGCGGTAGTAGGAGCAGAACCCCAAGAAAGACCGAAGTTCTGTAACTGTTGTGGGCCTTGGCCACGAAGTAACTGCCTCCAGCTTCTCAGGGTCTGTGGCCACTCCCTTTTCAGACACTATGTGTCCCAGATAGTTCACAGAAGACTGATAGAACCGACACTTCTCTGGAGAAAGTTTAAGTCCCTCTTCACTGAGCCTCTTCAGTACTTTCTCCAATCTGGCTTCATGTTCTTCCAAAGTCTTTCCAAAGACAATGACATCGTCCAGATACACAAGGACTTCTATGAGGTTCATGTCTCCAACTGTCCTTTCCATTAGGCGTTGAAACGTAGCAGGAGCTCCAGATAGGCCCTGAGGCATCCTGTTGAACTCAAAGAATCCCACTGGAGTTATGAAGGCAGTCTTCTCTCTGTCTTCTGGATGCATGGGGATTTGGTAATACCCACTCTTGAGGTCCATCACACTGAACCACTTAGCTCCAGATAAACTCTGCAAGGCATCTTCTATCCTTGGCGTGGTGTACTGGTCAGGAATGGTCCTCCTGTTGAGAGTTCTGTAGTCAATGCAGAGCCTCAATGACCCATTCTTCTTCCTGACTACCACAATTGGGGAGGCATAGGGGCTTCTGGACTCCCTAATCACTCCCGTCTTCTTCAATTCCGCAAGCTGCTCCCTCAGATCCTCCAGATCTGCTAGCGGGACTCGCCTCACTCTCTCTCTGAATGGCTTGTCCTCTTGCATGCGGATTCGATGGGTGGCACTCCTCGCACACCCCACATCAAACTCATCTTTGGAGAAAATCTTCTCCCATCTGGTCAGCTGGGCCTTGGCTCTCTCTTTCCAAGCTCCAGGTAGGTTTGGGTTTTCCATGGAGAGTTTCTTCCAAACATCTTCTCCTTCACCCGTTCCTTTCACTTCTGACCAGCCAACTGGGACAGCAGGACTCACCTGTCCCAGAAGCATCCTGGCAGGGATCTCCACGGGCCTCTCTGTGGGGTTCCTCACACTGACAGGGACTCTTCCCCTGGCCTTCTTCAGGTCCTTCAATGAAATTACTTCTGGTATCACTTCCAGACCTGAGTGACCCTCCATTGGGTCGGGTTCCAACATCACAAAGGGGCCAGGCTGCTCCCAAGTAAGTTTCACCGTGGCTCTCATGCAGGTCACCTCTCCAGGCTGTAACACTGCTCCTTCTTTCCCAAGCCTCCATACCCTTCCTATCCCCTCACTTGGGGTCTTCTGCTCTAGGACCAACCGCTGATAGGCTGCCTTCAGCATGGGATGGATCTTGGGAGGTGAAAGATTCTCTTTCTTCACCAGGGGGGTCAGAAGCCTTCTGACTAGGTCCGTGTTCGTCCCTATGATCAGGGACGTCTTGCTGGTTCCTGGTGGGCGGGGACACACCACTGCTAAGGTGTCGAACACTTCAGACTTCCCAGCTACGGATGGGTCAAACGTCAATCTGATGGGTAAGTATCCATCATAGGGGAAACTCTGAGTTCCCAATCCCCTTATCTCCAACTCTTCTATCTTCTGTATTGGCAGATGACTCAGGTATCTGTCATAGAAGTCCCTGTACAACAGGGTCACTTGTGCTCCAGTGTCCAGGAGAGCCTTCGTGTACACTCCTTCCACTTGGATGGGTACAGTAGGGGAAGGACCAACTAGCTCCTCTGGGTAAGGCTGAGTTGATGCTGTCCTCTTCTTCTGACTCTTCGCTTTACCAGCACTTGATTTGCACTTTCTCCTTTCTTGAGCCTGGTATGCATTGATTTTCTCCCTCTTAGTGGGAGTGTGAACCCGTTGAGGGATATTGTTATCTCTCACTTTGAAGAGTTCACGTCTGGGGGTGCTGTGTCTCTCCGGAGGGGTCTTGCCCCCTTTCTCTGGAGTGCACCTTGGTTGAGGATCCCTGGGCCCCTTCTGAGGGGTTTGGTCTCCTCGCTTTCTCTTCCTGTTGTGCTTCTTGGAGCTCACTGAAGGTGATGGGCACCCGGTTGACTCCTTCACCGGGGCCCTTTGGCGTTTCCCGCCGGCTGGCGGCTTTCTGCCTTCTTCTTCTTGGGACTGGAACATACAGCTGCAATATGACCAATTCCTCCACAATTAAAGCAAATCATCTCACCGTAGTCAGGTGGGGATGCTGGTGCTGAAACAGCTGGAAACAATTCCTTCCTGCCTGTTTCTTTCTTGGGACTGGGCGTCTCTTTCGCCACTAGAGACGTCAGTATCTCCATCATCTGGGACATCTGCAACTTCAGGGCATCTACCTCTGTGTCTCTTTCAGGGGTTAAGGCCGACCTGACCGTGGCCACTGGAAGCCTTGTAGACCCCATCACCTGCT
The DNA here is from genome assembly GCA_028564925.1 of Lithobates sylvaticus. NCBI lineage: Eukaryota > Metazoa > Chordata > Amphibia > Anura > Ranidae > Lithobates > Lithobates sylvaticus. The sequence goes on along the minus strand of CM053027.1, from coordinate 498,851,354 downwards.
TCTCCCGTTTCTCTTCCAACATGGCCTCTTCTTCTCTGACCATTCGGATGAGGTCAGGGTAGTCCAGGCTCTTCCCGTCCTGGCGGGTGCGTAGAATTAGTGCGACAGGGTCCAAGGGTTGGGCTCCCCTCATCACCTGCTGGGCACGGGCTTCATCTACCTTCCCTGGATCTATCCCCTTCTTCAGGATAATCCTATGCAGGATCTTGTCTATGCGTCCCATGTACTCTGACAGCTTCTCCCCTGTCTTCTGGTAGCAGTGTTCCAGCTGATAGGTAAGTTCTGTGACTTTTTCTGTCCCACCAAACACACCTTCCAGGATGTCTATGTAGTCCTGGGCAGTGCAATCCTTTTTACTCGTCTTCAGATTGCGTATGGCCTCTAAGGCAGGTCCTTTTAGGCTTTCAACAATCCTTTGCTTCTTTCTGCCTTCTGAGACCTCCCATTCTTCTAGGGCCTGCGTGGCACCATCTAACCACTCTTCAAATCCCTCTTCTCCCGAGGGTACAGGTGTCCTCCCTGAAAACATCCGGAGTTTCCTGTATCCCGACATTGGGTAATCCCCGGGGTCTCTTCTGCACTGGGTCACAATCTCCCCTAGGACAGCACACAGTTCTGCACTAAGAGTAGTCTGTGCGGGTGCGGGACTTTCCGCGCCCTTCTGCTCTTCCTTCTTTGGGGATAGGATGGCTTTCATAGGAGAACAGTCTCCCTTGCGCGGCAGCGCATGCAGCACTTGATAGGCCTGGCCATTCGGTGCCTGTATGCTCTGGCTCCTGAACTGCTCTGGAGTCTCTTCCTTCCATTCTATTAAGGCGTATGTGTACCCAGCATCATTTCTCATGTCCATTATCCATGACTTCTGGCATGGGGATAATGACATTATGAGCTGCTTCACTGCCTCTCTCTGCCACATCCCTGGCAGTTCAATAACTGCTGCTGCGGCTGGGTCAGTGGCCCATGTTGCGGACCACCGTCCCACTTCTATCGGGTCCATGCCGGCACCTTCTGGCGGCTTTTCCCGCTGACTCAGGATCCCGGATTACGAGCCCCCACGTGTAGCGCTACCCCCAGTTAAGAGAGCCGCTGGTTTGTTTTGGGTCCCTGAGTACAGCTCCACCAACCCCGGCAATTTGGCTCTACCCACTCTGGCACAGTTAGTAAAGGGGTACGTCCCTATGCACATAAAACTTAGCTTATACTCTAAGTGTAATTGATATGAACTCACAAGCAGACTGCTGAAATAAGAATAACTGGCTTTACTTTTGTCAGTAAGGAAAAGAAATAGCAACATGCGTTTGAACATATGACTTACAATACTTTAGCAGGTCCCTGCAATATGCACTTTAACATGTACACACATATGTAACAACTGGCAGTGGGGAAACGGAGCGCCAAGTGTGGCGACCGCATGCTATGCACCCCTGAGGTGCAATAAATCTATCTGCGCCTACCTAATGGACCAGGCCTGATCCCTAGTAATAGAGCTCAGTCCTTGTACTAGTACAGTGTTCTTCACCGGCAATGAATCTGTAGAGGTGGTGCACATGTAGCTTTAAATGGTGTCTTTGTAATCCACAAAAAGTAACATTGATGCTCTGAGGTAAATTGCGCCTAGGCAGTTCAATAGGCATAAAACGTGTGTGTCAATGCAGGATGAGCCTCTCGGCTCTCTCACCAATCCTTGGGTACCGTCCTCAGCTCCGGTCCCTCCAATGGTGGCTCTGGTCTCTTCAATGGCGGCGTCCGGTCTCCTCAGTCACAGCCCTGAACTCCGGTCATCAGCTCCGTCCGACCGACAGTAAGGGGAAGTCTCCGCTCCGCTGCTGTGGACTCTGAGGGGTGAGAGTCTCACTCCATCGGCTGCAAGGCCCAGGCTTCAGGCCTTCAGCTCCGGTCCGCACAGGTGTCTCTGCTGGCTGCAGTCTCCGCGTCACACGCTCTGTCAGCAGAGGCAGGCCAGTCCTGTCAGGCCTCAGAAGAGGAAGTGTCCCAAGAGGAAGAGGCGGTCTCCGCTCTTCCTTTTTATAGCCTCCCCCAGCAGCCTCCCGGGCGGAAGCAAGCAGCCTGGGAGCCTGGGGAATCATGGGAAATGTAGCCTCTTCCCCTAAAAGGGGTAGAACCCCGCTACATTTGTTATGTTCCATTGGCTATTGTGCCTGACTGTAATATCTCTCAAATGTTTTTTTGTATGTGTATATTCATATGTATAATAAAAATTATTTAAAAAAAACAAACATTGTGTGGGTTGTCTCTTCTGCAAGTATTGCTTATGATAGAAAACCAGGGTCATTTGCTGCTGCATTGTACAGTTTATATCTGAGTGGTTGCAATGGTTATTGCACACATATCCTCTATAAGGAATTGCTTTTCAATGACTTTGTTATAACCAGCTTTTAGCTGCAAAACACACTTCTGCTCTGCAGTACATTACCAAACTGCCCGTTAACCTGCCACATTTTTTAGCATGTTGAGGTGCTATTTGCACATCTGTTTTTGTGTCCATTCTTATGCATTACCATAACGCATGTAAATGTGTGACACAATACAGCGTACATTAACCCAACACACAGGAACGAAGAAGTGCCAATGGACCCTTAATATTATAAATAGTTAGTTCAAACTTTAGTACATTTAGAAGAAAAGAAGTCACCAAGTGCTGGTGCTTGTTCTGTAGTTTGTAACAGAGGCTGAAGACAATGCTTGCCCTTGCCACAGTAGTGGGGCAATTTGAGTGCTATGGGGGCTACGTTATTGAATAAAACTTTTTATGGAAGGTGGACAGTACTCCCAAGCCCTCCTCACTTATTGCTATAGGAAATAAGAACAAGAAAAAAAACAATTACAGATCCTATCATATATATCTCCACCTCCATAAATGTTTTTTGGTGTAAAAATCTCTTACCTTTGGCAAGTAATTAAACAGAGGACCAACCCAAATCAGAACGACTAGTACCACGGCACTGGTGAAGAATCCTGAAAGCTAAAAATATGCACATAAATGTAAAATGTAGGCCTCATTTACACAGGAAGATTACATCCGCACCCTGTGCAAGGCTGTGTTTTTCTGCATGGGAATGCACAGGTGTTCCATGCATCCCCATGCTGGCGGTCCCACTATTGTCTATTGGGACGCACAGCTGCACGGACACAGACGATGCTCCCAATGTTTCATCCATGCAGTTGAGGGAGCACAGCCCCTGAACGCACCCAGGGTAAGTTTGGAGACACACACCTGCACCCCACATAGATGTCATATTGGGACACAGCAACTATGTCTGTGCACTCACTTTGTCCCAATAGAAATGAATGGGGAGTGCATGGTACATTTGTGCATCCCCATACAGGTAAACACGGCCTTGCATGAAACACTGATGTAATCACTCCGTATGAACGAGGCCTTACAAAGGAAAGCATCATTTTATTACATTTAAAACCCTACTCTTTACATTTGTTTTTTATATTGTGAGTCAAATTTCTATTAGATGCTAATTGTTGATTTCCTCAACAAGAATCATTAAAACATAAAATAAATAGCAATACAAAAACATACTTTTCAATAAGTAAAAATTCCAATAGGAAAAAATCTCTTATTTCCTGTCCAGGTGATACCCTGTGGGGTTTATTTACTAAAGGCAAATCCACTTTGCACTACAAGTGCACTGCAAATGCACTTGGAAGTGCAGTCACTGTAGAACTGAGGGGGACATGAAAGATAAATAAAAAACAGCATTTTAGCTTGTACATGATTGGATGATAAAACCAGCAGATCTTCCCCTCATTTCAGATCTACCCCTCAGAAGTACAGCGACTGCACTTCGGAGAGCACTTGTAGTGCAAAGTGGATTTGCCTTTAGTAAATCAACCCCTGTGTGTCATAGTGTGAGTTGCTCAGGTTTGCATCAAATTGAATGTCACTTTTCCACCAGTCTCTATGGTATCTAATACATAGTAGTAGGTTGATTGGCTTATTCTCAAATTGTCTTAGTGTGCGTCTAGGTGTGTTAGGGAACTTATATTGTAAGCTCCTTTGGGTGATGAACTGATGTGAATAAATGTATGTACTCTCTAAAAAGCTACATAATGATATCAGTGCTATGCGCAGTTGTGCTCATAAGTTTACATACCCTGGCAAAATGTATGATTTCTTGGCCATTTTTCAGAGAATATGAATGATAACACAAAAACTTTTCTTTCACTCATGGTTAGTGTTTGGCTGAAGCCATTTATTATCAATCAACTATGTTTACTCTTTTTAAATCACAACAGAAACTACCCAAATGACCCTGATCAAAAGTTTACATACCCCAGTTCTTAATACCGTGTATTGCCTCCTTCAACATCAATGACAGCTTGAAGTCTTTTGTGGTATTTGTGGATGAGGCTCTTAATCTTCTCAGATGGTAAAGCTGCCCATTCCCCTTGGCAAAAAGCCTCCAATTCCTGTAAATTCTTGGGCTGTCTTGCCTGAACTGCACATTTGAGATCTCCCCAGAGTGGCTCAATGATATTGAGGTCAGGAGACTGAGATGGCCACTCCAGATCCTTCACTTTATTCTGCTGTAGCCAATGACAGGTCGACTTGGCTTTGTGTTTTGGATCATTGTCATGTGTTGGAATGTCCAAGTACATTCCATGCACAGCTTCCTGGCTGATGAATGCAAATGCCCCACCAGTATTTTTTGATAACATACTGCATTCATCTTGCCAACAATTTTGACCAAATTTCCTGTGCCTTTGTAACTCACACATCCCCAAAACATCAGTGATCCACCTCCGTACCTTTCATCATAGGCCTTGTTGACTTCTCTCTAAATGAAGCGTTTATGGTTGTGGAAAAAAAGCAAAATTTTGGTCTCATCACTCCAAATGACTTTGTGCCAGAAGGTTTGAGGCTTGTCTCTGTGCTGTTTGGCGTATTGTAAGCAGGATACTTTGTGGCATTTGCATAGTAATGGCTTTCTTCTGGCGACTCGACCATGCAGCCCATCTTTTCTCAAGTGCCTCCTTATTGTGCACCTTGCAACACCACACTACATGTTTTCATAGAGTCCTGTATTTCATCTGAAGTTAATTGTGGGTTTTTCTTTGCATCCCGAACAATTTTCCTGGAAGTTGTGGCTGAAATTTTAGTTGGTCTACCTGACCGTGGTTTGGTTTCAACAGAACCCCTAATTTTCCACTTCTTGATAAGAGTTTGAACACTGCTGATTGGCATTTTCAATTCCTTGGATATCTTTTTATATCCCTTTCCTGTTTTATACGGTTCAACTACCTTTTCCCCAGATCCTTTGACAATTCTTTTGCTTTCCCCTCGACTCAGAATCCAGAAACGTCAGTGCAGCACTGGATGAAAGATGCAAGGGTCTGTCAGGAGTCCAGAAACACATTGACCTTTTATACACACACACTAATTACAAGCAAACAGATGACAGGTGAGGATGGTTACCTTTAATAGCCATTCAAACCCCTTTGTGTCAACTTGTGTGCATGTTATCAGGCTAAAATCACCAGGGTATGTAAACTTTTGATCAGGGTAATTTGGGTAGTTTCTGTTGCCAATGGTTTAAAAAGAGTAAACACAGTTGATTGATAATAAATGGCTTCAGCCAAACACTAACCATGAGTGAAAAAAAATATTTTTGTGTTATCATTCATATTTTCTGGAAAATGGCCAATAAATCATAAATTCTGCCAGGGTATGTAAACTTATGAGCACAACTGTAAATATGGCATAGAAGACAGTGGATCCCTGAAGAGGAATTGCTCCAAATATATATTTTTATTCAGAAATGTATAAAAACTCACCTGAGTGTAAGCTCCAGCACTCTCAAGAATGTTCGTTGTAGCCAAAGTAGCAGAACTGGGAAAACAGTTGAACAGTGAGGAGACCATATTGGATATCCCATGAGCCAAAAGTTCCTAAAAAATAGATCCCAGCTCTTTAAGTGGTTAAACAATAAAAGCAAACTGGAATGCAGTATTGAAAACTGCATTTGCACTGTCTTACAACATTTTGTAATTATTAATTTCTAAGATTGGTGAAAAGTACAAAGCTGTGATGAAATGAAAGTAAAACACATTTCAGATTCACCACAAATAAATACAATTCCAAGCTTTTACTAACTATGCTTAAAAATGCTCCCTCAACCCTCCTCACACCTACACTAAGTACCTGTTTTCAGGCTGCTCTGATCTGGTCACGTGATCAACTTCCCTGTGTTATTCATCAGCCGCTGCAGGGGAGAGGAGGATGGTCCATAATAAGCCTATGGGATTGGTGATATCACCACTGAAACATTACCAGCCTTTCTTCAACGCTCTCTCTTCTCCCCTATAGCAGGCACTGGCAGACATAGCTGAGATCACATGACCAGACTGGAGTGGGCTGAAAATCGTATGTGCATTTTTTTTAAACAAGTTAGTTAGTATGGGTGTTAGGAGGAGGGAGGGAGAATTTTGAGCATAGTTAGTAAAAGCCTGGAATTCTACTTTAAAGTGGTTGTAAAACCCATTCATGAAATCTGACCTAGGCACATATATCTGTAGTGTTTACTTATCTCTCTCCAAAGTCCTAAGTGCAATGTCTTTCTGCTGCTCCGTTCCTCTGTAATAAGCATGCTAACTTCTGACAATCTCTCCAACACAGGAGATAACAGCAGCTGGAAATTTGTGTCTGGGGAGGGTGCTTAGAGGTAGATTAGCAGAAAGCTGGTCTATTCAGACTGCAGCTCTGCAAGTTTCTTTGTTCCTCTGCCTATGTGGAGGGGGAGGGGGGTGTGCCTTCACTCCAATCAGCTCACACACAGTGTATGCCCAGACTCCCCTCCCACTGCTGAAAGAGGAACAAAGATTTCTAACCTGATATACACTTTCTAAAGAGTGTAGAAAGCTGAAGACAGCAGATATACAAGTAAAACTTATGTAGGGAGATTTGTTTAATCTCTACGTATCATCTACGTATTTTGTGGGGTGGCACAGTGGTGTAGTGGTTAGCACTATCACCTAGCAGTAAGAAGGGTCACTGGTTAGAATCCCAACCATGACACTACCTGCCTGGAGTTTGCATGTTCTCCCTGTGCCTGCGTGGGTTTCCTCCGGGTACCCCGGTTTCCTCCCAATCCAAAGACATGCAGGTAGGTTAATTGGTGTCTGTCCAAAAAATTGGCCCTAGTATATGAATGGGGACCTTGGATTGGAGGCTCCTTGAGGGTAGGGACCGATGTGAGTGTGCAATATGTACAGGGATAGGAACAATTGTAGACACTCACTCAGGTTGAACTGGATGGACTGATGTCTTTATTCAATCTTACTAACTATGAAACTATCTGAGGCTGTTCACTTCACTGGGTATATGTGAGGGTTTACATCCACTTTAAGTTCTATAAGTGATTCCTCCCAATGGGCAAAGAAACATTCTAAGACCAGATTTGCACAGCTCTGTGTGTGTTTCATGTGTTTTACGTGTGTTATCAACAATTATACATTTTTATCCACTGCTACTTTCTTCAATAAACCCTATGACTGCTGAGGAGCAATTGGCCCGGTACAAATTACATGTAACATAAATGTATAGGAAAAACCTTCACCCTTGCCCCTTCACCCCATTAAATCAACACACTCACTTACAACCATTAGGTTGGAAAGGGCAAGGTCACAGCTTTATTAAAATCCAACACATAACATGTGAACACTTTTAAACCAGTGCCGGTCACAGTTGTACTGTGAGCATACAATTCCAAAGGGGGTCTGTCCTTACCATAAGTGCTGGACAGGCCACCTACTTCTGATTTCCAATCAAGGGCATAGCCCATTACAGCCACTTTTATGCTGGCAAGGTCAAGAAACAGCAGAAAGCTGTGACATACCATAGAAAAAAGGGGCGGGAGGGTGGGCAGCTCTTTCAGCCAAGTTCCCTGAAAGACCCAGAATTCCCTGAGAACAAAACTTTCCTGAGCTCAGGCCCATCCCATCCCCCATAACAACCAATTCCTGGTGACCACTCAGCCACCTTGTCCTGCACCTGGCCATGCCCCCATCAGTCAAGGCTCTATTTCCCTTTGGGGGAGGGGTTCAAGAGGCCTTGATAGTGTAGGCTGATGCATAAAAAAATGGACAACACATGTCAAAGCATCGCACAGATATTAATTAGGACCACTTAAAACAAGTGGTGTTAAATTCATAGATTATAATGGTCCCTCATTTATTGTTTTATCATGACACAATATATTGGGTCATGGGAATTTAATATCTACAGACATTATATACAAATTGTAACCATACTTATTATGTGCTGTGTAGTTGGTAATTACCTAAACATTAGAGCTAAATCCACACCTGTACATGGGTGTTTTAGAGTGTGTTTATGAGCATTTTATTGTGGGGTACAACAACATGCAGTATATGTGCTATGTGGTTTGTGCCCATTCATCTTAAATGGTACCTCATACTCAAGACAAACACATTTGATCCTCACTGCACCACAACCCATGCAATAACACACACATGCCGTGCCGTGCAAAGCACTTGATACAATATAAGTCAGATACGTTTTGTGGTCCACCCATGGATTTTATCTCCATTGTCAAAACATTTCCTCAAGCCACAGCCAGGAGTTGGACAATAGTCGTCTCTCGAGTTGCACGAGAGCCTTGGCTGTAAATAGCCATTGTGACAGCATTCCTTTAATAAGCTGTAATCCAATGTGTACTTTAAGATAAAATAGTATACAATAGTATCTAATGTCTCACCTGGTTTGGATCAATGGTATATCTGTGTTTCTCTGCATAGATCATAGCCAGTGACACAGATACAGCATAGCCTACAAATGTGATGGCAATTGTGTCTCCAATCACATCAGGGATAACTTTCAGGGTAGGAAGTTTAGGCACTGGGAAGCTGTTTTAAAAAAAATCAGAATTAAGAACTTACAATTAATGATTCAACATTTACTGAAACATTAAAGTAATCTCCTCACAAACTTAAGGAATTCAGAGTGTTTGATAAAAAAAATATCAAAATGATTAAAAAATGCAGCTACAATATAGCACCAAAGACAAAAGTGAAGCTGCTCTCCTTCTAAAAGCCCAAAATGAGTTTCATACATGTTAAGCCTAGTACACACTGCTATTTTTTTTTAATTCAACCCAACAGGCTAAACGGAAAAAAAAAAACCTGACAGCTCACTTACAATCTGATGTTAGTACAGGGATCTCTCCTGCTTTTCCATTGTGTTCTGGCAAGGGGGCAGCCCCCCCGCCAGAACATTCTAGTCAGCGCTCTCAGCCATTGGCTAAGAGCACCGATCGGCAGACCTTTTTTGGTCATGCCCCTTCAACAGAAGCCGACAAACGGCCAGCTTCTGTCAGATCTTCTGCAGTACACACGGGCTGAATGTTGGCTGGTTTCTATCGAACTGGCCGATGCCGCCTGACATGCGGCCCATGCTTTATCCCCTGGTGTGCCCTCCCGATCCCCCCAGTGTATGCCCCCTGACCCCTTGAAGTGTGTTCTTCTGACCCCCCCAGTGTGTGCCCTCCCAGCCCCCTGGTTTGTGCCCTTCCGACCCCCCGAGTGTGTGCCATTCTGACCCCCTGGTGACACCTAGTCCTTTGCTCTACTGATCCCTGTAAACTGTCCTACATTCTAATGATCTCTGTACACTGCTCTTCATTCCACTGACCCCTGTACATTGTCCTGTTGCCCCCTGTCCTCCACCCTACTTACTCCCTATCCTCTGACCTCTGTACACCATCCCATTGACCTCTGTACACTGCCCTACATCCTACTGACCTCTGTACACTGCACTACCTACTACTGACCTCTGTACGCTGCACTGCATCCTACTGACCTCTGTACACTGCCCTACATCCTACTGACCTCTGTACACTGCCCTACATACTACTGACCTCTGTACACTGCTCTACATACTACTGTCCTCTGTATGCTGCCCTACATACTACTGACCTCTGTACAATGCCCTACATCCTACTGACCTCTGTACACTGCCCTACATCCTACTGACCTCTGTACACTGCCCTACATACTACTGACCTCTGTACACTGCCCTACATACTACTGACCTCTGTACACTGCCCTACATACTACTGTCCTCTGTACAGTGCCCTACATACTACTGACCTCTGTACAGTGCCCTACATACTACTGACATCTGTACACTGCCCTACATACTACTGACCTTTGCACAGTGCCCTACATACTACTGACCTCTGTACACTGCACTACCTACTACTGACCTCTGTACACTGCCCTACATACTACTGACCTCTGCACACTGCCCTACATACTATTGACCTCTGTACAGTGCACTACATCCTACTGACCTCTGTACACTGCTCTACCTACTACTGACATCTGTACACTGCACTACCTACTACTGAGCTCTGTACACTGCCCTACATACTACTGACCTCTGTACACTGCTCTACATACTACTGACTTCTGTACACTGCTCTACATACTGCTGACCTCTGTACACTGTATGATACGTTAAATTCAGTTCTGTAAGCAACACCTTATTTTCGGGCAGTGCCGCTCCCGAGACTAGACTCTGGATCCACCCCGGCTCTGATCTGAATATTGCTTATCAGAAAATCGAAATGCACAGTTTGGATTAACCAGGTTTGTGACAACTAATACTTGTTAAGCAGTTACATCAACAGTTTTTCATTGTTAGCACCCCTGTCAGTGTTAAAAGATTTGTCTCAACCTCTAGCAACATCTTATGCTGGACAGATTGGTCTGTTAAAAAAAGGAAGAGACTTACTGGTAGGATCAAGAGGTGAAAATATAGAGGAAAACCCCTAAAAAATGAACATTAACACAGCCACATCATCTAAGAATTGGTAAGTCTCAATATATTACATGTGTGTTTCTAGGCTTAGATATGCTAAGTACATAGGTGACATTTTATAGATACATTGATCTTGTCAAGGCCATTTCTCTTCTGCGTATAGTCTACAGTTTGTTTCACTTTTTTATTTACTGCTATTTAAACAATGTAACACACTATATATATTATTACCCAGCTGGTATGCTGCCAACTATTTGCACATTGTATCGGTGGTCCAGAGATGAAGCAAAAGTTATTCCAGTAGTGAGGAGGACCTGCAGCAAAAGAGAAACATTTTTCTTTTGTAAACTTCACTTTCATTCTTGACAAATATATAAAACATACAGCCCATAAAAATCATAATGTGTATTCGTTTTTCAAAAAGTATTTGTTAAGCCTTGATCTTTATTTTACTCCTATATAAGAATTACCTATATAGTACAAAATTAGATTTCGTGCTTCCTTTGAAAACTAAAATTGTTTCAGTTTCTATCTGTAGCCAGGTTATTGGCTAGAGACAGAGAGTGATGTAAGACACTGTGCTGCAGTGCTGTCTGTACTCCCAGTGGACTTCAGATGAATGGGTTAACACTACCTCACCTCTATCCACCAGGGGGAGCTGACAAGCAGAAGGAGCTCAAGAGACTTGATGGTTGACAGCATTGAATCATGAGAGGTCCAGGAAAGAATATTTACTATGGCAATTAATTGACTATTAGACTATAATTCCCAATGCGAGCCAGGTATAAAGAGAGATAGAAAGGATTACCTCTTTGCTGCCAGGAGACTGAGGTGTGCACATCAACTTGCTACAACCCTGTGGCTGTGTGCTGAGGACCGGAGTTGATCCAGGCAGATTCAGAAATAAGTTGACATCTGAACAGCGGGACCCCTGTTGCTGTATCTCTGGCATTAGTGAGAGGGCACTGCTGCCATTAACCTGTTGCTGCTACCGTAGACTGAGGACATAGGAACTAGTCTTCTAACTAGCATAATTATTTACTGCATGCAGACTTTACTGGGTGTGTATTCATGTGCACCACCATAAAGACCAGGCCCCAATGTTAGCTGGATGAAGAACTAGAGCTAAAGACTGCTTATATAGATAGCTGCTTCACAAGAGCTTTGCCTATTGTCCATAATAAGAGGTAAGGAGTCTTAAATTTCATTGCTGCCATTCGTATAGAGTGTACTCTAAAGTAGCCTAATATTTACAGAGTAGTTATTGCAGTATTGATCATCATTACTGTTACTGTTTACTAATGCCATTAATTATTGTGGATTTTGTAGATTACCGGGTTTACTCTACTTTTGCTGCATAGAACTTCATTCTATGCTGCTATAACCTAGTGAGCATATATTCTAGTGAAACTGTAATTTACCTAATCCTTTACTTACATATTTATGTACATACTGCTATTTAATGTAATCTGTGACAATGTACTGGGTCCATTTACCATTAGTCTGATGTTTGCTTTTTGATACTGAACCTTAGTTGTGTGCAGGGTATGTATATTTGTGCTCCCAGTAGCAGTTTATAAATATAGAACTAGCGCTTAGGAAATCACCCAAATTTCAATCATTCAAGCTGTTGAAATCACCTTGTCCCCCGACGGGTTCCACAAATGCAAATTATATATTAGAGTTCTATATAAGTATATATATAGTTTAGAGTTGCCCCTACTAACTCTCAGCCTCACCAGTTTCTATTTAATAATATTAAGTATCCTTGTGAATTCAACAAAAGAAGATTAGACCCTTCATACAAAAAATTGGTCATATCAGGCCTGTGAATAAACACATCAACGACCACCAGGTGTCCCAGTATTCTTACGTTTCTTATTTTCTATCATAAGTATATGAAAACCAAAAGGACAGTTCTATTAGCAGTGGTATTGGAAAAACCAACACAAAAAAATGAAAATGTGCTCACATAAAAAAAAAAAATACAACTTCCAAAATCCTTAAATACAATGTCTGTGCAGCCAATCTTCCTAACAATCCAGTCACCAATGTATCACACCTGCATGCAATGGACTCTCACCAAATAGGGAAACCTATAGATCACATATGGTCATATAAAGCATATTGTGGTGATCCTCCTTTGTCACTGGACTATCCTTCCTTAAATGATTAAAATACCAAGAAATGTACAAGAAATTTAAAAGAACAGCCCCATAGTGTAGTATTATAAAAAGCGCAACTGATTTATTTAAAATGTGCTTACATTTGCAGACAATACAGACAATACACTCTGTACAAACAAAGATGGTGGAAATATCACTTTCAGCCAAACATGCTGACATCACTTCTCCCTGAAGTGGTAGTTCCACTATTTTAATTTAAAATCGTATTTGTTTTTTTTTGCAATACTACACAATAATTGTTCTTTTGGTTTTCAAATACTTATAAGCCCCCGTACACACGGTCGGAAATTCCGACCACAAAATCCGTCTGATTTTTTCCGACGGATTTTGTCCGACACTGGTGTTGCATACACACGGTCGGACAAAGTTGTCGGAAAATTTGATCATTCTGAACGTGGTGACGTTCGTTGCATACGTAGGAATGTCCACCAGAGCTTTTGCCCTTGAATTGAATGTTCATTTCTCTACCATAAGCCGTCTCAAAAGACATTTCAGAGAATTTGGCAGTACATCCAACCGGCCTCACAACCGCAGACCATGTGTAACCACACCAGCCCAGGACCTCCACATCCAGAATCTTCACCTCCAAGATCATCTGAGACCAGCCACCCGGACAGCTGCTGCAACAATCCGTTTGCATAACCAAAGAATTTCTGCACAAACTGTCAAAAACTGTCTCAGGGAAGCTCATCTGCATGCTCGTCGTCCTCATCGGGGTCTGGACCTGACTGCAGTTTGTCGTCGTAACCGATTTGAGTGGGCAAATGCTCACATTCGATGGCGTCTGGCACTTTGGAGAGGTGTTCTCTTCACGGATGAATTCCTGTTTTCACTGTACAGGTCAGATGGCAGACAGCGTGTGTGGTGTCGTGAGCGGTTTGCTGATGTCAACGTTGTGGATCGAGTGGCCCATAGTGGAGATGGGGTTATGGTATGGGCAGGCATATACTATGAACAACGAACACAGGTGCATTTTATTGATGCCATTTTGAATGCACAGAGATACCGTGATGAGATCCTGAGGCCCATTGTGCCATTCATCCACAACCATCACCTCATGTTGCAGCAACATAATACACGGCCCCATGTTGCAAGGATCTTTACACAATTACTGGAAGCTGAAAACCTCACAGTTCTTGCATGGCCAGCATACTCACCAGACAGGTCAACTATTGAGCTTGTTTGGGATGCTCTGGATCGGCGTATATGACAGAGTGTTCCAGTTCCTGACAATATCCAGCAACTTCACACAGCCATTGAAGAGGAATGGACCATTATTCCACAGGCTACAATCAACAACCTGATCAACTCTATGCGAGGAGATTTGTTGCACTACGTGAGGCAAATGGTGGTCACACCAGATACTGACTGGTTTCCTCCCCCCCTGCCCCCAATACAGTAAAACTGCACATTTTAGAGTGGCTGGTTGGATGTACTTCCAAACGCTCTGAAATGTCTTTGGAGATGGCTTATGGTAGAGAAATTAACATTTAATTCAAGGGCAAAAGCTCTGATGGACATTCCTACAGTCAGCATGCCAATTGCACGTTCCCTCAAAACTTGCGACATCTGTGGCATTGTGCTGTGTGATAAAACTGCACATTTTAGAGTGGCCTTTTATTGTGGCCAGCCTAATGCCGCGTACACACGAAGGGACAATCCCGCGGGACTATCCTCTGGACTGAAGTCCAGCGGATAATCCCCTCGTGTGTGGGCGCCGGCGGACTTTTTGGCGCCAAAGTCCGGCGGACCAAAGTTTTAAGTTTGGTTTTAAAATTATCCGCTGGACTTGGCAGTCCAGCGGACAATCCCGCCGTTAGTGGGCAAGTCCGCGGGACTTTTGAAATGAACGGACTTGCCGCTCATCGGCAAGTCCGTTCATTTAGCACGTGACTTCAGGTTACGTAGCTAGCGTAGGCAGTAAATGCCGCCGCGCTAGCTCCGTGACCTGGCATGGATTTAAAGGGACTCCCCACGCCGAAAAAACGGCGTGGGGGTTCCCCCCAAATCCATGTCAGACCCTCATCCGAGCACGCAGCCTGGCAGGCCAGGAAAGGGGTGGGGACGAACGAGCGCCCCCCCCTCCTGAGCCGTACCAGGCCGCGTGCCCTCAACATGGGGGTGCCCTGGGGAAAGGGGGGCCGTGCGGCCCCCCCACCCCAAAGCACCTTGTCCCCATGTTGATGAGGACAAGGGCCTCTTCCCGACAACCCTGGCCGTTGGTTGTCGGGGTCTGCGGGCGGGGGCTTATCGGAATCTGGGAGCCCCCTTTAATAAGGGGCCCCCCAGATACCGGCCCCCCACCCTATGTGAATGAGTATGGGGTACGATGTACCCCTACCCATTCACCTAAGGTGTAAAATGTAAAGTAAAAAAAAACACCCACACTTTTGAAAAAATAGTTTATTGCACTGCTCCGGGGGTCTTCTTCCGTCTTGGGGGTCTTCTCGCCGGACTCCCCCGCCATTTACCAAGCTCTTTTACCGAGCGGGGGAAGTCCGGCTACCTTCTTCGTCGTCGCCGCCGTCTGGGGGTCTCGATCCGCCTTCGGGGGTCTTCTTCCGTCTTGGGGGTCTTCTCGCCGGACTCCTCCGCTCTCTTCTGCTCTTTTACCTAGCTCTTTCACGAGCGGGGGGAGTCCGGCTACCTTCTTCGTCGTCGCCGCCGTCGTCTGGGGGTCTCGATCCGCCTTCGGGGGTCTTCCGGGGGTCTCTTCTGTTCTTGCGGCGGTCGTCGTCTTCCGCGCCGCCGGCGCCTTCTCCTTCTTCTTGTCCTTCTTCTTGTTCTTCTTCTTCCGATGTTGACCCGTCGCTGTCTCTGCCCGGAATGCCTGTGCCGATCTGCGCTGAGACTTATATAGGGACATGGGGGACAGGGTCACATGCTCATGTCACATGGTGACCCCGCCCCCTTGCGATGTCACAGTCCCAGCATCCTCCGGGACTGTGACAACACAAGGGGGCGGGGTCACCATGTGACATGTGCATGTGACCCTGTCCCCCATGTCCCTATATAAGTCTCAGCGCAGAGCGGCACAGGCATTCCGGGCAGAGAGAGCGTCGGGTCAACATCGGAAGAAGAAGAACAAGAAGAAGGACAAGAAGAAGGAGAAGGCGCCGGCGGCGCGGAAGACGACGACCGCCACAAGAACAGAAGAGACCCCCGGAAGACCCCCGAAGGCGGATCGAGACCCCCAGACGACGGCGGCGACGACGAAGAAGGTAGCCGGACTCCCCCCGCTCGTGAAAGAGCTAGGTAAAAGAGCAGAAGAGAGCGGAGGAGTCCGGCGAGAAGACCCCCAAGACGGAAGAAGACCCCCGAAGGCGGATCGAGACCCCCAGACGGCGGCGACGACGAAGAAGGTAGCCGGACTTCCCCGCTCGGTAAAAGAGCTTGGTAAATGGCGGGGGAGTCGGCGAGAAGACCCCCAAGACGGAAGAAGACCCCGGAGCAGTGCAATAAACTATTTTTTCAAAAGTGTGGGTGTTTTTTTTTACTTTACATTTTACACCTTAGGTGAATGGGTAGGGGTACATCGTTCCCCATACTCATTCACATAGGGTGGGGGGCCGGTATCTGGGGGGCCCCTTATTAAAGGGGGCTCCCAGATTCCGATAAGCCCCCGCCCGCAGACCCCGACAACCAACGGCCAGGGTTGTCGGGAAGAGGCCCTTGTCCTCATCAACATGGGGACAAGGTGCTTTGGGGTGGGGGGGGCCGCACGGCCCCCCTTTCCCCAGGGCACCCCCCATGTTGAGGGCGCGCGGCCTGGTACGGCTCAGGAGGGGGGGGGCGCTCGTTCGTCCCCACCCCTTTCCTGGCCTGCCAGGCTGCGTGCTCGGATGAGGGTCTGACATGGATTTGGGGGGAACCCCCACGCCGTTTTTTCGGCGTGGGGATTCCCTTTAAATCCATGCCAGCTTGCGGAGCTAGCGCGGCGGCATTTACTGCCTACGCTAGCTACGTAACCTGAAGTTACGTTCGAAATGAACGGACTGCTCCGTGTGTGGGCAAGTCCGTTCATTTTCAAAAGTCCCGCGGACTTTTGGCCGGCGGATTATCCGCTGGAGAAGTCCGTGCGTGTGTGGGCAAGTCCACACGCTCGGAAAGTCCAGCGGACCCAGCTGGAAAGTCCCGCGGGATTGTCCGCTGGACTAGGTCCGCCGGCAAAAGTCTGCACGTGTGTACGCGGCATAAGGCACACCTGTGCGATAATCATGCTGTCTAATCATCATCTGAATATGCCGCACCTGAGAGGTGGATGGATTATCTTGGCAAAGGAGAAGTGCTCACTAACACAGATTTAGACAGATTTGTGAACAATATTTGAATAGGCCATTTGTGTACATAGAAAAAGTCGTAGATTTCAGCTCATGATAAATAGGGGCAAACACAAAAGTGTTGAGTTTATCATTTTGCTCAGTGTATGAAGGGTCTGATCATCTAGTGAGCATCTAAAACAAATAATAAGGATTTCAAGATTTTTGTTGTATTCAAATGGACATTTAATATTATTAAACATATATTGATGAGGTTGAGTTAGTGGGGGCAACTCTGAGCACTGGGAACATACTGTATAATTTGCTCCCAGTAGCACTGCAGTACCTATTTGCTTAACCCGGTGTGTCAGTGGGGCTGCTGTTGTTCTCAGAGTCGAAGTAGAAGAAAAAAGAACCCAAGCAGCTCCTGCAAGAGTAACTCTATATACTTTTTTTTAACAAGAAAGTAACTCTATATACTTACCAGTTTTCAATGTTGTTTGTTTATTGACTCGTTTGTCTACACTACAGAGAAATAGCAGGAGAAGCTATTTTTTTCTCAAGCTTTTATAAAGTGGATCTCCTAACATTTTTTTGGTTTGGAAAAAGTAGGACAGGGATGAAGCAGGTTAGTTGTTACTGATGTCAACACTGGAATATTCCCCCTTTTTTACTGCCACAAGGGTGGAAAATTAAGATACATTTTTCCAACAGAGACACAGACTAAAAACTGACAGAGGTTCTAATCTCCCTCCTCTCTCTGCTTAATCAGTACAGAAATTAGGGGGTAAGGTTTCCTAACAGAGTCTCAGGCAGTAATATCCAAGAAAAAATATTTTGTTGAGTTCCAGTTTAATGATTACACAAAGAGTGTGGTTCTGTATTTTCCCACGGGAAACACAATCCAAATGAATCTTTCAGAGGATTAGAGATGATATAATAACTGTATTCCTGATACTGCTGAGATACTTCACCACTCTTCAATGCCTTTAAAGCAAATTTCTGGAAACCCAAGTGTGTTTAAAACTTATGGCACTTCCGACCCTACAGATACAGCTGTGATACCATATTTCACCAGATGGTGGTGCTACGGAAATGCAAAAATTAAATTTCTGTTGTTTGCCCCTGGTAAAAATGGAGAGCTCTGGAAGGAGAGTCCTCTTTGTTACTAGGTTCAAAAGACCATCTTACTTTTACAATTTGGCAACTGAATGATGTGCATACTGTAAATTCAAAAGGTCTACAGGACAGAACAGGGTAGGATGCTATGCCTTTTCTCATTTTTTGTATTGTAATAGTTATGCAGCAGTAATTTGGTATGCATATGATATACTGTATGTGCCTTTAGGTAGCATAACTAGCGCTGATTATCAGTTTAACTTTTTAAGTTAGACTGCGGTTGTGATAGTTTCCTCTGTCTTTATCCCTCTGCATTTGTATTTGCTAAAGACAGTTTAGATGAGTGTGGAATGTTTTTCCTTCTTTTTAGTAAGAAAAGTAGGTGAAATGTAATCTTATAGACCATATCACTCTGGAAATAGTAGCCAATAGTATGTTTTCTTTAGCATAATGCAGTATTTTAAGTGCCAATCACCAGACATCTTGATTGGGAGATCAGGGGAATATAAAACAAGAATGGTTGCATCTCAATATTCAGTAGCTATGAGCTGTGTTCAAAGCATCCTTTAAGAAGAAACAACTCTGTAATCAATAATTATACTATAGGCAAAATTTGGATTCATAAATATATCACAATCAAATCTCCATTTTAAATAGAATTCCAATTTAAATAAGCTAGATTTCACCTAAAATAAAAAAATCACAAAACATTTTTGGTGGCCACCACAATATGGGTCAGACTAAAAATTAAATTTCTTACAAGGGGAAAAATATATTTTTTTATTTCTGAAAGCAGAAAACCCAAAGATCATATTTTAATCCTGGAAATATCCTCCAGGATTTTACAGCTTGCCAGTATACTCTCAAGATTTATATTACCACACAACTTACCATGATGATTTCCCCGGGAATAGGTGTCCTTAGTTTAGTACGAAAGCGGGCATTGAGCTCTTTGATTGGAATCAGAACCATCAAGCAGAGAATGGATATAATCAGCTCGGCTATATTGGTCATATGTACAGCTCTAAAGACAGATGCCAATGTCTACACAAGAAAAAGGAAAAAATTACATACATCTTCTTTTCCAATATCTATGAATAATTTTGCAGTACTTCTATGATATCATAAATTACGTAATGTTTATTGTTCAAAAAAAAGTCACAAACTAAACATTTCAAAATAAGGCAAGAAATAAAAATGTCACTAGCAAAAATAGAATGTAGAGAATGCATAGGAAATCGCTCTATGGCCCAAAAACTACCAGAGCTGATTGCCCATCTCTCTGAAAGCTCATACATTATCTTGTGGTGTCAGCACCTTGACTTTTACATTTACTTTATGCGTAAAATAATTAACACACATTTCTATTTAAATCAATCACTTCTTTTTCCAAAATAATTTTTAAGCCAGCACTGTTTTTTTGTTTTGTTTTTTGCAGCCAACTTTATATCCCAGATGCTGAGCTACTGGTTCTAAAATAGAGTCTGCATCTGAAAAATAAAGTCCTATGGTAATCCCAAGAAAATAGAAATTTACACCACCAGCAATCCACTACATCCTCCCTTTTCACCTATTTGCCAGGTCAGGGTATTTATAGTTTCCCAAATACTTCAATTTTAAAGTATATGTGTAGTAGCCCAAAATATTTTCACAATTGGATAGAGCAGAGAAGGCTTACAAATCCTGTTGAGTATTTAAAGCTATCCAGCATCCATTACAGAAATGTATGTTTCTTATTTCCTGTCCTGACAATAGTTTTATTAGACAGGTAGTTAGGGAAAATCTGCAACAGGGACACAGACACAAAAAATATCTGACAGGGGTTTTAGGCTTCGCTAAGGCCGGCTTCACACTGGGGCGGGGCGGTGCGGGGCGGCGACGGTAAAGCAGCGCTATATTTAGCGCTGCTTTACCATTGTTTTACCCGCGGTATGCGGCCGCTAGTGGGGTGGTTGTAACCCCCGCTAGCAGCCGAAAAAGGGTTAAAAACCTCCGCAAAGCGCCGCTGCAGCGGCGCTTTGCCGGCGGTATCCCCGCGGTCTCCCATTGATTTCAATGGGTAGGAGCGGTATAGGAGCGGTGAACACACCGCTCCTTCACTGCTCCAAAGATGCAGCTAGCAGGACTTTTTTTACCGTCCTGCTAGCGCACCACTCCAGTGTGAAAGCCCTCAGGGCTTTCACACTGGAGACACAGCAACAGCTGTTTCGGGTCGGTTTGCAGGCGCTATTTTTAGCGCAATAGCGCCTGCAAACCGCCCCAGTGTGAAAGCAGCCTAATACAAGTCATTTTTTTTGTTTTCTTTTCATTCAGCCAGAAGGATGAACAAAAAAAAAACTGACAGATTTCTCCATCCACACAAATAAGGTGAATGATGGAATCTTTCTGCCGGGACACTGTAGTCTGATAGCAAAACCCTCCACTGTTAGAATACAGTGATTAGCCAATTGACTGTAGTCGCTAATGGATATTTCCAGCATGTCCCTGCTCGAGTTCTGTCATACAGGTATGACCACACACTAATTTAAATTCAGCCAGTTTCTGCTGAACCAGCCAAATTTTGATCAATGTATGTTTTTTTTCTGTATGTGTTGCTGTTGTAGAGTTCATCTATCTTCCTGTTCAGTAAAATGTTGTCATTAGGGCACGAAATGTGGGTAAATCCTTTCAACAGAGCTTTGGATAAGCCTCCCTGGAGTTCTAACTCATCCCTGCATACCCCTGGCTTTGACTGGGCATACACTAACCTCTTCACATCCATAGAACGAATAAAAACAATCTGGATTTAAATGGTTAAAACAAGATTGGTATAACTTTTAACATCCGGCGATCAGTTGTTCAGTTAAAGTAAACTGGGTGGATCTATTTCCTGAAAAATTGCATTTAAGAAAGGGCTGGGCAAATATCGTGCAACATAAAAAACTGCAACAACTACCATTTTATTCCACAGTGCCTCTGCTTTCAGGACATACAGTATCTAATATTTGGAGGTCCTAAGTAATTTTCTAGCAAAAAATGGTCAATAATTTGACCTTTTTATTAATATAAAAAGTTTTCAAACCCCTGTGGAGTTCTTTATTTGCTCACTGACATAATTACATAAAGAGGCCACCGTTGGTCACATAAACAGGGAAAACCCACAGGCAGAAGCCCATGCACAGGCTTGGTGTGGGAGAGACTTATTTTAGAGGAAAGGAGGAGCAAATACTTGGTAGATTAAGAACTATTGGTGGATATTTGGATTTTCACCAGTCTGACCCATATGAATCATGATTTACACAGACAGTTAGCTCGTCACTAGCAGTTAACAGTTCATATACTGTTATTATAGTATAGCAGTATAGTATAGTATATGTATATATACTCAAAAGAAATACATCTGCTTTACTCCAGTTCGATTTGTTCCTTAAAAATTCAAACTGCAATTGTTTCAGACTGTGGTTGTATGTGCTGTCATAGGACTCTTGGCTGACCTTGAAAATGGTGAAATGTCCAGTGTGACGTGGAAGAGGGAGTCCCATCATGTTTTGTATCTGAGAGATGGTCACATGGAACGCAGCAGCATTGGTAAAAGCTTTTACTATGGGCTCAGACAAGTACGTGGAGAGGAAGCCAAGCTGTAGGACAAACATGATCACCTGGAAAGATTATACCAAAATTGATGAACACTATTGAAATAGAATTACTTAACATCTCTCATATCTTCATCTACTGTATATTGTACATCTACGACAGCCTATACTAAACAGTACAGTTAGAATATAATTCAAAACAAGAGGGTTAGGAGTGCACTGCTTGTGAGAGCTTGCAATCTAAAGGGAAGGGAAAGTGATACAAAAGGTATTAAATGTGGGAGAATGAGCTGTTTGGGAAAGTAAAATGCAGTTGATAGGTAGAGGCGGGGTATGCTTCCCTGAAGAGATGAGTTTTCAGGGATTGCCTAAAGGCAGATCCCTGTAGAGGGAATTCCAGAGGATGGGACAGGCTCTGGAGAAGTCCCAGAGGTGAGGATAGTAGGAGGTAATGAGGGAGCTAAATATATAAACTTCCAACTTAAAAAAGTCTAAATTTCTATGTTCTTTAAAGACATAGAAAAGACAAAAACATTCTGTGAGTTTAATTTGCAGAAATGAACTAGAGTTTTACCTTTTTTCTTTTTGTTTTATATTTTATTTCTAGATTAGAGTATGGTTTAAACTTCTGTCAGTCTTCATCTGCTTCCCATTTGGTAGATTTACCTCATTTTCAACTCAGGTGGTGGTTATGGAAAAGTAAAAGGGAATCCCTTCTTAGACACAAGAACAGGTGTCACCATTGAAAGATTTCCCCTTCCGCAATGACAACTGATTCTCGTCCTTTTCTTGCCTGAAGACATTGGTCTTAAATCAAATGTGGCCATCTGGGGCTGATAGCTGCAGTTTAGAAGAGGCCATCTGGATCCCAACTCCAGCAAGAGCTGGGGACCCACGTCCAGAGTTCCTGAGAACAGTTGCAGGAAGTCCACAGAGGCCTAGAGGCACACAGTACAGAGGATAGCTGGTACTGTAAGAAAGCATTCAAGTACCCAGGGCACAGCGAGTACAAGCCTGAAAGATCCCAGAGACTGTCTTTGCTAACTTTTGGGAGAGCTAATTCCAGTTTGCTGGCTCTGGTTTTATATTCACAATGGAGTTCCCCTGAGCTGTAGTTCACTCGTCACTGACTTAGAGAGGGTGATTGCACACTGAAGAGACAGTACAGTTAGAAGTGTCCTCTGCTATCTTTTTCTGCTAAGTTTGGAGTATCCCAGTGTTCACCCTGCACCCTACCCAAGTTAAATCAGCATTAAACTGCAAAAAAATACATGCACAACCTACTTATTATGAGTCTGTGAACTGCTGTGTGCCTGGCTGCAATGTGCCTAATAGAAAATGGAACCTGGTATAAATTAGCTAACCCAGCCTGTGGTCTGTGCTACAAAAGGGATACTATTAATAAATTCTCACACATACCCCTAATATATTAAATATGCTAGTATCCCACTATAGATGATCAGTCAGGAGTGAAATGTGTGTTTACCATGATAAGTCCCATGAGGAAGGCTATAGCAGCTGCCATGCCTATTCTCTGTGCATAGACCTCCAACTGCTCCTCCCCAGTGAGGTTTCTATCCAAAGGATTCTGGACAAGATGTTCATCAATAACTGAGCCAGTCATCAGGCTTAGCACAGCAAATGTACCTGGAAAATAAAGCATTATTTTATTCATCACACCATTGGATTCTCCTTAGTAGCTGACGTCAGGGGGGAGACATTAGGCAATCCTTCCCCAAAATGAACGATGTACCCTTCCAGGGTAATTCATCTACCATTTCCTTCTATTTCATGGGCTTTATCAATGAAAATTCCATTGCCCATCTTCAGATCTTGTGTTTGGAAGCAGCTCTGTCTTCTGTTACGAGTGTCTGTACATATTTTCATGTATTATCCCAGCACAACTAGCCAAGTAAATGTATAGACAAAACCTCTTTTTATGTTTTCATGATGTAGGGAAAGGTTGAAACTTATCTCAGTAACGTTTTTGTGGTCTCTTTCCCATTGAGATTTCCCTTCCCTTCCTGTTCAACAGGAAGTAAAAGGATATTTCCACAAGAGAATTCCCCTCGCAGACAGTTATAACCAGAACAGGTATCCCTATTAGAGGATTTACCCCCACCTCTTGTTCTGGTGACCACAACAGAGAAGATGAATCTCCCATCTAGAAAAGTTATGGCAATTAAAAACTGACAGGGATTCTAAGCATTCGACTCTATCCAAAATTTAAATCAAAAAAGTTTTGGGCATACATGCACTTTAATTGTAGTTTTATTAGTTAGTTTATTATCTAGTTCAATAACATTTTTAATTTCTACAGGTAGCAGGAGAAAATTTGAAAGCCAGATGGAAAACTCCTAAAAGTCATGCATTCTTTCCCAAAAGACTCCAAAAATAAAGTTGTATCTGAACTGTAGTGTTAGCAGGTTTTACAAATGACAACTGTTGGGTATAACTACATTGTAAAACTCTAGAATAAAATTCAATGTTTGTCCCTGTACATCTTTCAATTAGGCCACAAGTTTAAATATTCCTCTACAAAATGTTCCATTTTAAATTTCCCAGTGAGATATTGTACCTTTATAAATCCTAGAACCACTTTTAGAACACGACATCTGTCTGTATATTTGCAGTTTTATCTGCTCATCAGTTGCCAGTTTTTCGGTATAACAAAATCGAATTGAAACTAGGTAGATTTCCCCCACCAAGGGTAAGAATCGCAGACCAAAAGATTCGAAATTATTTCATACCTTGGAATGTGTTATTTGACTGATATATTTGGTACTCTTACCAGTAGAAACATGATGTCCAGTCCCAAGTAACATGTAGAGGACAACAGGAAAGAAAGATGTGTAGAGTCCATAAACTGGAGCCACTGAAGTTAGTAACGCAAAGGCCATCCCTAGTGCAAATAAATAATATGAATTTAGATTTGCTTGAAATTTAGTTCAGCTGTCTTTTTTTATTGATATTTTTGGTATGCAAAATAGATCACAATGTGTAATTCCAAGAACAATATGTTAGACAGATGTATGTATGTCATTTTAACATTTACAATGGATATAATCATTTTAAGTACTCGTACTTGTTATTTCCTGTCTATAATATCATATTGTGCTTTTAGAGGTACTTCTACATGACACAAGACATTTTCAAATGCCTCATTTGAAATGTAAATAAAAGTCAAAATCTTTTTTTTTTTTTTTTTGATTTTGCTTTCTGTCTCACACTAGGAAGATTTTCCTTTATTTCCTTTTCTAAAGACACAGTAGCACGTGTCACTGAAATAGGTATCCTCATTGGAAGATTTTTCCCCATCACCTTCTGTCCCAGTGATAATGGCTTCCAAGACAAAAATTGAGAGTGAGTCTCCCTCGCATGGCTACAAAAAGAAACAAAAACCTGAACACTTCTTCACTCGATTATCAAATAATAATAAAAAAAAAAAAAAACAAAGGTTTTGGCTTTAGATATACTTGTATCAATCTAAATCTTCCTTACCCATAAATATGACAAAAAGTGGTCACAGAAAAGCATGTTGGTAGCACAGCATAAGTGCACAGGACTATAATTGCATTAGTCTACCCCATTGCACCATATTGGCAATGTGGTGGTTTGAGAACTCCTTTTGCTTACCCATTAGTAAATACAGGAGAGGTATTCCCAAAGACACCCAATGTAGTGAGTTGGAGTGTGGTAAAGAAGTCCTTGCACTGTTTTTAGCAGGTTTTCACATTATAGAGACCTATAGGAATAAACTGTAATGCATATTAAGCCACATGGGCAAAAACATTAATGCAGAAATACTGCATGGTGGTGAGGTGTCAGCAGCGGTGGTGATTGTGGTACCCATAGCAATTCTGGGGGTGGAAAAAGTGAGGACGGTCAAAAAGCATTAGACCTACTTTTACATATATGTATATTTTGTCTGGGTCTGACTTTGTGTCAGGTGGTGATGATCATGATGATATAGAAAAGTGTAGCACATGGGAACTGGCTCAGGAGGACAAAGAGACAACATGAGAAAAGAAGCGTGGTGAAGCTGAAAAAGCTGAAACAACAAAAAAAGACACAATTACCATGAGGCAGAAGTTCCTCTAAATTGTCACGTCTGTTGGTGTGAGTTCATAGGTGGCAATTGCTCAATAATGTTTCTATCATCATGTATAACATATGTAGTCAGGATCTTATGTTTGGTTCTTCAAACACATTTGAGAATTTTGTCTCTCAAACAACGCACCTCATTCTGTGGACAACAAGGCCAAGATTTTCCACATTATAATCATCATTCTAGTCTCCACTTCAAAGCCCAAAGATATATTTCCATCATCTCTTCTTGCTGCTGCTTTTCCTGTATTTGCTGCCCACCACGATTCTAATAGCAAAGTGATAACTGTCATCTTCAGCAGAATACTCATATTCAAAAGCAGCAACAGCAAGCAGCCACAACATTCTCTTCCTCTTTCCTACCATCACCAATAGTTCATAACGGTGTCTGGGCAGGAAACACATTCACAAGCAGGCAACTGCATGTCTGTCAACTTTGCCAAGGAAACACATGGGGTGTGCGGAATATCAATACAGGATACATTTGCACCATTTTTCTTAATAAATGACACCCAGCTCTATACCCTCATTAAGTCTGGAATAGCATGTTTCCTGCACTTCTACAAGGCAGATACAGCTAGGGTGTAATACTCAAATGGGTAAGCAGTAGTCACAATAATACTTCAGGCAACGGAGTAGAATTGGTAACAACACTACAAATGACCATAATCTTTTTCACATGTTCAATACAGTTCTTCCCATCAGAGACAGCAACACAACCTACATTGTACCCCTTCTTCCGCCTATTACGCATATAAAGTACAATGCTATTTTGCAAATGGTGGGCTTCGTTGAGAGGTGTTTTTGTATTCACCAGAAAGTCACTTCCTGGACTTTACCCCACCTTGTCTAGCTGGGAACATGAAATGAAAAAATATCACCACTGAACTATGTGGGGAAACCTAATCCTGCATAACTCAGGTAATATACCACCCAATGACTATCCGTGCAAAGACAGAATGACTTTCCTTTCAATGATTCAATACAACCATACAGTATGTAGTATGCGCATGAAAATAATGTATTGAGCATCATGTATTAACAAGGAAACAATTCACACATTTTAGGAGTACCTCTCCATAAAAGGTAAGTGGGGGGTAAAAAAAATGTATAATATGAATACAACATATGGGTTTAAAACATGGCTAAACACTCAGCAATAATGGAAAATTCAGTATTCCTGGATCAGAACATATCATGTCCCATAAACAACAAAAAAAAGGGGAGAGGGAAGCAGGACAGTGTAACAGAGGAATAGGGTAAAAAGAGGGAAAAGAAAGGAGCCGTTGAACGTCTAACGGCCTAAAAGGTCTGCATCAAAATCTGGAGGAAGGAAGTGTGTAGACCAGTGCAAAACTACAAGTCCCATCATGCCTGTGCCTCTGGGTGTCATACTTGTGGCTGTCAGAGTCTTGCTATGCCTCATGGGACCTGTAGTTCTGCAACAGCTGGAGGTCCGCTAATTGCATATCCCTGGCCTAGGCTAAAAGAAGATTTCCAAGACCCTGAAACTGAGCTGCAGCCTGGTGGCCAAGACCATACAGCGGTTTAACAGGACCGGATCCACTCAGAACGGGCCTAGCCATGGTCGACCAAAGAAGTTGAGTGCACGCGCTCAGCGTCATATCCAGAGGTTGTCTTTGGGAAATAGACGTATCAGTACTGCCAGCATTGCTGCAGAGTTTGAAGGGTGGGGGATCAGCCTGTCAGTGCTTAGACCCTATGCCACACAAACCATATGCCGCACACTGCATCAAATTGGTCTGCATGGCTGTCGTCCCAGAAGGAAGCCTCTTCTAATGATGATGCACAAGAAAGCCTGCAAACAGTTTGCTGAAGGCAAGCAGACTAAGGACATGGATTACTGAAACCATATCCTGTGGTCTGATGAGACCAAGATAAACTTATTTGGTTCAGATAGTGTCAAGCGTTTGTGGCGGCAACCAGGTGAGAAGTACAAAGACAAGTGTGTCTTGCCTACAGTCAAGCATGGTGGTGGGAGTGTCATGGTCTGGGGCTGCATGAGTGCTGCCAGCACTGGTGAGCTACAGTTCATTGAGGGAACCATGAATGCCAACATGTACTGTGACATACTGAAGCAGAGCATGATCCCCTCCTTTCAGAGACTGGGTCACAGGGCAGTGTTCCAACATCATAACGACCCCAAACACACCTCCAAGACGACCACTGCCTTGCTAAAGAAGCTGAGGGTAAAGGTGATGGACTGGCCAAGCATGTCTCCAGACCTTGGCCCAATTTTGACATTTTCACTTAGGGGTGTACTCACTTTTGTTGCCAGTGGTTTAGACATGAATGGCTGTGTGTTGAGTTATTTTGAGGGGACAGCAAATTGATACTGTTATACAAGCTGTACACTAACTACTTTACATTGTAGCATGGAAAGCCAAGACACCAGCTGAAATCTATCAGTAATTAGAAAGCAATCCTGCCCCTGTCAGTGCAAATTAATATCAGCTGATGGCCTATATAAAGGTGCCTCATTACCAAGGTGTCACACAAGAAACATCGCATGATGGGTAAAAGCAAAGAGATCTCTCAAGACCTTTGCAACCTTATTGTTGCAAAACATATTGATGGTGTTGGTTACAGAAGGGTTTTTTAAACTTCTGAATGTTCCAGTGAGTACTGTTGGGGCCATAATCCGGAAGTGGAAAGAACATAATTTCACCATAAACTGACTACAACCAGATGCTCCTAGCAAGATTTCTGACAGAGGAGTGAAAAGAATTATCAGAAGAATTGTCCAAGAGCCAAGGACAACTTGTGAAGAGCTTCTGAAAGACCTGGAATTAGCAGGTACAATTGTTTCAAAGAAAAATATAAGTAATGCACTCAACCACCATGGCCTGTATGCAAGCTTACCACGCTGAACACCGTTGCTGAAGAAAAAGCATGTTGAAGCTTGTTTAAAGTTTGCTGCACAACATTTAGACAAGCCTGTGAAATACTAGAATATAGTCTGGTCAGATGAGACCAAAATTGAACTCTTTGGATGCCATAATACACACCATGTTTGGAGGTCAAATTGCACTGCACATCACCCCAAAAACACCATACCATAAGTGAAGTTTGGAGGTGGCAACACCATGGTGTGGGGCTGTTTTTCAGCATACGGTACTGGCAAACTTCATGTCGTTGAAGGAAGCATGAATGGAAAATGTACCAAGACATTCTTAAAAAAAATCTGCTGCCATCTACCAGGATGATGAAGATGAAATAAGGGTGGACATTTTAGCAAGACAATGACCCCAAACACAAAGCCAATGAAACTTTCAGTTGGTTTTAAAGAAAGAAAATAAAGCTGCTAGAAATAGAAAATATTTAGCTAAAAATATTAGCTAAAGATCAGAGTTCATAGAAGAGGCCCATGGAACCTTTAAGATGTGTGTGGATGAATGGGCCAAAATCAGCGTGTTCAATACTTTAGCGCGTTCAATACTTTTTTCCCTGTGTCATTCCATTTTATTACACGTAACTTAATTTCTGAACTTATCTGTTTTGTTTTCTTTCTATGCATGTATTGCATGGGTTGTCACCGACATGTGGTGAAAATGTAATGTCAATAGTACCTTTAGAAATATATTTACCTATAAAAATGGTGATGTGTTTAATACTTAACCACTTGCCAACCAGGCCAATTCTGACATTTCTCTCCTACATGTAAATATCATAATTTTTTTTGCTAGAAAATTACATAGAACCCCAAACATTATATATGTTTTTTATTAGCAGAGACCATGGAGAATACAATGGCGGTCATTGCAACTTTTTATCTCGCACAGTATTTGCGCAGCAATTTTTCAAACACATATTTTTTGGAAAAAAAAAAAGTTTCCTGCTAATGCTAATTTTTTTTGCATAATGTGAAAGATGAAATTACGCAGAGTAAATAGATACCTAACATGTCACACTTCAAAATTGCACACGCTCGTGGAATGGTGGTCTAGGTCTAAAGCTAGAATTATTACTCTCACTCTAATGTTCGCGGCAACACATGTCTGGTTTGAACACTGTTTTCATATGTGGGCGGGACTTATATATGCTTTTCACTTCTGCGTGAGAGCACACGGGGACATGGGCACTTTAAAAAAAAAAAATGTATTGTTAATTTTACTTTTTATTTTTTTGTTTGACACTTTAAAAAAATAAAATACATTTTTGATCACTTTTATTCTTATTACAAGGAATGTAAACATCCCTTGTAATAGGAATATGGCATGATCGGTCCTCTTTACAGTGAGATATGGGGTCAATAAGATCCCACATCTCACCTCTAGGCTAGGACAGCTGAAATGAAAAAAAAAACGATCTCAGCTTCCCAGCCGAGGCGGTGCCGTTTGTTTGAATGCAGAGGCCAGCAGAAATCTCTATGGTAAACATCCGGTGGATCCATTCTCTGACTCACTGATGGCAGTGGCGAGTCGATAGAAGAAACGGAAGGCGGCGGGAGGGGGGACGTCCCCTCTCGCCACCTGTAAGAATGATCAAGTGGCTGACCAGCCAATATTTATATATATATACACACACACACACAAACAAGGATATATATATATATATATGGTTTATATATATATATATATATACTGTGTGTGTGTGTATATATATATATATATATATATATATATATATATATGTGTGTGTGTATATATATATATATATATATATATACATATCTGTGTGTGTGTATATATATCTCCCACAGTCATTAACAACATACAGTATATAATGGAGTCTTAAAACATCCTACATCTCCAAGCGGAGTCCATCCAAGAAATGCGTTAGAGGTCCCTAGCCCACCACCTAACTAGACAATAAAACGTAACTTCTTGGAATATAAGATTAAATATTTAAACATGTACCAAACGTAATTCCTTGGAAAATATAATCTAATATATTAATATACAGGGTTCTAGTGGGTTCTGGATGGGAAAAAATATATTCTAGAGGCAGGGCTGTCTTTAAGGCAGGGCAAAAGGGGTAGCTGCCCTGGGCCCATTATTGCTATGGGACCCAAAGCAGCTGACTCCTACTTGCCAACAATCCCAGTTTAAACTCCCTTGTCCCTTGAAGTTTTAGTCCTGTGCTGTGTCCTGATATTTCAGTGTGAAGTTGCTGTGTACAGATGACTCACCTGCAGACCCTGCGTTTACATGTAAACAACCTGCATTGATATTTAAATAGCGGTGGCATTAATATGTAAATAATCGCAGAATGGTGGCATTGATATGTAAATAGAGGCAGTATTCGTATGTATATCATGCCCCCCTGAGGTTATATCCACCATCACTTCTGCTGAATGCTGCCCACAGGGGAGGTAAATGGGCATGCTTGAAAGTCCTGCCTACAACTGTGGTCATTAAGCCTTACATCAGCCTGTTCTGCAAAGGTAAGCAAATTGGAGGTGGAACCCTTTTTCAAAATAACATGGTGCCACCACACCATGAATTTTGGTGCATGTGAATACGCACATCTCAGCAGATGCGTGAGGGTGCCATTAGCAATTAATGCCATTAGCATTTAATGGCACTGCTGTGTATCTGCTAAAGAGCAGCATGTTTCTGTGGTGTCTGCAAAGCGATTTTTCATGCGTCCCCAACACACACAAATGTAAACGCAGGCTAAATGTCTCAGTTACATTGGTGGTCAGTGTAAATCTTCTTATTACATTGGGGCTTGGTGTACAATCCTTTCATTCACACTAGTGGCCAATGTGAAGGTTCCCCTTACATTGGTGGTCAGTGTAAATCTCTTCTTACATTGGTGGTTCCTGTGAATGCTCCCATTACATTAGTGGTTCCTGTGAATGCTCCCATTACATTAGTGGTAAGTGTAAATCCCTATTACATTGGTGGCCAGTGTAGAAATCCCTCTTTTTTTATGTAAAATCCCCCATTACATTGGTTGTCAGTGTAAGTTCTTCATTACATTGGTGATCAGTGTACATTTTCCTTTACATTGGTGGTCGGTGTAGAAGTTGTCACCTTACAATGGTGGTCAGTACAAATCTTCTCGACAATGGTTGTTAGTATAAATTCCCCCTTACATGGAGGTCATTGTATTTCCCCCCTTACACTGGTGTGTGGTGTAAATGCTCCTATTACATTAGTGTCAGTGTAAAAATCCCTATTTATATTGGTGGGTAGCGTAAAAATTCCCCATTACACGGTGGTCAGTGCAAATCTCCCCTCACATTGATGGTCAGTGCAAATCCCCCCTCACATTGGTGGTCAGAGTAAATCCCCCCTAACATTGGTGGTCATTGTAAATTCCCTGTTACATTGGTGGTCAGTGTAGAATCCCCCACTATATACCTGCCAAAGATTTTCAGCTTTGCTCTACATGATTCATAATTTGCCACAGCGTACTGCCTCCTAACTAATCCCATCCCCCACCACTGCCACTGACCCATCAACCCCCCCTCCGCCAGCATTGCCACTGATCCCAGGGGTCCTAGGATTCCTAGGAGTTTTCTGTCTATTGATGGGTCACCTCACCTCCCCAGTCCACGGTGTGTAGGCAGTGAGGAGATGATGTGCTGTAACCTTTAGTAACCAATCAGTGAGCAGTAATAATGTGCACTAACCTCTTGCAACCAATTATTGAGTGGTATGGATATGTAGTGTAACCTCTAGCAACCAAATCAGTGAGCAGTAATGATGTTCAGTAACCTCTAGCAACCAATTAGGGAGTAGTAATAATGTCAAGTAACCTCTAGCAACAAATCAGTGAGCAGTATTGATGTACAGTAATCTCTAGCAACCAATAAATATGCAGAAGTCATGTGCTGTAAACTCATAATCAGTGAGCCATAATGTATGTTGTAACCTCTAGCAGCCAGTCAGTGAGCGGCAATGATTAACTGTAACCTCTGGCAACCAATCGCAATCCCTGCCTGATCTGATTTAGTAAACTTCTATTTTTTTGTATGTCTCAGAGCAGGTGGAGAATGAAATTGCATTGAGGGGGGGTGCCAAGAAAATGTTTGCCCAGGGTCCAATCAATATTAATGACGGCCCTGGCTAGAAGTACTATAGTGATTGTATCTTAACTAGCTGAGATCCGCGCTATAGCCAAATGACGGCTACAGCGCGGATCTGATGTGCCGGGACGACGTCTATTGACGTCGTCCCGGCAACGAGCTGCCTGCGCGCCCCATGAAGGGCGCGCACGGCACTCTCTGTGATCCGCGAGTCTGTGAGACTCGCTGGATCACAGATCCGAGTAAGGGGTCGATCCCGACCCCTTACCACGTGATCAGCTGTCAGCCAATGACAGCTGATCATGTGATGGTAACCGAGCCGGTAATCGGCGGCAGTGAGAGGGACATCAGTCCCTCTCACTGCAATATGCCCAGGGTCCATGGTGCCCTTCTTTTCTAATAAAAGCGCCCCCAGTGCCATCTGTCAGTGCCCCCACTGCCATCTGTCAGTGCCCCCACTGCCATCTATCAGTGCCCCCAGTGCCATCTGTCAGTGCCCCCAGTGCCATCTGTCAGTGCCCACAGTGCCATATGTCAGTGCCCACAGTGCCATATGTCAGTGCCCACAGTGCCAGTGCTGCACATCAGTGTCCCCTACCAGTGCTCATCAGTGTCCCCTACCATTGCCCAGTGCCACCTATCAGTGCCCATCAGTGCCACCTATCAGTGCCACCTATCAGTGCCACCTATCAGTGCCCATCAGTGCCATCCATCAGTGCCCATCCGTGCCACCCATCCGTGCCACCCATCCGTGCCCATCAGTGCCATCTTTGCTGTGCCCATCAGTACCGACTTATCTGTGCCCATCAGTACCGACTTATCTGTCCCCACCAGTGCAGCCTATCAGTGCCCACCAGTGCAGCCTATCAGTGCCCACCAGTGCCGCCTCATCAGCGCATATCAATGAAGCAGAAAAATTACCTGTTTGCAAAATTTTATAACAAACTATTAAACATGATTTTATTTTTTTTTTTAATTTTCCATCTTTTTTTATTTGTTTAGCAAAAAATAAAAACCCCAGCTGTGATTAAATACCACCAAAAGAAAGCTCTATTTGTGGGGAAAAAATGGTAAAAATGTAATTTGGGTACAGTGTTGTATGACCGCGCAATTGTCATTCCAAGTGCGTCAGCGCCAAAAGCTGAAAATTGGTCTGGTCACAAGGGGGGTTTAAGTGCAAAGTAATCAGGTGGTTAAAACATGTAATTTTAAATTGTGCCAATTATCCTGTAAAGTGATGATAATAATAATATTTACTTTTCATAGTTGTGGTACCTTTTCATAGCCTGGGTACCTCAAAAGTCTGTTATTTGTGTTCTATTTTTCTTTTATGCAAATTTAGATGTAGTATCTCCTTATCTTAGCCCATAGGTTATCATTTCAAAACTTGTGACTACCAAAATGATTAGGGTGCATGGGCAAAATAGGATATTAGTTTATATGGAGGGTGTTGAGTAACTTTAATGCCGCGTACACACGTGCGGACTTTTGCCGGCGGACCTAGTCCAGCGGACAATCCCGCGGGACTTTCCAGCTGGGTCCGCTGGACTTTCCGAGCGTGTGGACTTGCCCACACACGCACGGACTTCTCCAGCGGATAATCCGCCGGCCAAAAGTCCGCGGGACTTTTGAAAATGAACGGACTTGCCCACACACGGAGCAGTCCGTTCATTTCGAACGTAACTTCAGGTTACGTAGCTAGCGTAGGCAGTAAATGCCGCCGCGCTAGCTCCGCAAGCTGGCATGGATTTAAAGGGAATCCCCACGCCGAAAAAAACGGCGTGGGGGTTCCCCCAAATCCATGTCAGACCCTCATCCGAGCACGCAGCCTGGCAGGCCAGGAAAGGGGTGGGGACGAACGAGCGCCCCCCCTCCTGAGCCGTACCAGGCCGCGTGCCCTCAACATGGGGGGTGCCCTGGGGAAAGGGGGGCCGTGCGGCCCCCCCCACCCCAAAGCACCTTGTCCCCATGTTGATGAGGACAAGGGCCTCTTCCCGACAACCCTGGCCGTTGGTTGTCGGGGTCTGCGGGCGGGGGCTTATCGGAATCTGGGAGCCCCCTTTAATAAGGGGACCCCCAGATACCGGCCCCCCACCCTATGTGAATGAGTATGGGGTACGATGTACCCCTACCCATTTACCTAAGGTGTAAAATGTAAAGTAAAAAAAAACACCCACACTTTTGAAAAAATAGTTTATTGCACTGCTCCGGGGGTCTTCTTCCGTCTTGGGGGTCTTCTCGCCGGACTCCCCCGCCATTTACCAAGCTCTTTTACCGAGCGGGGGAAGTCCGGCTACCTTCTTCGTCGTCGCCGCCGTCTGGGGGTCTCGATCCGCCTTCGGGGGTCTTCTTCCGTCTTGGGGGTCTTCTCGCCGGACTCCCCCGCCATTTACCAAGCTCTTTTACCGAGCGGGGGAAGTCCGGCTACCTTCTTCGTCGTCGTCGCCGTCGTCTGGGGTTCTCGATCCGCCTTCGGGGGTCTTCCGGGGGTCTCTTCTGTTCTTGCGGCGGTCGTCGTCTTCCGCGCCGCCGGCGCCTTGTCCTTCTTCTTGTCCTTCTTCTTGTCCTTCTTCTTGTCCTTCTTGTTCTTCTTCTTCTTCCGATGTTGACCCGTCGCTGTCTCTGCCCGGAATGCCTGTGCCGCTCTGCGCTTGGACTTATATAGGGACATGGGGGACAGGGTCACATGTTCATGTCACATGGTGACCCCGCCCCCTTGTGTTGTCACAGTCCCGGAGGATGTCCCCTTATTAAAGGGGGCTCCCAG
The DNA here is from genome assembly GCA_028564925.1 of Lithobates sylvaticus. Lineage (NCBI taxonomy): Eukaryota > Metazoa > Chordata > Amphibia > Anura > Ranidae > Lithobates > Lithobates sylvaticus. Next base: position 498,815,531 of record CM053027.1, on the reverse strand, counting down.
ATTCCGATAAGCCCCCGCCCGCAGACCCCGACAACCAACGGCCAGGGTTGTCGGGAAGAGGCCCTTGTCCTCATCAACATGGGGACAAGGTGCTTTGGGGTGGGGGGGGCCGCACGGCCCCCCTTTCCCCAGGGCACCCCCCATGTTGAGGGCACGCGGCCTGGTACGGCTCAGGAGGGGGGGGGGCGCTCGTTCGTCCCCACCCCTTTCCTGGCCTGCCAGGCTGCGTGCTCGGATGAGGGTCTGACATGGATTTGGGGGAACCCCCACGCCGTTTTTTCGGCGTGGGGATTCCCTTTAAATCCATGCCAGGTCACGGAGCTAGCGCGGCGGCAGTAACTGCCTACGCTAGCTACGTAACCTGAAGTCACGTGCTAAATGAACGGACTTGCCGATGAGTGGCAAGTCCGTTCATTTCAAAAGTCCCGCGGACTTGCCCACTAACGGCGGGATTGTCCGCTGGACTGCCAAGTCCAGCGGATAATTTTAAAACCAAACTTAAAACTTTGGTCCGCCGGACTTTGGCGCCAAAAAGTCCGCCGGCGCCCACACACGAGGGGATTATCCGCTGGACTTCAGTCCAGAGGATAATCCCGCGGGATTGTCCCTTCGTGTGTACGCGGCATAACAGAGATTCTTAGAATAGAGTCACTGCCTTTTTGAACCCAAAGGATCAAGTTAGGAAGCTATACCAAACAGGTGGAAATATATTTGCCAAACCAACCCAGCAACACTTTGGATTTCTCCAAGAAGAACTACAACCTGTTTTCAGGTGAAGTGGCTTAAATATGGGTGAATGAATATACATAAATTGAACATAAATATTGTTGTTTGACTTGCTGTAGGAAGCATGCAGATTCTACCTATGGAGTATTTGAGACATTACAGTTCTATGGGAAATTAAATGTTATCTGTCAATCTTAAATTACTTTTTTTTACACAGACCTTCGAAGAATATAATATCTCACTTTCTACATTAATTTCCTGTAACAAACAGACTTTTCTAAGGCAAACCACAATACTGATATTTTTACATTTGGTTTGGGACCCCCAAATAGGTCCCCAAGCTGTTTAGGGTGTGTCTTAATGATATTCTTTCGTGCACAAGCGTTTTATATTATTTTGCTCAAGTGTTTAATTTCCTCTTGCAAGAATTGAAGTAATTAAAGGAAATGTATAATTATTAAACAGAGCCATAGGTCCTTGGACAAAAAAGAAGAATTTCTGGATCGTATCCAGGAGATACTGTATTATCTATGAGCTATGCTGATGAAGGGAATACATGGAAAAACTGAGAAGATTCCAGCTCAATGTCCTGAGCCCTGAGTTAGAAAAATTATAAAAGCAATTATATAGGTGAGTCCCTTTTATACCCTCCTTGTTACCCTCCTTTAGTTCAGTCTTCCACAATCCAGTGGACTCCCACAATCCCTTTTGTTCCCAAGCACCTGGGCTCCTAGTCACTCCAAAGAAATATAAGCTTCCTGGATTCCCACCCTTCTCCCAACCCTCCTTAGTCCACAGAGACTGTGTCTGATAAGACAGACATGACTGGGCATGAGATCAATCCCCAAGTGTCTGGTACTCCACTGTTCTATCCGGCTTGTGGGCAGCAAAGTATTACGCTTTAAACCATGTAGCAGTATTACGATGTATTACGCTTTAAACCATGTTTACATATAACCATGTAAAAGTATACACAATCTTTATTTATAGAAAAATGTATGAAGCATAAAAACAATGTACACAAAATTGTGGTGGCTATTCATATATATGCATACAATGCGACACAGTAAATTACATTCCCACGATTGTTTTTCACCAGTTGGATAAACTCAAAATGGTGAACATCCAACACGTTTCAAGATTTATTCTCCTATTCTTCTTCAGGGGTGTATATAAACCAAGTGGGAGACTATAGTCTACAATAAGAACAAATCATCAGACACAGTCCAAAAGTATTTTTGGATCACCTTCTTTGTCTATGTAAACATCTATGAAACATTACTTATTTGAATGTAATCTAAAGTTTTTAGGAAAAGCTATTTTAAAAACATATAAAATCCAAAAGTTTTATCCTCAAATCACCACCAGGGGGCAGCAGAGCACGGCCACCAATGAAATACTATTGCTAACATAGCTTGGAGTATTAAATCTAAACTTCAAAAAGCCATAAAAATTTAGAAAGAGCATTCAAAGAATATTAGATGTTTATAGGTGTATACATGTGAGACAAAAGAAAAACTGAATAGGACCTATATACATACTCCATAGTGTTCATGGACTGCCAGCAGGTATAATGCTGCATGGGTCGATAACATAGTGGTTGGATAAGCATATATCTCCAAAATAAGTGCTCGACAGTCTAAAGAAATTAATTGCATAAAATTACTGTGAATACTGGACCATAAAGCTAGCCAGTAAGCAAGTGGAATTACGCAGGGTAGGTATACACAAGCCTACAGCTTTCCTGATGCCAAAGATAAGCTAATGGCTCACACGCATGAGTCCTGGGGTGAATAAAGGCAAATGAACAGCCTTATCACCAATGACTGATATTTAAAGCCCAGGGGTGAGAGCGACCCAGCGATCACTAGCGGACAAATAAGAAATTGCTAATGGTATACAAGTTTAATGAAATGTACATTGATTTACAGAAAAACATAGCACAATTTGCGAAGTAACATAATACATACAAATTACAGTGTTTTACATGATGATGCATGAGCAACTCATAGATCACTATAAATTACACTGGTATATACAATACATATATTTCATACATATGTATTTTTCATGAAATTTGAGAAAAATTCTGGACAGCCGCACTCCAAAAATAGCCTTTATTCGTTCAAAAAGGAATAAAAAAATACATGCCACAGCAGAACAGACAGAAAAACTGATGCGTTTCACACTATCAAACAGTGCTTAATCATAGCTATGATTAAGCACTGTTTGATAGTGTGAAATGCGTCAGCTCTTCTGTCCGTTCGGCTGTCCAGAATTTTTCTCAAATTTCATTGCTGTATGCATTGCCAGCACCTGTGGCTTCCAAACTAGAGGACAGGTTCATTACAATCTGACCTGCCTGGAGCGGTGACATCCCTTTCTCGTATGTTGTACCGAGTTTCTGTTCAGAAGCTGGGTTGGGAAGAGAAGCTTATAACTAAGGTTGGCAGCTGAGGATGTAGGCAGGTGGATTTCCCCTTAAGGATAAAAAATGTCAATATGGCGCGTTGGGTGCAGCCTGGGCTGAGACAAGCTGCATTGATGGAAAGCTGTAATAGCCTCTAGCAATAATCACTGTCTTCTCCCGGTAAGGACAGCTTCCCCCGCCCGCCCCACTGGGAGCAGACAATTGTTCATCAGGAGGGATTCCCCTGTTAGCACTGTCTGTGTTGATGGGGGAATTGTGCAAATTTATTTCCTGTAACCTGTAGTTGCAGGAAAGAAATTCGCACCATCTATGGGCTGCTTAAAGTGGCAACCAGACAAAAAAAGAGCAGAGTGTGCAGACTAAGTGTTGTGGGTGTGTAAACATTTATTAAAGGAAGATAATTAGCAACTCGCATGAAGTAAGACAAATTATGCTTATCATGGTTCTCAAAAAGATTCCTTGCTGGGGAGGACACCTAGAAAACTGTCACAATGGATACACTGGATATGGTCTGGATGTTACCTACAATAGCTAAGAGAGACAGCAAGGAGGCAGCAATCTAAGCACAGAAAGATGAAGAGGTGGATACAGCACACAATAATTGGCAACTCATAGTGTGTAGTTGATCTAATGCATTACAGTCATTGGTGCATCTGGGAGGGGGAGATATACAGGATCTCAATATAGAGCTGCTGCTACAAGGAGTGGAGTGTGGTAGCCTGGATAACCAGGCAGCCTCGAATCAGGAAGCAGGAAGAAGCCTGTGTGGATCTATGAAGCACATGTGAGAACAGTGATAAAACAAGAAGTGATGTCTGATTTAAAAAAGAGGCGTCAGCTTCGAAACATGTTGCCACCCCCCTGACATCACTTCCTGTTTTATCACTTCCTGTCCTCGCATGTGCTCCATCGATCCACACATGCCTTTTCCTGCTTCCTGTCCTGAGGCTGCATGGTGACCCCAACTACCACACTCCACTCCTTGCAGCAGCAGCAGCTCCATCTTGGAATCGTGGATGCCTCCTCCTCCCAGATGCAGATGCACCAATGACTATAATGCATGGGATCAACCACACACAACGAGTTGCCAATTATCGTGCACTGTATCCACTTTATTGTAAAAAAATTATGTTCAATCCACTTTAGCGATCACCACTTCACTACAGAAACTCCCCTACAGAGTAAAATCAGCCTGTAAATGACAATCCCATCATAGAGAAATCTGGCTCACACTACTTGGCTGTAGTTCCCCAGTATATCTCACTTTCCAAAATGTGGTAATATCAATGGCAACCATATGGTGCGTGAAATTCCACATGAAATCAAAATGGAAGAATCCACATAGTGTAAATACAACTAAAACATTTATTGCACTTTAAAATGGAAGAACTACTCACATTGGTAAAACAAACATGTGATTTGAGTATAAAACATTCATGGGATGCATGGTAAAAACTTCAGACAATACTTCACAAAGTTATCAGTCCAGAGAGGCGTGGCAACGTTGTGTGTGTTAGCTCTGCCCAGCGCCTTTCGTCATCAATTACATCATCGGGGCATAGACGCCTTGAGAGTCCTCACACCTGTATTTATATCTATTCAATAAGGGAGGTGACCCTATAATTTTTGTCTTCCAATGATTTTAGGAGCTAGGCACTTACAGTGCCTTAAAAAAGTATTCATACCCTTTGAAATGTTCCACAGTTTGTCATGTTACAACTAAAAACATACATGTATTTTATTGGGATTTTATGTGATAGACCAACACAAAGTGGCACATAATTGTGAAGTGGAAAAAAAATGATAAATGGCTTTACATTTTTTTTTTAACAAATAAATATGTAAAAAGTGTGGCATGCATTTGTATTCAGCCCACCAATAATTTGTAGAATCATCTTTCGCTCCAATTACAGCTGCAAGTCTTTTTAGGTATGTCTCTACCAGCTTTGTACATCTATAGGGTGCCATTTTTGCCCACTCTTCTTTGCAAAATAGCTCAAGCTCTATCAGATTGGATGGAGAGTGTCTGTGAACAGCAATTTTCAAGTCTTGCCACAGATTCTAACACATGAATATGCTTTGATTAAAACCATTCCATTGTAGCTCTGGCTGTATGTTTAGGCTCGTTTAGGCTCATTGTGCTGCTGGAAGGTAAACCCCAGTCCCAAGTCTTTTGCAGACTCTAAAGCCCCATACACACGCTCGGACAATCCGCGGACCAGGTCAGTCGGACTTTGTCCGACGTACTTTGTCCGATGTTGGCGTTGCGTACACACGGTCGGACTACGTTGTCGGAATATCCGGTCCGGAAGAACGTCGTGACGTAAGTCGTCGTCCACGAGATTACAAAAGGGAAGTTCAGCACCACGTCAGGCACCCGTTGGGCTCCTTCTGCTGATCCCGTGTTTATCGAGAGTTAGTGGAAGTTTGGTGACTTAAGATTCGCGCTTCTCAGTTTTTCTGACTCAGATCGTTACTGCTCTTCAGTTTGTGCTTGTCGTGCGTATCTGTTTATTAGTGCGTGTAGTCAGTTCGCATTTGTTGGTCATTGCGGCCTATATCTTGATATAGGACGCTTTGATTTGCACTGCTTATTGTCTGCTCGTTGCTGGTATTCACTTCGTTCTTTCAGGCCTTGCTGTTTATCGGTGCTTTCTGTTTGTCCGTTCTGACCAGCCGACCTTTTGTGACCTTCTGAGCGATGTTTCCCGTGCGTACTCGTCGCCGAGTTCGTGCTGTACGCGGAATTGGTGTCGGGCTTTTAGCTTTGACCCAAGACCCGTCCATGAACAGAGTGACGAGGAGTATGTGGACCAAGAATTGGTTGCTTCAGCGTGACCAGTTCTCGCACATGCCTTTGCTTCGTGAGATCCGGGAGAATAATCCTGATGATTTCAGGAACTTTCTCAGGATGACGGACCCCGATTTTCACCGTCTTTTGGCTTTGCTGACCCCCTTTATCAGCCGGTAGGATACCTGCATGAGACAAGCCATTACTCCGGAGCAGAGGCTTGTTGCCACGTTGAGGTACTTGGCGACAGGGAGAAGTCTTCAGGATTTGAAGTTCTCTTCAGGTATCTCTCCCCAGGCCCTGGGAATCATTATTCCAGAGACCTGTTCTGCCATCATTCAGGTCCTGCAGGAGGACTATATTAAGGTAACATTTCTACTTTACTATTCCCTTCTATGTATGCTCTGTTTGCTAATGACTTGTATTTTTGACCTCCTTCCCTAATTACCATGATTGCAATATGTTCTAATATGCTGTGCCCCTTTTCTCCTTCATGCATTTTTCCCTTCACTTACCTCACCAGCATGCTCTTCTGCCCCAATAGACACCTATGGCCTAGTCACTTAAGCAATGTCTTTTGTCTGCTGCATAGTATTGTTTGCCCCAAAACACCCCCTAAAATATGCACAAATGTTTGCTGTGTGGTTTACTTCATGTAGAGCCCCTTTTTTTTGTTCTTTTGGTGGGGGGGGGGGGGGGGCAAACTCATTAGGAACCCCCTCCCCCAACTGCTCTGTCAGATGGTACCAATCCTTTATCTGCTGGCTTTCCCAAGGTCCATACACACTATATACCTACCTCTTTATAGTGCGCATCTTTAGGGATGAATTCAGCAAAGCATGTAGTGCAAGGGACTGCCTCCATACATTCCATTTCCTATTTTTTTGTCTTCTTTCCCTCCTATTAGCTTGCTTGGTAATTTAATAATGTCACACTGTGCCTGCCTTTTTTGGGGGGGGGGGGGGTTGAAATGTTATTTGATCTTTCCTGTGGCCTGCCAATAGTGTTAAGTACAGAGGGTCTGGCCAAACTAGCCCACATTATTGAGCCATTTGCCAATCAATGAAGTGCAGAGGGTTAGCTGTCCACCACCCCCCCCCCCAAAACCCCTAGTTATTGCCAATGGCCCATCAGAAGTGGGGGATTGATGGGGGGGTGAGTAATCTGTGAAGGGGAGCCTCTACTTTTCTGTGCAAATACTTTCCAGCCTCCAATTTTAGACAATGCTCTTGTTCCAAGATGTTGATTGTCTAATCTGCTTGCAATGTTTAGGTGCAAAGTGACTAATTTTTTTTTCTTGTTTCACTCCACAGTTCCCTTCCACGCCACAGGAATGGCAGACTGTGGCCTCCCACTTTGCCAGCCGTTGGGACTTTCCTAACTGCGGAGGGGCAATTGATGGGAAACACGTCCGCATCGTCCCACCGCCCAACTCGGGGTCCTACTATTATAATTATAAAGGGTTTAATAGTGTAGTGATGTTGGCGGTGGTGTCGGCAACATACGAGTTTATGTATGTGGACGTGGGGATGAACGGCCGGATATCGGATGGTGGGGCCATTACGCACACGGAGTTCTACTGGCGTCTCCAAAGTGGCAGTCTGTGCTTGCCACCTCCAGAGGAGAATGCCGAAGGACTCCCCTTCGTCTTTGTCGCAGATGAAGCGTTTGCGTTGACTCCCCATGTGATGAGGCCGTTCCCGATGAGGACCCTCACCCCGGACCAGAGGGTCTTCAACTACAGGCTGTCCAGAGCCAGAAGAGTTGTGGAGAACGCTTTTGGCATCCTGGCCAGCCGCTTCCGCCTGTTCCTGACGGCATTTAACTTGGCGGAATACAAACTGAACCACATAGTTCTTGCCTGTTGCATATTGCACAACTTCCTCAAAAGACATAACAGGAACTATGTGGTGCCCGTTGGCCCAGATGTGGAGGGCCCTCCAAATGCCGAACTCACAGCCCTTCGAGTGGCACGTCCAGGCTTGCCCCCTCTAAATGCCCGTGTGGTCCGGGACCAATATATGCAGTACTTTGTGGGTAGGGGGGCCATTGCTCTGCCTGACGATGTGTGAGAGGCATTTTTTAATAAATCTGATATTTTAACCAACCTATGATTTCATGTCATTTCAGTCTTCTTTTTAGCTTATTTTACTTTGACATTTTTTCCCTTTGCCTTCGACAGTGGGAATGCACTTTCTGGGCAAAAGGAGGTAACAGTCTCTTCTTCCCAAAAAGATTATTCTCATGTTGTGTGTTTGCTACCTAATCTTTGGTCTAGAGAAGGTTTGTACTGCATAACTGACACCCAAAATACTCCTTTTCATCACCAGGTCTGACATGTGTGTATTCTCCAAAATGCTGTGCTCCGTGTTTTCGTACAAAGCACTGTGGGTGTCATTTACATAAGTCAAATCCGCTATGCTCTACAAGTGCATTGAAAAAGTTCCCCGGGAAAGAAAATTGGAGTGCAAAGTGGATTTGCCTTTAGTAAATAACACCCATTGCCCCCCATATCCTTTTCATTTTACATACATAATGCATTGTGTTTTTTAAATAAGGAAGCCACACATTTAGAAAAATAAAGTTTACTAGGAAAACATTCCCAAGTGCGTTTACAATCTTCACGCCAAAACTGACAACATCTTGGTTATTTACAACATTGTTTACAAACATTCCGCAATTGGTAAAACCAGGCATGGAGCAAAACAGAACCTAGGAACTTGGAAAGTTCAACTTTGTAAAGTGAAGACAAGATCAGACATGACTATATGTTCAAAGTGTGTTTGATCTTGCCTTCATCACATGGGGGGGTCACCCCCGAAAAGTGGAAATTTGGAACATGCACACAATTTGGGTCTGAAAATGGTCATTAGATGGGAAAACACATGCCTAGAAGCTTCAAAAGTGCCATTTTCCATCATGGGGATGAATGGACGTTTTTTGGGGGTGCAACCCCTTCACCACAACCACTTTCGTAGTTCGTAAAGTGTTTGCACCCCCAAAAAAACGTTGCCATTCATCCACCATGGTGGGAGCTAGCACATGTGGACACAATGTGTGCATGTTCCAAATTTCAGACAGTTTTTAAGTTGCAAATGTGTTCAGAAGCAGGCACAAATGTGTGTTAATTACTTGGTGCGTTTTCATATTTTTCCTAAAACATCAATGATGTTCTTCAATTTTTGTTGAACATCATTGATGTTTTGCTTTATGTAATCTAGATCTCGATTGCAGACCATTATCTCTCCGATGAGTACGTGGGCACTCTCTGTGGTAAAGTGCGATTTTTCTTCCACAACATCCACGTCACCTAAAAACCACAAACAAACAAAAATGGGGTGTTGGAAATGAGGCAGCCATACATGGATTAGCTTACCAGTAGCTGTGTTCTCCCACACTCACCTGTTGTGGTGACAATTTCTCCAAGTTCGATGATCTCTCCTTCCTCCTCCTCCTCCTCTGCTTCTGCTCTTTCCCCTTTTTTGGGAGGTGTTGGTTTGGGGGTTTCCTCAGACGGCCCAAGTTTTCGCTCCCCTATGAGAATGTCCAAAAGGAAGATTTAGCAACACAAACTATTGAGGGCAGAAATAGGAAATGACAAACATTGCTTGAAAGTGACGGACACTATTTTAGTTTGGCCAGTTACAAATGTCAACTACATGAATGTAGTCACTTTGTAAAGGTGCTAAACTGACTAGCTTTTTTGGTAGAAGTTTGTGTGATGGAGACCCCCCTCTAGTATCCACTGGAGCACATGTGTGGAAAAGGCTAATAAAAAGGGGGTTTGGGTGTCCCAGCACTAGTGCTCTCGAGTCCAGATGGGTAAACAGCTACTGGGTGACCTCTCCTTTACATTGAATAAATTGGCTTTACATTCTGGATGACATTTCTAGGGAGAACAAACTTCCTTTCCCCAAAAAAAACACCAAACATCGTATTATAAGTGGCCGCACGATCGAGGTTGCGTACGATCGAATGGACACACACACGACCATGACAGTGGCAGAAAGATCGAGGCTGAGTACGATCGAATGCACAGACGAACATGAAAGTGGCCATTTTGGAATGTACAACTTTGTAAAAATCAAACCACATGGAGCAGTATGCAAGCAAGAAATCAAACACAAAACACAACTACTTACTTTTTTGAAGAATTCTCTTGATCTTTCTGTACTGATCGGCCTCCCTCAGTTTCAGGTCTGACCAGCGTTTCCTCAGTTGCTCCTTGGATCGTTGTACCCCAAAATGATTGTACAGCCTTCTCACAACTTTAGACATGATCTTGGCCTTGCGGACATTGGGGTTGAGGTAAGGCCCATACTTCCCATCATAGTCGCTCCTCTATAATATGTCCACCATCTCCAACATTTCTCCAAATGACATATTGGAGGCCTTGAATTTCAGGCTCCGGGATCGGGACGTTTTTGCCTCCGGACTTTCCTCGTCCACCTCCTCGTTGGGGGGATATTTGGGGCGCACCTGCTGTGTCCCCGCCATGTGCTCTCCCCACTGCGCCGTAAAGAGAAGGGGTGGGGAATAGACGAGAAAGATCGTCAGGGGCGGGCGGAGTTTGACGCATGCGCACTGTATATAAAACGTCACACGCCTGTGTCGTAGCCACGATCTGGGAGACGAGGGGAGAGAAAGCTCACGCACGAGACGATCGCTACAAACGAAGGTACAATTTGACGTTGGTACATAACTAGCCTAGACTGATTAGAACTTGAGGCTTCTTTATGGAGAAGATTAGGAGAGTTTAGGCTGACATTATTTATATTGTTTTGTGTGGCGTTGTGTCTTGCAGAGGTGATGGATGCCTTCTACAACGTGAGCTTTCTCCCACACTTCATTGATAAATACCGGCAATTCCCCTCTTATGGCAGGCAAAACACAGGGATTATAGCAACAGACCAAAGAGGTACGCAGCCCTGCTGAAACTGGTGGCATTTGTAAAGCCTACCCTGCCCATGGCAACCGTCGCAAACTTAAAAGTGAAGATCACCAACATGAAGACTACCTATTTCCGGGAGCGCAATAAGGTCCTGAAGTCACAAGCATCTGGAGCTGCAGCAGCTGATGTCCATGTCCCCACGCTCTGGTACTATGACAGGCTCCACTTTCTCAAAGACCAGGCTACTGTCAGGAAGTCACTCTCGACTCTTCCTTGCACGCGTCCTTCCACGCACGCCACCCTTGATGAGGATTCCGAGGACCAACCTGGGCCTTCCAGTCAGGAATATGTGCAGGTGCCCAGCTTGTTCCAGGTATAGTAGTTTTGGAACCAGTTTGTTGAATAATGAATGATGTTCAGTTAATTCAGGATCCCCAATTGCTTATTTCCTAACGTGATTGACATATCAACAGACAGTGGTGTGGGAGACATTTTTGGGAAGAATCTAAACTGCAGGGCTGAGAATTGTATGGTTTTGTATTTGAAAACATTTTGCAACAGTCACTAGATGAGAATTGTGTGTGTTTGATGAACAAATAACTGAAACTATGTCCCTTTTTCATACACAGGAAGACCTCAGCCAGGAGGTGGCTGTGGAAGGTGGCAGTCAGGAGGAGGCAGGGGGTAGTGGCAGCCAACAGGGGGGTAGGCGTAGGAGCCTGACTGTCTCCCAAGTCTCTCCCCTCCGCCTTCCCTACAGAAGGGCGAAAAAAAAAAAACATGGGGGAGGTGGGAGAGTCAGCGCTCCAGCTGATAAAAGATGCCTCAGCCTCCCTCTATGCCACACCCACCTACGAGGAGGCCTTTGCCTCCTTGGTTACAAGTAAATTTACGGGTATGGAGGCGGGGCAACGCAGCATGTGTGAGGAGGTCATCCTCAAAATACTAAATGAGGGGATGGCTGGGGAGATGACTCCCCTCACACATGTTTGCGAGAGTGACCTTGCTCCGCCTCCTCCTCCTCCTTCTGCCACCCCACCAGCACCAGCACCACGGCGTGGAAGGAAGCGTACAAGGAAGACAAGAGAGTGACAACCTGGACTCAGTCTGGTCTGAGAGAAGATGGAGCCTCTCGTAGTACCAGAGCCTGGGGACCTAGATGGCATCTGCTGCAGTTCCGGATGTTTTGGACTTCAGGACCAGATTGCGCTCCCTTATTATTTAGATAGGTAGTCTTCATGCCCCCAATTGTTTAAGTCTGTAAAATGATGGTTGCCATGGGTGTCCAAGGCTTTGCAAATTCCCCAAGTTTCACCATGGCTGCGTTCCTCTTTGGTCTGTTGCTGAGACCTAAATAAAGGTTTTTTTGATTTGAAATAATCATTGACTATTGTGTTTTACTTTTCTACAATGACAGTTTTTCTTTGAGTAGGCAGGTACATTTCACTAATCCTAGAATTAACAAGGGGCACCAACAACCAACAAACTCCTAGTAAATGTAAGCAAGAAATACAAATGTTAATAATGTGGTTTTGCTAAGTTGAGACATACAAACCCCCTCCAAAAAAAAAAAAAAAATCTCCTTCAAATATGTATTCCCCAAAAAAAAAAAATCTGGGTAAAAAAATAAGAAAGATTGTATTACGATCTGAGTAAAAATAAACATGTAGTGTATAAATGCTGCAAAGTAATAAAGAAGTAAGTTTGTGAGAAGTGCGGGTGAATAGGAGCAGCTAAAAGATGTCATTCTTGTTGCATTGTAAAGAAAAAGAGAATGCGCTGCATTAAAGACATTTTAACATTGCAGCGTGACGAATGTGCTGTGTCGATTAGGAAAGGTAGTTTTACCTGACCGAGCGCTTCCGTCACAGAATTTCTTCTGAGCATGCGTAGCACTTTGTCCGTCGGACAAGCGTACACACGCTCGGATTTGGTGTGATCGGACCGGGTTGACGGGAAATCTTTCCAGCAGGAGATAAGACTTTGTCCGACGGACAAACCGACGAACACTGTCCGATGGTGCATACACACGGTCTGATTTTTCAACAACCTTGTCCGATCGGACCAAATTGATGAAAAAGTCCGACCGTGTGTATGGGGCTTAACAGGTTTTCTTCTAAGATTGCCCTGTATTTGGCTCCATCCATCTTCCCATCAACTCTGACCAGCTTCCCTGTCCCTACTGTAGAAAAGCATCCCCACAACATGATGCTGCCACCGCTATGTTTTACTGTGGGAATGGTGTGTTCAGGATGATGTGCAATGTTAATTTTCCGCTACACATAGCGTTTTGCTTTTAGACCAAAAAATCTAATTTTGGTCTCATCTGAACAGAGCACCTTCTTCCACATGTTTGCTGTGTCCCCCACATGGCTTCTCGCAAACTGCAAACTGTACCTTTTTATACTGGACTGTTTTATACTCAAAGCGCATATTTGTTTTACCAATGTGAGTAGTTCTTACACTTTGAAGTGCAATAACGTTTTTAGATGGATTTACATTATGTGGATTCTTCCATTTTGATTTTTATGTGAATTTCTTACACTCTATGGTTGCCATTGATGTTACCACATTTTGGAAAGTGAGATACAGTATACTGCCGAACTCCAGCCAAGTAGTGTGAGTCAGATTTTTCTATGATGGGACTGTCATCTACAGGCTGATTTGTAGTGGAGTCTTTCTGTTCTGGTAACAGTCCATTTCTTGTGGTTGGTGATGGCTCATGTGATGTTCGCTAAAGTGGATTGAACATAATTTCTTTGTAAAATGTCACAGCTGTGTTTTGAAAATTCAATTTGGACTTTTTTTCAAAATGTTTTCATTTATTTGCACAAATGTAGACTTTAGATTTTGCATTTCTTATTATTTGATTCACTTCTGTCTGTATGTACAGTATCACATTTAGTGTGGCAATTTTTATATTCCCACTTTTTCTATATAGTTTGTTTAACTATTTTTGACCAGCAGCTTGTTTGTTTTTTTGCACCTACCAGTGCGCTTTCTACCATTGTTTTGTGTTATTTTAAAAGTACTGTATGGCCTATGGGAAACATTACAATCAGAGACCGAAAGGATAGGCATTCCATCTGAGATGAAAGCAAAAAACGTCCTCATGTTCTTATTCATTATTCTCATAACAATACTTGGACTTTGCTAATGCCACTATTTGGATTGTTCGGCTGAAGAATTATTCAAGAAAAAAAAATGTTTCAGCAAGAAGCCTCTGTGTGATAATCTTACGGGAGAGGTGTTCAACACAGCCAATGCCTGAGATGTGGAGTGAGAGGTATTTTTACTGATGTAGATCTGGCCATCCGGTCCTGGAAGCTAGCACCTGGACCAGGGGGTTAACTGTGTAAGGGGGCAGAAGGATGGAAAGTTGCCTTCATGCTACCATCAATGGTGGCCTGGATATTGGATAGTATTAGTTTGGGCTGATCAGTTTGTGATGCCCTGCAACCTGTTTGTAGAATCCTGACTGCATGTGAAGGCCATGCAGAAATAGGCCAGACACTGTCCTACAACGAGGCATTGCATTCTTTCACATATTTTGATTTACATTTTAAATATGTTGGTAAGTGGGTATTGTAGGGGTTAGCTCAAGTGGGGATTACCTTCCCTGGGAAAAAGGTAGTTCAAACGGCAAGTCTTTTATTACAATTCTGACTTGTAGTCTGTTTTATTTAAAAAGGTTGCAAACAAAAACAGAACAGAACTGAAAATAAATCCTTGCCATCCAGGCAATAACTAAACAGGACAGGTTGCTCTCTGACAGGTGAAGGGCTCTTTCCAGTTACCAATAAAAAACAAGCATTTTGGAGACCTTTTCTTTCTCTTACAGAGCGATTTTCACAAGTAGCTCTCTCTCAGGTAGCTTCCCGAGTACTAAGCCAGAGCATCCTCTCCAGTCTTGGAATTAAACGGGAAATTACTAGTAGGGTTATGTTACAGGCCCTCTAAGGTAGGTAGGATTGAATCTCCTTTCACAGTTAGAAATGGCAGCAAGACAGGGAAATGTCATCATAATGGGGTACTTCAACTATCCTGACATTGGCTGGGCGGAAGGGACAGCCCACTCATTATAGGCCTGCCATTTCTTAAATGTCATACAGGACAACTTCATGTCCCAATTGGTTGATTCCCCGACTAGAAATAATGCATTACAAATGATACAGTGCTGATTGCAAATGTGGAAATATGGGGCAACTTGGGAACTAGCGACCACAGAATTATTACATACATTCTGCATAAATAATAGTAAAGGGAGGCACGAGGGGAGTACAAGAACACTAGATTTCAAAATAGCCAACTTTTCTAAACTGCATTCAATGCTGCAAGATAAAAACATTGAACACAGATATTAAATAAAAGTATCACCAAGTGCGTTTCAAGGGGCAATAAATACAGAAGAACAAAGGTTAAACCTTTGTGGCTAAACCAAAGCGTAAAATGTCATATTAAGGACAAAAAAATGGCATTTAAAAAGTACAAAGCGGAGGGGTCAGTGTCAGCATTCCAACACTACAAGGAATCTAATAAGAAGTATAAGAACACAATCAGGAACACAATCACAAGTTTTTTAAATATATTAACAGTAAAAAGGTGAGGTCGGAACACATAACCCCCATAAAGGACGAGGAAGAGAAGGTGGTTACAGATGACAAGGAGAAGGCAGCTGTACTAAATGCTTTCCTCTCCTCAGTCTTCACACAGGAAAAGGAGGGGTATACCGACCACAACAGTATTGTTAGTAACATGTCACAGGATCTACCCTTGTGGCTAACAGAGGATTAGAGAAGCTTAATATAAATAAATCACCAGGACCAGATGGCTTAAACCCGAGAGTCCTTAAAGAACTCAGTCAGGTTATAGCCAGACCACTATTCCTAATCTTCATGGACAGCATACTGACAGAATTGGTACCAGCTGATTGGCGAAAAGCCCACGCAGTACCAATATTCAAAAAAGGGCAGAGATATATTCCTGGGAACTATAGGCCTGTCAGTCTAACGTCTGTAGTTTGTAAACTATTTGAGGGGATGATAAGGGACCATATCCAAGATTTTGCTAATGAAAACAGTATCATTAGCAGTAATCAACACGGGGTTATGAAAGGTCGCTTATGCCAAGGTAGTGAGCTGCCATCTGGACAAAGGTAGACTGGTGGATGTGGTGTATCTGGATTTTGCAAAAGCATTTGATACAGTCCCCCACAAATGCTTAATCTACAAGCTGAGGTTTGTAGGCATGGATAGGAAACTGGTTACGGGGGTGTTTTCATAGGGTTGCTATAAATAACGTATACTCAGAAGAGTATACGTTGGTCTAGAGTGGTTAGTGGGGTACCCCAAGGCTCTGTCCTGGGACCAATTCAGTTTAATTTTTTTTATAAATTATATAGAGGGTGGGATTAATAGCTTGATCTCAGTGTTTTCTGATGACACAAAAATATGTAGGGCAATAACAACACAGAAGGATATAGAAACGTTACAAGAATAAATTAATGGAGTGGGCTACTGCATGGCAAATGAAGTTTAACATTTAAAAATGTAAGGTAATGCACTTGGGGGGTAAAAATATAAGTGCAAGTTACTCATTAGGGGAAGAACCCCTAGGGGCTTCCAGGATGGAGAAGGATCTAGGGGTCCTAGTGGAATACGCAGTGTCAAGCCAAAGCCAACAGAATATTAGCATGCATTAAAAAGGGAATTTACTCCAGAGATAAAATGATTATTCTGCCACTTTATAAAACTCTGGTTCGGCCACATCTGGAGTATTCCGTCCATGTTTTGGTCCCCAATACTCAGAAAGGAGGTGCTGGAGCTGGAGAGTCCAGAGAAGGGCAACCAAATTAATATGGGGACTGGAGGACCTAAATTATGAGGAATGACTACAATACAATACAAATATCTCAATGGTGATCCCAGCGTAAATATAAAAACTTTTTAGTCCCAGGGAGTGTAGGAAGACACGGGGCCACACGATAAGAATGCAAGAGAAGCGGTTTAACCTTAGGCTGCGTAGGGGGTTTTTCACTGTCAGGGCGGTAAGGATGTGGAACTCTCTTCCACAATCGGTGGTGTTGGCAGGACGTATGGATAGTTTTAAAAGACTCTTGGACATGCATCTAAGCGAATAATTATTTTTTACACACACACAGCTACACAGGTTGAACTGGATGGACTGTTGTCTTTATTCAACCTTACCAACTATGTAACTATGTAACTATTATTTATCCCAACTTCTGCTGGTCAAAAATGGGAAGCAAAACCTGGCTCAGATTCCACACTGCCAAGTTGGCCTGGAACACATGGACCAGATTCCACCTTAGTCTGCCACATATGAAAGCATGTGAGGTGAAACATACCATCCCTCAACCATCTCCCCTTTCATCATATCACAGTATCTTTTTTAGTAAAAGAGAAAAGCATATATGGTAGAGTTGTTTTCCTTCTTTTGATAACAGTGCCCATTTAAAGATCATGGAGAAAAGTCAGAATTCATCTGCATACTTGACCTGGGTAAATGACCCAAAGTATTGAAGCAAGCAAGTATCAGAGATAAGAATTGAGCACATTTATCAGAGGTTAAAAATGGCAGCTTTTAATGTTTGTGACATGACAGATTTTCTTTAAAGCACAACTCCACTTTCTGCATTTTTTTTTTATACAGGAATAAATAAATACAGTAAACCTACCAATAGAGATATTTATTATGGTGACAAGTGCCTTAAAGAGGATTTCAGGACTCTACCCCCTACTGACCAGAGCACTTTTTGCGATTCCTTACTGCATCGCTTTAACTGACAATTGTGCAGCCGTGCGATGTGGCTCCCAAACAAAATTGATGTCCTTTTTTTCCCACAAATAGAGCTTACTTTTGGTGGTAATTGATCACCTCTGCGGTTTTTATTTTTTGCGCTATAAAAAAAAAAAATAGCAGCAATTTTGAAAAAAATACCGCTTTTCAAAATTAGTAAAAAAAAAATTATCAATAAAAATGCCATAAAACTATCCCCTGTTTTGTAGACGCTATAACTTTCGTGCAAACCAATCAATAAATGCTTATTGCGATTTTTTTGACCAAAAATATGTAGAAGAATACATATTGGCCTAAACTGATGAATAAATTCGTATTTTTTTTATATATATATATTTTTGGGGATATGTATTATAGCAGAAAGTAAAAAATATTGTTTTTTTTTCAAAATTGGCCGGCTTTTTTTGTTTCTAGCGCAAAAAAATAAAAACCGCAGAGGTGTTCAAAGACCACCAAAAGAAAGCTCGATTTGTGGGAAAAAAAGGAAAGTTTGTTTGTGTACAACGTCGCACGACCGCGCAATTGTTAGGTAAAGTAAAACAGTGCTGTATCGCAAAAAATGGCCTTGTCAGTAAGGTTGTAAACCCTTCCGGGGGTGAAGTGGTTAAATACCACTAAAAGAAAGCTCTATTTGTGTGAAAATAAATTATAAAAATGTAATTTGTGTACTGTACACAAATTACATTTTTATAATTTATTTTCACATGACCGAGCAATTACCAGTTAAATGAATGCAGTGCTGAATAGCAAAAAATGCCCTTGTCATGAAGGAGGTAAAACCTTCAGAAGGTCAAGTGGTTAAGTAATAAGCAAGACAACTACAAATGATATACTGTATTGTTTCGTCATCTAGTTCTATTCTTTTTGTTTAAATCTTTAACATTCTAATAAAGTTAGCCAGAATTTCCTATTTGCAAACAGATACTAAACTTAGTTTTTGACAGATGATTAACTATTAATTGTGGGTATCGTCTGTGTTTTATTGTACTGTAGTTGTACATCATACTTTTCTTTAATTTAATCATCATTGCAAGCTCAGATATGCTCTGATCCTGAATCATGTAAACTGATTTGTATTATACTAGTCGAGTCCTAGTCTAATGAGTTCTATAAAACTTTACTGTCCATAGAACTTTCTTGAGATAAGATTGGTATTATACTAGTTGAGTCCTATTTTAATGAGTTTTATAAAACTTTACTGTCCATAGAATTTTCTTGAGATAAGATTGGATTTCAATCCTAACCATATGCACACATTCCATGGTAAAACACACTGTTCATTTTTCAGAGGTACAATATGACTATAAGACCAGAACATACATCTCACAATTTGATCAGAAAACACAACTGGTTCAAAGGTTGCCAAATCACCAATATGCACCAAGCAAAGATCTGAATAACAGTTCAGCAGCTACCAAATAATTCAAAAAAAAATGCATTCTAAAAAAAAAACAAAAAAAAAACCTTCTGCATGCATTTCCCGTCCCAGCTGAGAGCCAGACGCATCAACGGGGATACGAGAAGAGGAAGATCGGGCCTGCTCTGTGCAAAACAATTGCACAGAGCAGGTAAGTATGATACATTTGTTATTTTTAATAAATAGAAATCGAGCTTTTAGGATCACTTTATGGAACAGCCATAGTGTTGGAAAGCTAGAGTTTTTTGTAAATGCCTTTGAAAGGATTCTACGCCACGTGCATGCAATTGTTACATAATAATGAATGGTCATTATGGAAACAACGCATGTTCCAAAAATGGCAACGATGAAACAGGCAGCAATGGCAATGCCATAGAGTCATCATAGAAATGATCATTTATAAGAAGAGATGTAAACATTCATTACGACATTTGATCAATTGCTGATCTTCTAAAATATTTTAATGGTACAAATATACAACACACGATTTTTCTTCTTTTTTTTTTTTTCTATCAAGCACATTTGTGTTGAGTTCTTTATTCAACTTTTAGTGGGTTGTACAAAGAATATCTCTATTCATGTAAATTGTATTGGCTGACATAAAGCTGAATTCTGGACAAAAAAAAACCCCTTGAAGTGGGGTGCCCCAGCATTTAAAAAGGGTTAAATTCTCATTTATACATACAGTACCAGTAAAGGGGACTTACAGTATTTTAACTCCCCGGCAGCCAATACAAAACTCTTCTCCCTGGTGCCTCTGTTTGTAGACAGTCCCTAGGCATCCTCATATACAATGCAGGACGATTGACCCTACATTGCACTTGACGTCATTGTACTTGTGACAGCAAAAGTGGGTTAGAAAAGCGGATGCGGAGGCCAGTCTTAAATAATGGAGGGAGCCAAAGGATAAGGTAAATAAAAGTCTTTTTTTTTTTTTACTGGTACCCTATACCAATAAAAAATGTATTTAACCCTGGAAGCCCCACTGAAAGGGAATTTGTTGGCTTTCTCTGGAGTTCAGCTTTAAGCTATAGGTATTTTATGTAACATAAACTGTACATTAACCTATATGCAACAAATCATTTACAGATGACAAATATTTATCCTATCTCAGTACATTAACTCATAGCCCCCGTACACACGGTCGGACATTCTGATCACCAAATCCGTCGGATAATTTCCGACGGATTTTGTCCGAAACTGGTGTTGCACACACATGGTCGGACAAAGTTGTCGGAAAATCCGATCATTCCGAATGAGGTGACGTACAAAACGTACAACGGGACTATGTACAGGGCAGTAGCCAATAGCTTTCGTCTCCAAATTTCGTCTGAGCATGCGTGCCACTTTGTGCGTCGGAATTCTCTACACACGATCGGAAAAAGTCCAATCGGATTTTGTTGTCAGAAAATTTTAGATCCTGCTCTCAATTTTTTTCCGATGGAATAAGTCCGCTAGAGCCCACACATGGCCGGATTTTCCGACAACATAATCTGATCGGACTTCTTCCATCGGAATATCCGACCGTGTGTACAGGGCAATACAGTCAGTGTTTCTTCATGTGTATGGACACTTTGTGGCAATGAAACAATTGCACATAAGTAAATAGATGCTACACAACAAGTACAGAACACACAGATAACAACAAATCAATAGATTTATACAAGTTTGCAAATTATAAATATGAACCAGAATAGGAAATAATTTGCAAGCAGAGGCTTACTTTAATAATTACCTTAAATTACAGTTTTTTTTTTACAGTTTCTCTCATTTGTGCACAAGAAGGATATTACTGTTCTAACAAACACAATTAAATATTGAATTGTCACACAGGTATGTGTATGTGGTTTATGTAGGGGTCCAACCAATCAAGACTAATTAAAGCTGTTAATGGATTATTGAAAGTCATTTGTTTTTATTCTCTTGTCTTTGCTGATCACATAGATAGATAGATAGATAGATAGATAGATAGATAGATAGATAGATAGATAGATAGATAGATAGATAGATAGATAGATAGATAGATAGATAGATAGATGCTACTTCATTTGTGGAATAAAAACTTACATATTCAGAAAAAAGTTAATTGTATCACTTACCTTGCGGGATATGAACTATGCCAACTGTCAGACCAGCAATGAGATCTCCCAGAATCCATTTCTTCAGCTTGTACCTGGGCAGCCAGGCCACAATAGGGATCCTTTGCTTAAGTAATGTATGGATAGAATGAGAGGAACATTTACAGCTCCTGGCTACCCTCTCCCTAAGAGAAAGTGGAGGCCTCTCCAGGTCCTTAGCTGTGCCATACACCTTTTGAAACTGCTCTTCCGTGTAGATGTTCCTGTACACTGCCAGCGTGCTCATGCTGAGTGCTGCCAAAGTAACTTGAGATCACTGGGGATAGAAAGCAGGGAAGCCCTTATATATTTTTCTCTAATCTCTGCTTGCTTTCCTGCTTGGGGAGGTGGGCCAATCATACATCAGTCTGCTTTGTGAATATCCTCCCTGGAAACATCCTTTATTAACCACTTCTGTTTTAAAGACAAGCTTTTCAGGAAAGGGATGACATCCTCTATTAAAACCTTTGGGACTGTGCATCAAAGAGCCAAAGAAAGTTTCACCAGGTATCACCGGAAGGAAGAAAGTACTAATAGAGTGGAAATTTCTACATTCTTATGGCGGTGATGTACACGTAGATATAAGCATTTCAAAGAGCATCACGACCATACACTTGAGGCACACTTTTGTAAAGTAAAACACTATTACAAAAAAACATTTTATAAATAAGTAACAGGCTACTGTCCATGTCAATCGTACAACAAAAATGAAAAGAAAAACAATAGCGGAAGCCACAACAAATATGTAAGGACCCTGCCCTAAACCAAAGTGCCCCTAAATACATTTTGTGTGTTTTACAGCTAGGCGTTTACCTTTTTATTGGCTCTGCTAGTTCTTTTAAGCTCAGTGTTGTGATTCCTTCTGTCTATTTTGGTTGAGGAGGATCCAGTACTTAGTGTGGTAAAGACAAAAAATATTTCTCTGGCCCAACCAATTCTTGAGGTTCTTGTTCAGAGGTATGGTTTGGGAAGATAATAATTATTTGGCGCACCTTTCCAAAGGTCCTTTCTTCTCCTACTGGGCATCTGCCTGGAGAGGATGTTTGCTCCTAGTGATCTCTAATTGGGCCTTGCCTCAGCCTTGTCTTAGCCAGGAGCATGTGCTGGAAGCTTAGGATTCTAGCTGCCCCTACTGGAGAATATGTATCTGGAGGGAGCTTAGCTAAAGGATATCTGCCTGCAAGGAGCATCTATTAAGAACCAAAAGCAAGGGGGGGGCGTGTCCGGATGTAGGAGCAAGCAGACGTGCCAGAGGAGAGCTCCGAGCATCCTATTCTAATCCTTGGCCATCCGTACAACCCAGACAAAAGAAATATAGGGGAAACACATCCCAGAGGACCCAGACACGTTATCCTTGTGACTGTGTGGCTATTTTGGAGGTCCGGCCTGTGAGAAGCAGAAAAAAGCCTGGTCCCCCACACCCGAGGCGGCCGCCATCTTCCCGGCCTGTACTTTTGTACTTTTCTGCAGAGAACCATCCCTCCTCATCTGGCGAGGTAAGGGGTCTCCCTCCCCTTCCAGCTTGCCCCCTCTGTGTGCCTGGTGTGGTCCGCTGGTCCGTAGGGCCGCCAGAAACCTCCGGAGCGGCCGCGGCCTAGTGCGGCCTAGTCGGGCCTGCCGAGCACCGGACTTTCCTGAGCGGCCGGCTGGCGGAGGAGCGCTGCGGCGGGCCTCGTTTGGGGGAGCGATTGCTACCAGCGGTGTGGGAGACTCCCTGCATCCCCAGGCCTACCTGCCAGTGTGGTGTGTGGGGCCGAAAACACCCGGAGCGGCCGCGGCCTAGTGCGGCCTGGTCAGACCTGCTGCCCACCGGACTTTCCTGGGCGGCCGGCCGTCAGAGGAGCACCGGGACGGGCCTTGTTTTTGGGAGCGGACGCTACTAATAGAGTGGGAGACTCCCCACATCCTCCAACCTAACTGTCTGTGTGCCCGGGGTACTACGTGGGGCCGCAATTACCCCCCGGAGCGGCCGCGGCCTAGTGCAGCCTGTGACCCACCGCACCTGCCATTGTCCTCCTGGCCCTCCACCTTCCTCTGTATATTGTCTTGAGTCATCAGGGTGGGCTGCTGAATGGGCAGGCTGAAGACCTCCTTGGACTAGCAACCTCCTCAGCCTCCACACTCATTTGGCTCCCTGGGCCTTTCCTGCACAGTGCCCCCAGCTGACCTACCTCCCTAAAAGGCCACTGTCCGTGGGTAGAAGGAGGATTGCGGACGACTGCTGCCTTATATTCCTTCATGGGCCCTAAGCACCGACCCAAAGGCTCGTCCACGCCGGGCCGCTCGACCCCTGCACCGGCTGCTCAACCTGATCCCTCTCTTATAGGGAAGCTGCAGAGTCTACTGACGGAACTCGCCATGGAGCCTGAAGCATCTCCGAGTGCGGCTCAGTCTACCCCACCCTCCCAGGACAGCACTGCAGTGATCCTGGCCGCCATTGAACAAAGTAAGACCTCTATGCTGGTGAGGATAGACCGCCTCGCTGAAGAATGCAATCTCATTAGAAACGACCTGGATAAAATCAGGGGTAGGCTGAC
Organism: Lithobates sylvaticus; assembly: GCA_028564925.1. Lineage (NCBI taxonomy): Eukaryota > Metazoa > Chordata > Amphibia > Anura > Ranidae > Lithobates > Lithobates sylvaticus. Next base: position 498,791,802 of record CM053027.1, on the reverse strand, counting down.
TGAATCAGAATCTAGAATCTCTGCCACTGAAGATCTTACAGCTACCCACACCAATACTATAGCGGACTTGCAACACACGGTACAACTGCTGGTCGCTAAATCTGATGACGCCGAAAATAGAGCAAGACGCAACAATGTCCGCGTCTTAGGTCTCCCGGAGGGGGAGGAGAGGGACCGACCGGCAGAGTTTGCGGAAGATTTCTTCAAAAACTTGCTGGGCCTCGCAGATGTCTCCCCGACCTATGTCGTCGAGCGTGCCCACCGGGTACCCACGGGACGCAGTATTCCTGGTGCAAATCCCCGACCCTTCCTGGTCCGCTTTCTCAATTTCAGGGACCGGGACAGGATCCTTTCCGCAGCTCGCAAGCATCCCTCGCTTCCATACGGCAACTCCTCAATCCTTCTGTTTCCCGATTTCTCAGCCGATCTACAGCGCAAGAGGAAGTCCTTTAATGATGTCCGCAAGCGACTGCGTGAAAAAGATATCAAGTACAGTATGTTGTACCCCAGCCGTCTCCGGGTCCCTTACAATGGCTCGGTCAGGTTCTTTGACTCGCTGGCCGATGCAAACGACTGGCTGAACAACCTACGGTGAATGCAAGTTGTTATCCCCATTACAAGTCATTATGTAAGATTCACCACAATGATTCCATTTTCCTTCCGGATCCAAGTTGGGGCGGCAATTTTCTCCAAGCATTCATTTTCTGCTGTGAAACTCCTTGTTCTCCTCATCAGAGGTTGCTACCAGTGTTTTCCTAAGCCCCCCATGCAGGATTTTACCCGTTAAGTTGGGTGGGAGTCCATCCCACCCCCTGGAAACTGACTTGGATGTGCCTTTCTTCTACATCCTTCTAACCCGGAGCTACCTGGTTAGACGGAACTCACGGAAGCACCGACACCCCCCCACCCCGGTTCTCAACTTCCCCGCCAATTGAAGAGGCGTCAGCAGCACAGAGTCGCTGCACTTTGGAACTTTTTTTATTTTTAAGAAGTCTGAAGATCTAAGTGTTTGAGTTCAGGTTTCGGGTATAAAACTGACCATAGTTATTGTGTTCTGTTCTATTTTTCTCTTTCAGGGGTATTAATGGTCAGTAGGGAGTTCACTGGTTACTTTTTTTTTTTCTTTTTTCTTTGTACGCTCTGTGTCCACTGACTGCTACTTATTTTTTATGTTCTCTATTAATGCTCACTGTACCCACTACAAAGTATGCTATTTTTTGACACTCCCCCTTGGACCCATAGGGGCTGACCCCCCACAAGTAGGTATCAAGATGCTGTGCCATAATTTGTTACTGCTTTCATGGAGCTAAAACTGGTATCTTGGAATGTACGGGGTCTAAATGACAAGGTGAAAAGGGCGTTAATGTTTAAATATCTGAATAAGCACAGGCCCCATATCTTGTTCCTGCAGGAGACTCATCTCCTGGGGAATAAGATCCTGGCGCTACGCAGACCCTGGGTACGGCAATCATTTCACGCAACATATTCTTGTTATGCAAGGGGAGTGGCCATTTTACTGAACAAATCCCTTGCATATAAGGTCCTGCATGTACACACTGACCAAGAAGGCCGATTCATAATTTTACTGCTGGAGATCGGAGCGGTGGTTTACGCTCTGGTGAATATCTATGTGCCTCCTCCCTTTCACCAACAGGTCCTTTACAAGCTGTATGAGCTCTTAGCTCCGCTACAATATTCCATATTATATATAGCTGGAGACTTTAATTCTATTCTAGATCCCTCTCTGGATTCGACCAATCCAAATAGGGTGTACTCACCAGATCTTCTCCATTGGGCACAGGCATTTAATTATACTGAGATCTGGAGATGGAAGCATAAAAACACTAGAGCCTACTCCTTTCACTCCACCACTCATAAATCGGGTTCTAGGATTGACCTGGTCTTTGGCAACACCTGTGCCCTGGCAGTGGTGAGGGGGGTCTCGTATTTGCCTGCGGGCCTCTCTGACCACGCACCCTTGGAGGTCACCTTGGAGTTGTCGGACACCAGGAGACGAGACTGTTGGCGTCTAGCGCCCAAATGGTTGCAGGACTCGAGGGTGGGGGAGGAGGTCTCTCCTAAATTGCAACAATATTGGGAAATCAATGAGGACTCAACGTCAGTGCAGGTAGTCTGGGATGCCTTTAAGGCCACCACCAGAGGAGAATACATCTCAGCTATTAAAGCGGTTCGCTCTGAGATGTCCTGTCAGGTCCAGACACTTGAGGAGGACGAGGCTAGGGCGGCAGAGGCTTTTGCTGACTCACCGACTCAGGATCACTTCAGCCGGCTGGCTGAGGCGAGGAGAGCATTGTCGCTGCACCTTGCCTCAGCCACTCACCTAGATTTGAATACCCTGGCAGGAAGAGTCTTCGAGTCTGGAGACAAGAATGGTAAACTCCTAGCTAATTTAGTAGCTGATTCAAAAATGCAGACGGTGGTGTCAGAAATTTGTGGTTTGGATGGTCAGCGGATATCTACTCCTGAGCTAATTCTAGATGAATTCAGATCCTTCTATGAAAATTTATACACGGCAGTCCCTGGCTGGCCTGATGACAGGCGTAGGGATTTTTTGCACTCCCTGCATCTACCCACTCTTTCACAGGAGGATCTTGAATTTTTGGACAAAGACTTTACCACCGAGGAGATAGAGGAGGCGATTTGTTCATTTCCTAGTGGGAAAACACCGGGACCTGATGGTCTACCTGGTGAATGGTACAGAATGTATGCCTCCTTAATCGCACCAAAACTGTTAAAAGTCTTCTCTGACAGTAAAAAACAGATGACATTACCCCCTTCAATGTACCAGGCACACATAGTTCTTATCCCTTAGCCCGGCAAAGACGTATCCCTCTGTACTTCTTACAGGCCGATCTCCCTGCTAAACTATGACCTCAAGATTTTGACAAAAATATTAGCGACCAGACTAAGGACGATTTTACCATCCCTGATTAATATAGATCAGACCGGTTTCATGCCAGGGAAGTCCACAGATATAAACTTACGTAGAGTCTTTACTCATCTTCAGCTGCCTCCCACTGACTCCTCCACGAGGGTAATGGTTACACTGGACATCGAAAAGGCGTTCGATTCAGTAGCATGGTCTTTTATGTCCTTAGTCCTTGAGGTTATGGGTTTTGGAGAGGTATTCCGCAAATGGATTGATATGTTATATAAGGCTCCGACAGCGCAGATTAAACTTGGTGGTGCTCTATCGACACCCTTTCCTGTGGGAAGAGGTACGAGGCAAGGCTGTCCACTGTCACCGGCTCTTTTCGCCTTGGTGATGGAGCCACTTGCCTCAGCCCTCAGACAAGCAGACAAAGTTAGAGGGATACAGGTGGGATCCATACATGAGAAAGTTGCTTTATATGCTGACGATCTTATCCTTTTCCTGAGTGACCCTGCCCAGTCTCTTCAAGAGACGCTGACCATCCTTTCCGATTTCACTGGCTGTTCAGGACTCAAAGTAAACTGGGACAAGTCTCAAATTTTGCCAATAGATAGAGCAGCAAAAGACGTAGCAGACCCCAATTTACCCTTATTATGGACAGACAAAATCAAATATTTAGGTATTCACATATCCACTTCTACCTCTGACTACCATACTCTTAATCTGGAACCACTAATACATAGTATGAGGACGAGACTGAAGGCGTGGGCAAATCTCCCCCTCTCTCTGATAGGGAGGATTAACCTATTTAAGATGAAGCTTCTACCTGCCTTTCTCTATGCTCTCAGACACGCCCCTGTCTGGATTCCCAAAAAGGTATTTCGCATGATAACCACTATCTTGCTATCCTTTCTCTGGGGTGCTGGTCAGCCGAGATTTAGGCTGACGGTGCTGCAGAGGCCTTGGGGAGAGGGAGGTTTGGCTTGTCCTGACCTCCACTCCTACTACCTAGCGGCTCTGCTATCCCATGCCCACAACTGGCTGGTCTCGGACGAGTCCAACGCGGCAGTGGTCCTGGAAGCAGCCTTATTGGGGTCCTACGAGGCGCTACGGAACCTACTTTACCGGGGCCCCGGGGCTCCCTTTCCTCTTACTTCAGCAATGAGAGCAGTCTTGCGGGCATGGTCAGTGGCAAATTTGCTACGCCCATGCCCTCTGGACACATTTCCCCGTATAGTCCTCTTTGGTTAAATCCGAAATTGTCAGAATTCGGATCCATTCCCGATCCCGGTGTATGGGCTGGCAGGGGCATCAAATACATAAATCAGATCTGTCTTGAGGGCAAATTACAGACGTTTGACAGGTTAAAGGAACAATATAATTTACCTAATTCACACCTGTTTAGATTCCTACAACTTAGACATGCCTTCAATACTCAATTTGAAAATGGTCCTGTAGCCTTTTACACCTCAAATCTGGAGACTCTACTCAGAGATGAAGCTCTATCTAAGCCCTTATCCACCATATATAAATCATTACTCCCTAATGTCCACATAGGACTAGAAAACCTTAGAACAAAGTGGGAGGTAGATTTCCCTGCATTAGACACGGAAGATTGGGAGGAAATGTGGGAGTATCCATTTTCACAATTAGTATCAGCCAGGGATAAATTAGTGCAATTTAAAATACTACATAGAATATACTACACGCCTGTACGCTTACACAGAATTTATCCATCTGTCTCCGCCTCCTGCTGGAGGTGCAGCTCCTCATCAGCGGATTTCATTCATATTTTCTGGAATTGTCCTAAGATTGAAACTTTTTGGGTTGAGATAGCCAAATTTATTTTGGCTGTCACCACCATTCCTGTGCCATTGTCCGTAGAGATATGTCTGCTGGGACTAGTTGAACCACTGGCCCCAAGCCGGGCGATCAGGACCCTGATGGGACTGTTATTATACTATGCCCGTAAATCTATATTGCTCAAATGGAAGGCCCCGGCCGCACCTACCATAAATTTCTGGAAGAGGTTAGTGAATACGGCCCTACCACTATATAAAGCTACTTACCTGTCACGTGGTTGTGGGAAAAAATTTCACAAAGTATGGGATATTTGGACTGAATCCCAGTCCACTAATGCAGACTCAAGTGATGATTAGCAACACTCTATTAAGTATTAAGCACCAGGAATAGCTTGGGCGACATCCCTGATCTCATAAAACGTTCCTAGGCTCCTGAGATTGTTCTGTGGGGAGGGGGGAGTAAAAGTATGATGGTGTATGGATAGTAAGCACTTCATCCTGTGATTAACTACTGAAAGCCTGCAGGGTATCAGTGGAATTAATAGTTCTCGACTTCTACACATACTACATAGGTGGTTGAGCGTACAGTGGTACAGTGGTTTTGTTAGATTGTATAATCTGTATTATTTTATTATTTTTTTTGTATTTTTTTTTTTATTTATTTTTTTCTTTCCATGTTAAGTTTAGTTATAGTAGAGCTTGTGCCTGGGTATGCCCAATAGGCTGTTTTGTTCTGTATTTACCTGAAAATTCAATAAAAACAATTAAAAAAAAAAAAAAGAACCAAAAGCAAGTGGAGCATTTTGTCCACTGTATTTTTTTTTTTACGTTCAAAATTAAATTTGTTGTTTAGGTTTAATACCGCTTTAATGATTACAGAGCCGTATTAATTTGTGTCTATTTATATCTGATAGAGTTCAGCTTTAAATGCATGCATGCTAAGCAATGTGTAAGTGTAATCCAAAACCTTAGGCTAGGCAAAGTCACTTGACTGAAGCTCAAAGACTTATTTCTAATGATAAAAAGTTTTAAAAAAAATTGACTTTTGTTGTATATTTTGACATGCCAGAAACGTAAATATACAGACTTATAAAAAGTCCACTTTAGCCAGTTCCCCCTAGGCCCCTTTCACACCAGCGGACTGATCGAGTCTACTGTCTATTTTTCAGGCAGACCCAATTGGGCCACCCATTGTCCTCTATGGGGTGGAGGATGTCGGCGGACATATGTCCGCTGACACCTGCCATATGTCCGCTGACACCTGCCATATGTCCGCTGACACCTGCCGGGCATCCGACCAGACAAAATCCGCTGAAAACAGACATATGGCAAAACGTTTGCCATCCTTCCAGCGGGTCGGATCGGATGACATCCGAATGGAAACAGACATGCCTCATAGAGAAGAGTGGGCTCTGTCCTTGTCTGTCCTCTGCTATGCAGAGCGGACATGGACCTCTCATTTGCCTGCTCTGGGGGATTAGTGGAGAGATCCCCCGCTGAGCAGGCAGATTCTGCTCGGACGGATCTGTCCCGTGGGAAAGGTACCTTAGAGCAATTTCTCCATTTTCACACACATTTTAATAACTACAGTTTTGGCTATGAAATTACCTAAAACCTCTAGAACACTATACTGTATACTTTCTGAATGCAGAGGCTCTAGAATAAAATAGTAGTTACAGTGATTTATGCTACACAATATTTGTGTAACTGTTTATCAAATCTATATTTTCATGGAAAAAACCCTAATGTGAATTCAGTTGCACACAAACACAATTTAATTAAATTTTTTTGTACAAAATAAAAGATGAGGTAGTGTTGAGTAATTTGATACCAATAGAAAGATACTGACATTCCCCACTGGCTCACCTGAAGGCAAGCATTCATCATGGTCCAGCTCCTTCCAGGTGGGACTGACAGGGTGGACCTCAGCAGCCAGTTTCTCTGATAGAATGACTTGAACTGAGCTGGTATCTTTCACCGCTTGTGGCTCATCTGTCCCTGGGCTCTGAACGGCTGCAGACCTCCACAGAAGTAGTAGCGGATGCCCAGCCGACTGCTGACTTGTGACTCACACACCTCCTGAACGCACAGTCCTGTCTGCAGGTTCACTGTGTAGGTGACTGGAGGCAGGTTACTAGGCGCTAGCTTTAACAGTGGCTCCCCCCAATGTCCACTCTTCAGCCACGCTCCTATGAACACAGCAAACACAACTTTCTCAACTCTGTTATTCATACAAATCCTCCTCGGTGCTCCAACCACACACTGGTGTCCACCATTCGACACTCTGGCACCATCCCCTGTGCTGCAGGCAAATCCGGAAACTGGCCGAGTACTTGCCATGTTGCTCTTCTCTCTTGCTCTTTCTCTCATGTGCTGGGTGTACTGGGCTCGCTCTGAGGTGCAGCTCTGCCCCCCGTCCAGACACACTGGCGCTGGCTTTAAAAGCCTTCACAGCCAAGCTGGATTTCACAGCTCGACTGGAATACAGGCTCAAAGGGCACCAGTCCATATGCACTGACATTGGCAGAACTTACAGTAACATAGCACTTGACCCCAGCACCTGTTGGGCAACTGGGTGTTGATAGAAGCAATGGCCCGTCGTGGTTGCTACAGGCAACAATGTTCAACACAGCATATTTCCCACTGGTTTGAGCAGGATAGTTCCAAAACATTTGGTTGCTACGGGCGACACCATGTAGATCCACACATTCTCCACTGCGATTAGCAGTATACATAAGCACACAGTCATTAATTCCAGACACTACTGGGCAGCTGGACACTTGTAATTCACAAAATGATAGCCTGCCATGGTTGCCATGAACGACAGCATGTAGTATAACATCAGAACATTTTGAAACAGGTGACATCAGCAGATTTTGAAACAGGATGGCCATAAATCCCAGCCACTATTGGGCAACTGGATGACGTTTGTAATCCACCAACACATGATAGCTCACTGTGGTTGCTATGGGCAACAACATGCAGGATAACGCAGTTCTCACTGAGATGAGCAGGTTGAAACGTAGCACAATCTCTAGCTCCAGACACTGTTGGACAGCAAGAACACACTTGTACTTCAGATATGCGATGGCCTGGCATGGTTCCTACCAGTAGGGTCACTGATAAAGGGGCCCCACTGATCCTCCTGTAGGGGGCCCGGACAGCAGGGGAAATAAGATATGGGCAGGACGCCCCCCTGTAATCGGTAATGATCACTCTCTTTTTCTTTATTCATAACTGCAGCATAGTAAACTGTGTTTACTATGCTGCAGTTTATGAATGAACAGCAGCCTCTGTCTCCTGTTTAGTCATCTGCAGTGCAGCTGAGGCTACAGAACAGAAAATAACTGAAGAACCTGTGTCCTCAGTTTCTTTTTCTGTCTCAAAGGTAAGGTGTCAGGGGCCTGTTTAGACCGTTGATATTTCACCCAATCGCCCCCCCCCCCCCCCAACAGCATTGCAAAACAAATTGCTGGCTTATTCACATGAGTTCTCTGGCCCATACAGTGTGAATGAGTGGTTTCTTTGTGCAGCTGGAGCCGCCTGTTACTCTATGATGAGGCAATGGCTGTATGAACACAGCCGCAGGTCCTAATTTGATAAATGTGCAGTTGTGGTTGACTGGCCCCAAATACACACAGTCAGTGTTTGGAGGCCATACACCTGCATCCATACGCCTATCAAATTAGGACCTGTGGCTGGTGTTCGCACAGCTGGTGCGTCCCCATAGCATAATTTTTGTTTGTGTCCGCTGATTTTAGTGTATTTTTTATAAAAAAATATTGTTTTGATATTTTCGAGGGGATGGGGGCTTGTCAGGTAGGCTATACGGGGCCCCATGATTTCCAACAGCAGCCCTGGCTACAGCACAAAAACAGCACACTTTGCAGAATAACACAGTTCCAAAATGCAGGAAGCACCACAACAGCCATGAAGGTTGCTATAGGGAAATCCCGGACAAGCCCCCACATGTAACACTACCCCCTAGAGGGCAGATAAAATTTGGGTCCCCCTATTTCTGCACAGCCAGGAAACAGGCATTTTCCAACTCTCACACAAAGACAGAAATCAGTCCATGGGCGTGTTTTTGTTGTTTTATTGGGGAAACAACTTGGATGAGGAAGAGGGATTATGGGATGCCCAAATTGACTTGATTAGTACAACTTGAGGTCAACTTCCTTCACTATGTACTGTACATCAAAAAATGCCAAATCCTTGACTGTATTCCCTCTGGAAACAATGACAGTCTCTCTGAGATTGTCATAAAGAATCCCTCTTATAGGAGCTCTGTGTCCCCTTAGTGGTATTTTAGCAAAGTTCCAAAATTGCAGGAGCTCTATGTCCCCTCTCTTGAAATGACCAGCCCACCTGGCTGCCTTAAAGTGTCCCAGAACCAGGGGTTGGGTTCAGCTGTTGGCACTGTCCCTGGAAAGCTTGCTTGATATTGCATCTGGTAGCCTTCTCTCTTTTTGGCCCTAGGGGTGTAGAGGTACTCAGACTGTCCCTGGAATCCTGCTGCTTTGGAAGAGATGGCTGTTCAGGCCTCCTGCTGTCCAGGTCCTCCCATGCTAGCCAGGATGTCTCTTAAAAGAGACTGAAGGGTAGTGGAGATCCTTCTGTCCAGCTTCTCTCCTTCCTCTCAGCTCCAGCCTGGAGTCAGAGCCACCTTAGCCCAGGGGTCCCCTCCCAGACTTCACCACACAGCCTCAGCATTCCATCTTCCACCCGACTACAACTCACCCCTGCTGACCAGGCTCCACAAAGTTTGTTGGCTGACCCAACCACCCTGCCAGACCACCTGCCTGGGGATTGGCCAGATTCCCATTAATATACAAATATCAGCCTTATGGTCTCTGCCCACTAGCTTCTAGAAACTTCCAGTGGGAGGAACCAGAGGCCTGACCTGTAGAGCTTTCAAGCCTGACCTACAGTAACCCTGTTCAATTACCAGACTCACACTAGACTGTACACTAGAGGGTGTTAAAAAAACAAATATAGTCTGCTGACATGGATAAGGGATATTTTCCTCTAGTTTTCACTGTAAATGATATGTACCACAAGAAAGCGGTCTTTGCCCTCCCACTACCATAGATATACAGTACATGAACTCCATAGTGAAGAAAGGAAAAGAAGGAGGCTGAAACTATATATAGGGTGATGAGAAGGAGAGGTACAAGTCATGAGTGCCTTTGTCAACTTTGAGGTTACTTGACATGTCTACAAGGTGCACCAGATCATTTGAAGACCCATATTCCACCTGTTATATTTTGGCTAACAAAGGAGTAATATGAGGCAGAGAAAGGGAATAGTAGGACAGAATAGAGAGCCTTTGTTTTCAACGTTAAAGTGTCTTTTTTTTTTACATCGAGTCAAATTAAAATATATAATATCAGTGTAACTTCTAAAAGAAAAAGACCAACAGTTATCTGTTTACTGTCTCTGATTGTTCTTTATGTTTCTTACCCCCAATTTTTTATATGATGGAGGGTCAGACACACAGTTGTGTTGAAAAAAAGTGTGTGTTTCAGCCACAAGACCTATGTGCTTATCCATGGATGTATATGTAATTATAATTTAATTGTGCTTTTTATCATTTGATTATGACCGTGATCTGTTGGACTGGCAATGTAAGGGTTTCTATCCATGTCAGGAAGCTTTTAAACAAAAACCTTTTATGGAAGCAGGGTGAGGCATTCCCTGGAGGCTTATTGTCTTCACCAGTTACGTGCAATCAAGAACAATATTACATTTTAACTCTTGATGTGTTTAGAGGTGATGTCATCCAGCATCACTCATCAAGAATTTCCAAGGTGTACATAAAATTGTAGCACAGTAAGCTGAAAATATCAGAATTCACTTTTTTTGTTATTGTTATTTTTATTTGTTACTACATTTGATAAATTAACTGGTTGCTATGCTCAAGACTGGATTTGGATGCTACACATGTGCTAGTTAAAGTGTCACATCATTAAAAACTGTCAGTACAGGCTGTATTACACGTTGCTCATACTCATTTAGTCACTATTTGATTTGTTTTGGATATTCTGCAAAAAAACAGGTTGATACTGCTGTTCACTTCCCTCCCTACTTGTCTGTGTCCCCACTGCAGCCTCAGATCATGTAGATCAGTTGTTGCCACATCTACTGAGCATGCTCCAATTTCAATTCCCTTCTAAGATGTTAATTTCCTCCTTTTGCTTATCTGTGCCGCCTACGTGAATATAGAGTCACACACATGGGTGTATACACTCTGGATAAATGACAGCCCACTCCCTCCCTCTTCTCCTCTATGCCCACTAAACAGCTAAACACAACAGGGCAGGATATTACATACTGATTGATGGAGGCATCACCTCCTTGTAACTCTAAGCACATTCAAAAAATAGGCACAGGCTGGAGGGGTGTAAAACAGGCTGTGATTGGCAGAACCTCCTCTTAGACAGCCCACACCATATTTTTGCTCAAAAAAAAATCCTTTAAATTTACAAGGTTATTTATTCTTTTTTGAACATGTGACCGGCATAAGCTAGAAGCTCCTCCCACTGATGTTTCCCTGTAGCTGAGCTGGTAAAGAGTTGGGTCACACGACAGCTATAAATCGATTATGAAAAAAAAGAATTTGATTTTTTTTATTAAAACAAATACAGTTCCTTAATCTATATAAAAAAAGGGAAGTGATAATGTAAATTAAAGAGTGCAGTTGATTTACTATAACTGGAGAGTGCAAAATCTGGTGCAGCTGTGCATGCTAGCTAATCAGCTTCTAATTTCAGCTTGTTCAATTAAAACCTGGCAGCTGATTGTTTTTTATGCAGAGCTTTACCATATTTAGCAATCTCCAGTTTTAGTAAATCAACCCCAGTGTTTGTTTAATATCACTATTAGACCCCTTTCACACCACACTGCCCATAGAGTCGGCGGTAAAATAGCGGCGTTTTACCGTCGGATTTGCGGCGCATTTCGGACGCTAGCGGGGCGCTTTTACGAGGAAGGGGAAGGGCTAAAACCTCCGGAAAAATGCTGAAATAGCAGCGTTTTGCCGGCAGTATTACAGCGCTGCCCCATTGATTTCAATGGGGAGCAGCGGTGGAGGAGCGGTGAGTTCACCGCTCCTTCACCGCTCCAAAGAAGCTGCTGGCAGGACTTTTTGTGATGCCCTGCCAGCGCACCTCTGCAGTGTGAAAGCCCTCGGGCTTTCACACTGCAGACAATGGTGCAGCAGTTTAAGGGTGGATTGCAGGCGCTATTTCTAATGCTATAGCGCCTGCAAAATGCCCTCGGTGTGAAAGGGCTCTTAATACCTATATGACTTTTTTAAATTAAATAATGACAATGTAGGTGTAATCAGGGGAGCACTGACCTTGGGGGAAGTAGGGAAATTGCTCCCTGTGCCTTTACTAATGTGATACATTGGACTGGTGGCCCAGAGTGGAGATTCACCATTCAGACAGGCATTTTTTGGCTGCCGGCTTCCTTTGTGGGTTTGAAATGTCATGTGACTGAATGCTGAGACCTGTAAAGGAAGCTGATGTGAAGGTGTCTCACAATAAGCCCTATTCTTTAGGAACAGTAATAATAATAATAATAATAATTATAAACCAAAAACAAGCAGTTCTTCCATGAATTGAATGTCCATCACGTGAATTTGGTGCAACAGGGCAACCTGTAAGTAAACAAAAATAGTCCCTTTTAAAGTATGGGTCCAAATATTCCATATAATTAGCTTTAGAGTACGTTCTTGGTGCTTTGCTTTTTAAACCAGTTTTTTGGGTTATTTAGGGTGCTGATTCAGAAAATTGCAATGGTAATGCCCCGTGCACACGGTCAGATATTCCGATGGAAAAAGTCAGATCGGATTATGTTGTCGGAAAATCTGATATTGTGTGTGCTCTAGCAGGCTTTTTCCGTCTGAAATTTAGAGAGCAGGATCTAAAATTTTCCGACAACAAAATCCGATTGGACTTTTTCCCATCATGTGTAGAGAATTCCGACGCACAAAGTGCCACGCATGCTCAGAAGAAATTTGGAGACGAAAGCTATTGGCTATTGGCCTCTACGTAGTCCCGTCGTACGTTTTGTACGTCACCTCATTCGGGAACGATCAGATTTTCCAACAACTTTGTCCGACGGATTTTGTGGTCGGAATGTCTGACCATGTGTACAAGGCATTAGACTGCATCAGCTCTAGTTTCTTTAATATGGTTGAATTTATATATTAGTTTTTGAAAAGATCTTGCTGATCAACTTGTTCTTCTGTTACCTAGTTTGTGTTTTTACATACAAGTTAGCAGATACAATGAGAGAGTTTATGTACTTCCAATTGTAATTTTATATCGGAAACATTGGATTCTAAAGTATAAGTTATTAACTGTATTATTGTTATGATCATATAGGAGGTGTGTATTTATTGCCACTCATATTGTTTCATCTTTGGCAATTGAGCACTGTAGAGGTTATGGCTACTTCACGAAAGTGTTGCACGCATCATCCCAACGTATTTTGCTACATTTATATCCTGGGTTTTTGATGGGTGAACAGAGTAAAGAGTGGTATATGGTATTTATGCTGTATATCAAAAACTAGAGCTGATAGGGAATAATTGGTGCAATTTTTGGAATCAACGTGTCAAATATACCCAGGAATAGGTCTAACATTCAAGTCATCAAAAATGTGTGTTGGCCTGTGCACCACATGTGCTGCCAACTTGGAATCACTTTTACCAAATATTATGACCTTATCTGAAGATCAAATAGTGCATCCGGTGTAATATAAACTCCAACTGGTTGTGTCAACTATACACGATCTTTGTATCTCAAAACTGATTAATGCATCTTAGCTCATAAGATCAGGTACCCCAGAAAAAGTAGTGATGTTTTAAAAAAATATATAAAAACCATAAGAAAATAACTCACATTTTAAAAATGCTTAAGTAGCACTAAACTCTCATGAGCATTAAAGGAGAAGTCCAGCCTGTTTGGCTGGGCTGGGCTTCTCCTAAGGGTCACAGGAGTGCAATTTGTTTTGCACTCCTGTGACCGTTTTCAGCAGAGAGCGATCTGAAGTCCGCTCTCTGCTGACATCACTGGAATCAGTCCAGGCACCACGTGGACTGATGCCTGTCTCAGCCTCTCAGTGAGCTGCTGAGACAGCCTCTCCCCGCCCCTCCACAGATCAGCGCACCAGTGAGCATTGAGGTGCAGAGAGGAGAGCTGCCGACTGACAGTCAGCAGCTCTCCCCTCAGGGATCTGTGAGAACCGAGCTATCGGCGATGTTCGATTGCTTGGTTCTCAGTGTAAAGATGCCTGGGGACAGATGCAGCATCGGTCCCATGCTGCATCCACCTAGGTAAGTATAAAAGGGGGAAAAAAAAACATACCTCTCTTTTAACTCTCTGCTGAGTGGCCACCAGATGGATACCATGTATGGCAGGAAAAGTTTAAATCCTCACCAACCACCATCAAAAAATGCTAGTAAACCTCCTTAGCCAGTCATGTGTGAGCGTGACAACATCAACATCCAACGCATTTCAGTGTATTACCTTTGTCAGGAAGATTTACTTTACACAATGTACAGCGCACATTCTCTAGCAACACGCTGAAGTGCATTGTAGTGTACTGCTCTGCCAAAAATGCAGCATGCAACTTTTTTTTGGTGCAAATTGTTGCATTGGGCAGCCTGTTGAAATTAATAGGCTTCCTTAACACAAAACACAGTAACACGTATGCTAACAGCACAACAGTGGAAACGGGCCCTAAAGATTAACTAAGAAGGCAAACCCAAAAAGCACTAAGCTTATTTCACCTAAATTTATTGTAGATTATTTTAAGTCACTTGTGTGTCAGCTGAAGTGATTTTCTCCACATGCACATGCTTAAAAAAAATTACTTCCCCACATAAACCTGAGGAACAAATCTTTACTGGGGAGTTTGTTTAAAACCATAACTTTTTTGATTGTTTTACTATATTATGGAAGGATTAGAGTCTCTATCATTTTTTTTATGTCTGTTTTTGTGATCTGTGTTCCCATAGGGAAAAGCCACTATCATTTGTGTCCTGGTGATCACTGTCAATAAAGCAAAGTGATGAAAAAAATAAAAATGTTACTGTTTTTTTACCAGAACAAATATGGAAGGGGAATCTTCCAATGTGAACACCTTTTCTAGTGAAAGTGAGTCAAGGGGTGGATTTCTACTCCCTTTTAAAGGGATTTCCCACCCTACCCGTTGCATCTCCGGGACATGAAAGGAGGATGAAGGTGTGTCCATCCTCAAATTTGGATATTTAATCTGAAATCCTGCTTATCATTTAATTTACAATGGGCTATTCAAGCTGTTCAATATCTAGGAGAAATAAAATATGGACATAAAAAATGTAATATTGACTTACATATTTAAGAAATAAAAAACATATTAAAAAATAGCCTTGAACATAAATATGAAGAATATGTCAGAATGTAGCAGGATGTAAGAGAAAATTCTATTGTTGACTGTCATGGCTGTCACCAGAACAGAATTTGTGTGACAAATTCTCCCAGTAAGGACGTCTACTGAGTTGAATTTGGGGATTTTCCCTCACTTGCTATTCCAGCTATTTTATTTATTTTTCCGTTTCAGTGTCCCCTACACATTTCCCTACAGACAGCCATAAAACTTTTTGTTGAAAAAAAAAGTTTTGTCTTCTACATTAATTTGACTGTACAATTAAAAGCAACCAATTGTGTGACCAATTTCTAAGTGGAAAGATAGGCTTGAGTTTATAAGATTACATTGAATGTGGTGTCTACTGCTGTTCTGTGTTCAAACACCATGCATGATGTATAAATGAATACTTGAGAAATTAGAATTGTGAGAACCCACTCTCCCATAGGGTGTGAGGTTGTCACTGAGTTAAGCACACACAATTATAATAATAAAAATAATTTATTACAAATTGCATAAATAACATAAAATGAAAAAATACACTAAGCTGCATATGGATGTAGCCATTAGCAATACTTAGATCCTATAAAACTTGAAGAACGCTGGTACATGGAGTGTTCCAACGTGTTTCGCAGAACCAGGAGTCTGCTTCTTCTGGGCAACTCTATATGCATCTAGATTTATCAATCAGATTACAAGAAACATCATTATAATCACATTTACATAATTTTCAATTACTTTTTATACACATTACTCAAAATACATATATATTATACCAACATTAATATAAGTGCTCACCAATTACAAAATACTATCGCTAGAAAAATCAGACCGTCTTCCGATAAAAGGTCAGTAGTGTCAGAGCTACTGATCTAGTCTGGTGGACATCGAATTGCAACCAAGGCAAGAAGGCAAACGTCTCCTGGTGAAATGCCTGCAATGTCAAATTGATATACTAAGATACAGGGTACCATCACCATACAGTCTAGTTATTACCAATAAATTAAGCCAATCATGCAGCCAATACCTATTCAAAAGTCGACGGGCAATCAAAACCCACAAGACAACTATAGAAGGGAACACACCAATATCTGTCATACATGAACCTTGAGTGTACAGCCGATGTCCGAGGTGATCCATCCGCACAAACAAATGTACATAACCCTCCATAAAAACATATATACCATTTTTAGCACATCTCAAATCAGCCTACAACCACCTCTTAACACAGATACTTCAATACATGACATCCCCCTAATGAGGATAACATCAACACTGCCCCACTGTGTATAATAACAACCATACCATCCTTTCGCAACATGGAGTTATTGGAATGCTGGAGGGGTGTAGTTAATGGCTGATATGGTGGTGTAGAGACGTAGGTATGGGGATGTTATGGTGTATGCATTAGGTCACAGGGGTGGTGGTTATGTGCATATGTATATGCACTAAGCTATCACTGATAGAACACTGGTATTAATATTTGGGATTTTTTTCACAGCATTTTTGTGAATTTTTTTTGTGCAATCTTTTTGTTCGATTTTGTTTGTACGTTTTTTGCTTTTGGCCTTGCACAATAGTGATTATCACATTATTCCAATGTATATGCACTAAGTTACTACTGATAGAACACTGGTATCAACGAAAAAAGTTTTTTCCAAAACATCTTTGTGGATTTTTTTGTGTAACTTTTTTGTGTGCATTTTTTTTTTTGTTTTTGGTATTGCACAATAGTGATTATCACAGTAGGTGTAATCTTTATTACTTAGCACATGTAAATCTTAGGATGCATGTAGTTTAATTAGCGCCTACTTTACATTTTTTGTATGATTTATTAGTGTGATTCACACTGAGGCTCCATGCACACTGAAGCTCAAAAAAGCTTTTTCTGGACGCCAGATTGCTGGCAGAAAAAGCTGGTTGAAAAATGTGCTTTTAACAGCATTTTGTACTAGTGTTTATAAGCGTTTATGAGCGTTTTATAGCGTTAGCGTTTATGGGCGTTTTTAATAAAAATACACAGAGGACACTCCAAAAATCCCACAATGTATTCCAAACTCCCACAATGCATTGAAAAAATCGAACGCTGAACGCTAATTAACGAGCGTTTATCAGCGTTTATCAGCGTTTGGCTTTTTTTGGCGGTGCAAAACGGCACTTTGAACGCAAATTTCTGGCGTTCAGAAAAAAGCCCATAGACTCCACTGCTCATTAACCACTTGACCACTGGGCACTTAAACACCCTTAATAACCAGACCAATTTTCAGCTTTCGGTGCTCTTTTTGAATGACAATTACTCAGTCATACAACACTGTACCCAAATGAAATTTTTGTCCTTTTTTTCACACAAATAGAGCTTTCTTTTGGTGGTATTTAATCACCGTTGAGTTTTTTATTTTTTGCGCTATAAAAGAAAAAAGACTGAAAATTCGGTAAAAAAATGAATTTTTCTTCGTTTCTGTTATAAAATTTAGCAAATTTTGTCATTTTTCTTGATAAATTTTGGCCAAAATTTATACTGCTACATATCCTTGGTAAAAATAAGTACAAATTGGGATATATTATTTGGTCGTTGTGAAAGTTTTAGAGTCCACAAGCTATGGTGCCAATATCTGAAAATTGATCACACCTGAAGTACTGACGGCCTATCTCATTTCTTGAGTCCATAACATGCCAGAAAAGTACAAATACCCCCCAAATGACCCCTTTTTGGAAAGAAGACATTCCAAGGTATTGGAAAGAGGCATGGTGAGTTTTTTGAAGTTGTAATTTTTTCCCACAATTCTTTGCAAAATCAAGATTTTTTTTTCTTATTTTTATTTTTTTCACAAAATTGTCATATTAGCAGGTTATTTCTCACACACAGCATATGCATACCACAAATTACACCCCAAAACACATTCTGCTATTACTCCTGAGTACGGCGATACCACATGTGTGCGACTTTTACACAGCGTGGCCACATACAGAGGCCCAACATGCAGGGAGCGCCATCAGGCGTTCTGGAGCACCCGGGACAATTCTGACATTTCTCTCCTACATGTAAAAATCATCATTTATTTGATAGAAAATTACATAGAACCCCAAAACATTATATATGTTTTTTTAGAAAAGACCCTAGAGAATACAATGGCGGTCGTTGCAACTTTTTATCTAGCACGGTACTTGCGCAGCAATTTTTCGAACGCGTTTTTTTGGGAGAAAAAAGTTTTGTGCTTTACAAAAAACAAAACTGTAAATTTAGCCCAATGTTTTTGCATAATGTGAAAGATGAAGTTACGCCGAGTAAATAGATACCCAACATGTCACCCTTCAAAATTGCACGTGCTCGTGGAATGGCACCAAACTTCGCTACTTAAAAATCCCCATAGGCGGCGCTTTAAAACTTTTTACTGGTTACATGTTTTGAGTTACAGAGGAGGTCTAGGGACAAAATTATTGTTCTCGCTCCAACGTTCGCAGCGATACCTCACATGTGTGGTTTGAACACCGTTTTCATATGTGGGCGGGACTTACGTATGCGTTCGCTTCTGCATCCGAGCGCACGGGGACAGGGGCGCTTTACATTTTTTTTTATTGTTCATTTTACTTTATTTATTTTAGTTTGACACTTTTTTCCCCCAAAAATTTTTTTTGATCACTTTTATTCCTATTACAAGGAATGTAAACATCCCTTGTAATAGGAATATGGCATGACAGGTCCTCTTTACAGTGAGATATGGGGTCAATAAGACCCCACATCTCACCTCTAGGCTGGAAAGCCTGAAATAAAATAAAAAACGATCCTGGCTTTGATCGTAGCGAGCATTGCAGGGTATCGCAGAATATCGCAGGATATGGCAGGTAATGGCAGAGTATGGCAGGGTATGGCATGGCAGAGTATGGCAGGGTATGGCATGGCAGGGTATGGCAGAGTATCGCAGGGTATGGCAGAGTATCGCAGGGTATGGCAGAGTATCGCAGGGTATGGCAGAGTATCGCAGGGTATGGCAGAGTATGGCAGAGTATCGCAGGGTATGGCAGAGTATCGCAGGTATGGCAGAGTATCGCAGGGTATGGCAGAGTATCGCAGGGTATGGCAGAGTATCGCTGGGTATGGCAGAGTATCGCTGGGTATGGCAGGGTATCGCTGGGTATGGCAGGGTATCGCTGGGTATGGCAGGGTATCGCTGGGTATTATTGCAGGGTATGGCAGGGTATCGCAGGTAATGGCAGAGTATGGCAGGGTATGGCATGGCAGGGTATGGCAGAGTATCGCAGGGTATGGCAGAGTATCGCAGGGTATGGCAGAGTATCGCAGGGTATGGCAGAGTATCGCAGAGTATCGCAGGTAATGGCAGAGTATCGCAGGGTATGGCAGAGTATCGCAGGGAATGGCAGAGTATCGCAGGGAATGGCAGAGTATCGCAGGGAATGGCAGAGTATCGCAGGGAATGGCAGAGTATCGCATGGGAATGGCAGAGTATCGCAGGGTAAGGCACAGTATTGGAGGGTATGGCAGATTTGGTATCCATCCATCCATGCTCAGCCATCCCTCCATACCCTGCAATACCCAGCAATACACTGCAGGCTATTGCTGTGTATTGCAGGGTATGGAGGGATGGCTGAGCATGGATGGATGGATGGATGGATCGGTGGCATGCAGAGCAGGCTGTGGGCACTACAGATCCCGCCCACAGCACTGCTGCCACCGATCCCTCCCCCTCTCCTCTCACACTGTACCGATCGGTACAGAGAGAGGAGGGGATAGGAACCGGCGTCATCAAATGACGCCGGTTTGCTTACATGTGATCGCTCCGTCATTTGACGGAGCGATCACGTGGTAAACGGCCGCGATGAGCGGCCGTTTACCGTGATCCGTGATCCGCCGGGTCCTCTGGACCCGGCGATCACGGATGTACTCGAGTGCGCGCCCCAGGGGGTGCGCAAGAGGGGAATTCCGGGAGGACGTCATATGACGCCCTCCCAGAGTTAAGCAACCGGCCTGTAGCCGTCATTCGGCTATGGGCCGGTTGTAAAGTGGTTAAAGCTAAAAAAACTTCCATGTATGCATGGACACATAGGCTAACATAGAGTGGATTTTTTGGGCTTTTAAAAAAAACACCCAAACTCCAATAAACTGCAGTTTATGAGCTTCAGTGTGCATGGAGCCTTAAAGGGGCAGCTGTCTCATGTATTTACATAGGGTTGTCACATTTTATATTTTGGAATACACTTATATTAATGTTGGTATAATATATATATATATGTATTTTGAGTAATGTGTATAAAAAAGAATTTAAAATTATGTAAATGTGATTATAATGATGTTTCTTGTAATCTGATTGATTAATCTAGATGCATGTAGAGTTGCCCAGAAGAAGCAGACTCCTGGTTCTGCGAAATGTCGGAACACTCTATGCACCAGCATCTTTCAAGTTTTATAGGATCTAAGTATTGCTAATGGCTACATCCATATGCAGCTTAGTGTATTTTGTCATTTTATGTTATTTATGCAATTTGTAATGGACTATTTTTATCATTATAATTGTGTGTGCTTAACTCAGTGACAACCTCACATCCTTTAAAGTCCCAATACCCTATGGGAGAGTGGGTTCTCCCAATTCTCATTTCTCTTTTTCCATATACATACAGGGATGTGGATGTGTTTAGTTGTCCCTAGAACAGGTCTAACAATTGTTCATGAATACTTGTGAAATGTTATAGTGAAGTGATAAAACTGTATAGGTAAACAAATGGGCCTGTTGGCATGCCTGTGCCTTTTGTAAATGTACATGAATGTGTTTATACATGACACAGCAACACAGCGACACTGGCATGTGGAAAATTATGCACACCAGCCAACCTTCATTTCACCCTTAAAGCAACAATACTAAGTGCTTAAGCATTGTGTACCTTCTTCCTTCAGCCAGGGATATCATTGTGTTCACTGCTCGCCCAGGCCAATGTGGTCCCATTCCCATTGTTCTGTCCTTTTCTCTGTTACAGTTTTTCTCTATTGGTTTGGCTCATTTCTTGAAACAGAAATTACATTCTCAAAACTCTAAGATCATTTGGCTAAACAGTCTTACAGTTCAGCACAACACTATAACTCACGTGCAAAAGCTCATATCTCTCCCAAAACTGATCACTCATGCTTCAAACCATATTCCTTTCCCATATAAAGAGTCAGTGCACCCAAAATGGCAAAGATTCTTCTCAATTGCTTTGGCTCATTTCTTGAAACAGACCAGACATTCTCAACTCTCTTGGTGCTTTTGCCAAAATAACCTGGATGGTTTGGCACAACACCACGGTTCACCTTCAAAAGCTCATATCTTTCCCAAAACAGTTCATTCATGTGTCAAAAATAAATTTCTTTCTCATTCAAATAGTCAGTGCCCCCAAAATGCTTCATCCCTTTGGCATTGTGTAAGCACTGCAAGTCAAAATGTTTAGATGTTTTGTCTCTATGGCAGAAGACCATTGAAATATCCCTCATGTCCACCTTTCAGTCTTAGCCCAGTCCTTCATTGACAATGGTTACTGTACAGTTTTGGTCTGGCTAACTGAATACAATTGTGTATAAAACTGAAAAAAAAGAAAAGATTTTAGGGTAAGAGTAGCCTTCAAGGTTTGACATCACACATTGCACTCATACTGCCAAGGAAAAATTACTTTACTTCCATACATCAGAGTAAAAAGAAAATGTATACAGCATAATATACAGAAATATAAACACACAAACAAAAAACAAGGAAAATTAAATTTAGCCTACAATGCTGTAAATAAAGCTGGAGTTTCACAACTACTGTAACATCTCTTCACTGGCCACCGTCCTCACCCTCCTGCCCATCCACACGCTGCTGTCTGTCTGGCCACAGATTCTCGTCAACATCGCATCGTATATCCTCCCTTGCGATGCAACGAGGGAAGAAACGACGTGCATGTCGCAACCATCCCCTACACTGATCTCCTGTAATATCCTCACAGGCAGCGTCCATTGCATGGAGCAGGGACCTCTGATCTTGAGCCCGATGCTCATACACTCTCCACCTCCAAGCGGAGAAAAACTCCTCAATAGGATTGAGGAAAGGAGAGTAAGGTGGTAGGAACACCATATTCATCCTTGGGTGAGCAGTGAACCAGGCCCTGATAAGCGGGCCACAATGGAAATTCACATTGTCCCATACAATTATATATTGTGGTAGGTGAGGCCCTATGAGTCCTCTCTCATTTTCAGGGATCAAATCCAAATGAAGGCGGTCCAAGAAGATGAGGAGCTCCTGTGTATTGTATGGGCCAAGACTGGGGATGTGAGTGGCCACACCATTCTCAGAAATGGCAGCACACATAGTTATATTGCCCCCTCGCTGACCTGGGACATCCACCGTGGCCAATAAAATTACGGCCACGTCTTCGGCCCTTGGCCAGGTTGAAGCCAGCCTCATCCACATACACGAGTATGTGAGAGGCCTCGTTTCCTTCCAATGCCATTATTCTCTACAATAGAGTAAAACAAGAAAACATCAAATTAGTCATACAGAAGAGTCATACACTGCAGTTTGTAACGCCGATCGCTCCGGGCATCCCCTCCACCCCGGAGCGCTCACGGCGGTCTCTGCCCTGCAGCGCCTCGGTCAGCTCCCCTGACCGCAGGCACTGCTTTGTTTCCGGGATGCGATCCTCGGTCCGCCCGGGGATCGCATCCCGCTCCTCTCACCTGTCCCCTGCAGGCTGTCTTCGGCGTGCGCGCGCCCCTGCTCCCCAGGCGCGCGACTCCGCCCCCAGTTAAAGGGCCAGTGCACTATCAATTAGTGCCTGGTCCAATTACAGTTTTCCCATTCCCATTAAAAACCCACTTCCCCTTCCTGTTCTCGCCGGATCTTGTGTTGCCTTAGTGCCCAGTGAAAGCGTTTGTGTGTTTTGCTCCTTCTGTGTATCCAGACCTTTGCTGTTGCCCCCGACTACGAACCTTTGCCACCTGCCTTGACCCTTTGCTACGTTTGACCTTGCCTCTGCCTAATCCTTGTGTACCGCGCCTGTCTCAGCTGTCAGTGGGGTCGAGTTGCTATTGGAAGACGCGACCTGGTTGCTACCGCCGCTACAAGTCCATCCCGCCTTGCGGCGGGCTCTGGTGAAAACCAGTAGCAACATTAGAACCGGTCCTCCAATACAACCTGTGCTATCGCCCCATTGGCATAGGGGATCCACCTCCTGTTCCCCGCCGTACCCGGTAACTGACACAGTTACAGACAGTTACATAGGAATGTTCTATGTTCTACACAAGTTCAATATACTACTGGCCAGTATTCCAGTGGTTCCAAACCTGGGGTACATGTACCCTATGCAGAGGTACTACAGGGGGTATTTGACAGAAAGGGGAGGGGAAAAATTATCAACGAGTAGACTTACTGAAATGTTATGCCCCGTATCTTATTCCGATGGAAAAAGTCCAATCGGATTATGTTGTCGGAAAATCCGATTGTGTGTAATTTTCGCCGGAAAAAATTTGAGAGCAGGATCTCTAATTTTCCGACAACAAAATCCGATCAGACTTTTTCCGACCGTGTGTAGGTAATTCCGACGGACAAAGTGCCACGCATGGTCAGATCAAATTACCAAACCAAAGCTATTGGCTACTAGCCTCTACGTAGGTTTGTTGTACGCAACGAACGTCACCACGTTCAGAATGATCGTATTTTCCAACAACTTCGTCGGACCGTGTGTATGCAACACCAGCGTCGGACAAAATCTGTCGGAAAAAATCTGATGGATTTTGTGGTCGGGATTTCCGACCGTGTGTACGGGGCATTACTCCTCCTCCTCTTCCTCGAGCAGGCAGTTGCCCTTGTTCATTTACTTGGTTAGGTGCCTCCATGTTCAGAAATTGTACTGGTCCTGCATGGTCAAGCTATATATATACATGTTTGGCAGCATTCACAATCATGGACAGCACCTGTCAGGTAACTAAACATACTGTTTGATCGGTCATCTGAGACCAACTCCAACTCCTCCTTCGTTAGTCAAGTTGTAGTTGCACCTGACTGTCAATTGCTGTGATCATTTTATCAAATGTTCCAAGAGATTCATATATGGTATTCATGGTATTATGTTCCTGAATAATTTTGACAATTGAACAGACTATTGTGCATGTGATGACTTAAACAATGAAATTACGCTGACATGTTTTGGAGTGAACGACCATTAGACTGAGAATTGATAATCAGTTTAGATCAACAAGATATATTTACTTGGAAATTGTGCTAAATGTAGGCTACTTGTACTTAATCATTTGAAAGATGTACTGAGACATTGAGACATGTACTGAGACATTTGCAATTTGAAGAAATGAATGAGAAATTCAATTCAGTTGTGAACAATTGCCAAGTGGTTTGGAGATTTGTCCATGTTGTTTTGAGAATGTCATTTCTGTTTCAAGAAATGAGCCAAAGCAATGGAGAAAAACTGTAATAAACAGAGAATCTGATGAATAACATTCTATTGGAAATCACTTATGTCAAAAGAAAGAAAAATGAGAGCACACTTCAATCAAAACTGAAACTCAGTGTACACGTAGGGAATTTATCCAACCGTAACCTGATTTTTTATCTAATACTACAAGTGACAAGTTAAGTCTGAACTCCAGCCAAACAGCTAAACACACCAATGATATACATATACATTTGTTGTTACCTACCAAAGGATACTGTATGTGTTTCTGTCCATCCTGTACTCAGATTCACACACCTCTGCCATACAGAATAGCTGTGACTGGCAGGGGAGGAAGAAGGGGACCTGATCTTTCTTGTTTGATATGTTTCATTAAAGTTTTGACATATTCAAAGTAATGTAGATAAATACGTACACATTCACTCAGCTTAGCAATACAATATCAATAAAAGGTCCACCTATTAATTATGGTGTATCAAAATAATTATTTTTCTTAATGACACAGAACGGGGTTTACATTATTGATGAGATATCCAGTGGTGTTTCAATTATATAAAAATATAACATATGCTAATGTGTGTTTTTTGGCTCGCTTATGGATTTTTCAATGGACGACCCTATAAGATTTTTGAGTAATTTTGCCATAAGTTATTCTTTTTTTATTTTTTTTGTAAATAATAAAATTATTAAATTTAAGAATACTTTGAAATGGAAGGGAAGGGAGAATGGGGAATTTGGGACTTTATATGAGGCATAACAAAGTAGGTCCAATGCCTCCATCCCTGGTTGTCAATATGACTGAAAGAAAGGTTGGGACTTTATATGAAACATGCAACTTAAAGGTGATACTGGACAGTGGATGTCTGACCAAATTTTTTAATTGTGACTGTACATACTGGATCTCAGTGTCACAGTAACACAGAATAATAATTGCATAAAAATGGTATTTATTCCATATATAATACATAATAGCTTAGAGCATAATATTAAATGATAGTAACATTCTAAAAAGTCAGGCCTGTAAATCCATATATCACATAATAATTGGTATCGTATATACTCGAGTATAAGCCGACCCGAATATAAGCCGAGGCACCTAATTTTACCACAAAAAAACTGGGAAAACTTATTGACTCGAGTATAAGCCTAGGGTGAAAAATGCGCAGCTACTATAAGTGGAAAAGAGGTTCAACAATGCCCATTTGCAGCCTCACTGTGCCCATTTGCATGCCCCACTGTGCCCATTTGCAGCCATAAGTCCCCTGAACTTCAAACTTGGTAGTTAAGGGTTCCTAGATGCCCCCTAGCTAAAATTTGGGGTCTCTGGACCCAAAGGGTCCCAAAATGACATTGCTGCAGATGGACACAGTTGAACGACTTTGGGGCCCTGTATCTCGGGGCCACTTGGTGCTAGGAACCCCAAATTTGGATATGTAGTATTGGTTCCATTGGGTCTGCACACCAAACTTCGGGTTCCTAGCACCAAGTGGCCCCGAGATACGGGGCCTCAAAGTCGGGTCGGAAAATGTCAAGCACTTTTCTGCAGCAGAGAATGACATTTTCCGAACCGACTTTGGGGCCCCGTATCTCGGGGCCACTTAATGCTAGGAACCCCAAATTTGGATATGTTGTAGTGTTGGTTCTACTGGGTTTGCACACCAAATCGGGTTCCTAGCACCAAGTGGCCCCAAGATACGGGCTGCAAAGACGGGTCAGAAAATGTAATTTTTTGCTGCAGAAAAGTGCTTGACTCGAGTATAAGCCGAGGGGGCACTTTTAGCACAAAAAAATGTGCTGAAAAACTCTAGAGGTTTCTCATGCACACACTCTAATGGGACAACATTGAACTAAGTAGTAAGCACATCAACCACTAGATGGAGATGACCATCACTACTGTACATTACACATACATAGGTGCACCAAAATTGTTTACAAATTGACAGCTGAAAGCAGATGAGCTTTTAAGAGACAAACTGTAATGTGAACTTGATATCTATGGTTTATGTATTTTAAGCTGTTTTTGGGTACATTACCGTAATTCAGTATTTTCTTTAATGTAAAGTTTTTATTTCTTTGAGTTGATCCATTTTTTCTATCTTTTGTAAACAATTAAAGAAAGATTCATTGTAATTTTCTTTCAAGTCATTATTATTTTGATCCATTATCCCGGGACCCTTTAGGGGCCCATGGGTTGTTGCCTATTTGGTAATCCGTCACTGTGCTTGGAGTTCAGCTCTGATCTATTGCCTTGCTTCTAGTAATCCAGTATTCTGAAAAACTCTAAAAATATATATTTTTCCCCTGGAGTTCGACTTTATTCATGTGAAATACCGTGTTGTGTAAAAGAGATTTTACATAGTTAACATAACACCTGTGGACTATCACACATTGCAAACCAGACAAACCAGACAAATTTTACAGGTAACATTCAGACATTACCTTGTACCCATGGAATGACCAATTGTGCTGAATTTCCCAAAGGCTCACAACTACATTTATGTTGTGGATCTAGACAACTTCCATGACACACAACTTCTGTATGTTTGATGAACGGTACTACATCCAGAGTCAAGGTGCATCTATGGGGGCAAAATTTCCCCCCTCTTTAGAGAATCTCTACATGGGCTAGGGGGAAGAATCTATTTTATTTGCCCACAGTAATCCATTTAAAACCAATATCGCCTGGTATGGTCGTTTCATTGATGACCTTATTGTAGTATGGCATGGATCGGGTGATGCCATTGGTGATTTTATGAAATATATTAATACTAACTCTCTAAATTTGGAGTTCACCTGTGTGCACCACCCAACCCAAATAGACTTTTTGGATTTGACCTTGATGGGGCATTTAGATAGCAACACAGTGACTTCCAGAACTTTTAGGAAGCCCTGTGCAGGGAAATCCCTTTTACTGGCTGATAGCTGTCACCCCAGTCATACCATTAAGTCTTTGCCCACTGGTGAATTCATCAGGGCCAGGAGGAACTGCTCTACAGATAAGGGATTTTTGCAAGAATGTACAGAAATTCAAAAGTGACTCAAAGAAAGGGGCTACAATACACAAACAATAGTTAGAAGTAAAAATATAGCGTTTCACATTGGGTCTGACATGCTCCTTAGCAACCAATCAAGTCATTGATTGTTAGGATGCCAGCAGCCAGCCTGCATGGTGTCTGTGGATGTAATGCTGCACAATAAAAACCTGTAACTTTGTCTGTTCCAAATAAGAGAGGTTTGGTCCACTTGCTGGCTTGTTAACAAGTTTTGGAGCAATTTTTGGGCAGTGTGCTTTAGCAACCCTGAAGAACCCAGACAGCACCCCAGTTGAGAATGGCTGATCTAGAGTTGCTTTTTACAAATATATCTACATATAATCAAATTTTTAGGCATTCAAGCATTTTTTTACTTATCTGAATGCAGCCCATTGCAGCCTGGTACATATCACACTCTGGTATCTTCATTTTTATGTTTCATGTTTTGAAATGAGTACCATCTCTGTAATAGCCACTCGATATAGTAATACCAGGGTCTCCCTAAGTCTTACCATACCATCTACAATCTGATTGTACAATCTCCTTTAGATCCTGATAAATTTGCTTTTCAAAAACATTCACTTAGCTGCCTTCATGCTTCCATCCATTTATCTCTGCAGCATTTGAAACAAAGTTGACTGTCCCTTGGCGGTAACTCACCCTCTTTGGAGGACACCCAGGATAGTGCTTCAGGCATACAACTTGGTATCATCATTGCTAGTGGACCTGCAAGCCTGCTGATGAAAGCCCAAGTAGGTAAAAATAACAAACACACATACACAGATGGCCCTTTAATTAATTAATTAAATAATGTAATTTCTATATGCAGTGTTTCTATTAAGGAAGCCCATATATTTGAACTGTGCATATTTGTTTTGAGATCCCCTAGGCCCATCGTTTGAACAGTATGTTGCAGTACAGTATGTTTCTAAACAGGAACATGTGGCTTGCCTGAAGAATCCTGTTATGCCTATGGAGATATGGGGATGTAAGAGAGTTACACTGGCAAGCACTTTTTGTGCAACACATGAAAAATAAGATAGAAAGCCCACATACAAAATTGCACTGCCAATCAACAATTTTAACGTTTGTTTGTCAAAAATGTATTTACAATATCCATAAGACCATAATCTACAAAAATATCCAAAACCAAACATAATTAGCACCCAAACAGTAAATTACTATGTATGAAAGGCAACATAATGATGGAAATGATTGGTGTGTGGTAACGACAGAGGGCTGTTTGATATTTAATATTTAAATGCATAATATATATATATCACAATCTGAATGTACCCCACTACTGTCAACAAGTATATTGCCATATCTACAGTGCCTTGAAAAAGTATTCATACTCCTTTGAAATTTTCCACATTTTGTCATGTTACAACCAAAAACATAAATGTATTTTATTAGTATTTTATGTGATAGACCAACACAAAGTGGCAAATAATTGTGAAGTAGAAGGAAAATGATAAATGGTTTTCAATTTTTTTACAAATAAATATGTGAAAAGTGTGACATTTGTATTCAGCCCCCTTTACTCTGATGATACTAAAATCTAGTGGAAGAAATGGCCTCCAGAGGTCACCTAATTAAATATCCATCTGTGTGTAATTTAATCTCAGTATAAATACAGCTGTTCTGTGAAGTCCTTAGAGGTTTGTGAACGAACAGCATCATGAAGGCCAAGGAACACACCAGACAGGTTAGGGATAAAGTTGTGGCGACATTTAAAGCAGGGTTAGGTTATAAAAAATATCCTAAGCTTTGAACACCTCACAGAGCGCTGTTCAGTCCATCATCCAAAAATGGAAAGAGTATGGCACAACTGCAAACCTACCAAGACATGGCCGTCCACCTAAACTGACAGGCTGGGAAAACAGAGAATTAATCAGAGAAGCAGCCAAGAGGCCCATGGTAACTCTGAAGGAGCTGCAGAGATCCACAGCTCAGATAGGAGAATCTGTCCACAGGACAACTATTAGTCGTGCACTCCACAAATCTGGTCTTTATGGAAAAGTGGCAAGAAGAAAGCCATTGTTGAAAGAAAGCCATAAGAAGTCCTGATTGCAGTTTGTGAGAAGCCATGTGGAGGACACAGCAAACATGTGGAGGAAGGTTCTCTGGTCAGATGAGACCAAAACTGAACTTTTTGGCCTAAAAGCAAAACACTATGTGTGGCAGAAAATACTAACACTGCACATCACCCTGAACATCCCCCTGAACACACAATCCCCACCGTGAAACATGGTAGTGGCAGCAGGGACAGGGAAACTGGTCAGAGTTGATGGGAAGATGGATGGAGCCAAATACAGGGAAATCTTAGAAGAAAACCTGAGAAATGGTGTGTGATACTGCACCACAAAGTATACAAAACAGGAGACTAAGGTAAAATGTCCAGAGAATATTTAGTAGTTAAAAAGAAGGAATTGCTGCCTCTACATATTACTACCACCAAAGTGGAGCAAAGGAAATTAATAGAGGGGTGTAGATGTGGCACTATTCCTCTTATAGATAGAAACCAAGTAATAGAGACCTGCAATTGCTGCAAAATCTCATATGAAAATCCTTTTTAAGGTGAAATAAAAGTGATTATTTAAATAAATAAAAAATGGTATTGTGTTGCACCCTCTGCCTATTGTAGGGTTGCAATGAAAAAGGGGTGTGCTGATGGTGTTATGTGTTCTGCCTAATGCAATTAGGCATTCAATTTAAAATTGAAAATAATTACGTGCTGGAGTGTGTTACACCCTCTGTGATGTGCAGGGTGCCAGAGAAAAATGTATAGTGTATAGTATATTGTTAGTGATATGTCGATGTGTGTGGGGGTCAGAGCCGATCCGCCCTATATGCGGACTACGCAAGCTGCGTAGGGCCCCGCGGCGGATCGGCTCTGCTCGGGGGCCCCTGGGGCCGCTGCCGCCGCCGTGAGGGCAGCGGCACCTGAAAAAAAAGATGGCCGCGGGGCCGACATGCAACTGCGCATGCGCCCGCCTTTCCGAAAATTGCCGAGCAGCGGCAACAGCGCTGGCGCATGTGCAGTTGCATGTCGGCCCCGCGGCCATCTTTTTTTCAGGCAGCGGGCCCATGCGCAGTGACACGTTGGCGCCGAGTGGCGCCATTTTTAAAAAATAAAACGTCCCCTCCACAGCCTCTGACCTCCTGGGCCCCCTCCCCCTCGCAGCCTCTGACCTCCTGTCCCCCCTCCCCCCCTCTGACCTCCTGCCCCCCCTTCGCAGCCTCTGACCTCCTGCCCCCCCTTCGCAGCCTCTGACCTCCTGCCCCCCCCTCGCAGCCTCAGACCTCCTGTCCCCCCCCTCGCAGCCTCTGACCTCCTGTCCCCCCCTCGCAGCCTCTGACCTCCTGCCTCCCCCTCGCAGCCTCAGACCTCCTGCCCCCCCCCTCGCAGCCTCAGACCTCCTGCCCCCCCTCGCAGCCTCAGACCTCCTGTCCCCCCCTCGCAGCCTCAGACCTCCTGTCCCCCCCTCGCAGCCTCAGACCTCCTGTCCCCCCCTCGCAGCCTCTGACCTCCGTTCCCCCCTCGCAGCCTCTGACCTCCTGCCCCCCCTCGCAGCCTCTGACCTCCTGCCCCCCCCTCTGACCTCTGACCTCCTGTCCCCCCTCGCAGCCTCTGACCTCCTGTCCCCCCCCCTCGCAGCCTCTGACCTCCTGCCCCCCCCTCGCAGCCTCTGACCTCCTGCCCCCCCTCGCAGCCTCTGACCTCCTGACCCCCCCCCCCCTTCGCAGCCTCTGACCTCCTGTCCCCCCCTTCGTAGCCTCTGACCTCCTGTCCCCCCCCTTCGCAGCCTCTGACCTCCTGTCCCCCCCCTTCGCAGCCTCTAAACTCCTGTCCCCCCCCTCCTGTCCCCCCCGGTGCTCTCTGGGGACCCTGATGTAAGGGGGGTGCTCTCTGGGGACCCTGGTGTAAGGGGAAGGCTCTCTGGGGACCCTGGTGTAAGGGGAAGGCTCTCTGGGGACCCTGGTGTAAGGGGGGGCTCTCTGGGGACCCTGGTGTAAGGGGAAGGCTCTCTGGGGACCCTGGTGTAAGGGGGGGGGGTCTCTGGGGACCCTGGTGTAAGGGGGGGCTCTCTGGGGACCCTGGTGTAAGGGGAGGCTCTCTGGGGATCCTGGTGTAAGGGGTGGCTCTCTGGGGACCCTGGTGTAAGGGGGGGGCTCTCTGGGGACCCTGGTGTAAGGGGGGGCTCTCTGGGGACCCTGGTGTAAGGGGGCTCTCTGGGGACCCTGGTGTAAGGGGAGCCTCTCTGGGGACCCTGGTGTAAGGGGAGGCTCTCTGGGGACCCTGGTGTAAGGGGGGGCTCTCTGGGGACCCTGGTGTAAGGGGAGGCTCTCTGGGGATCCTGATGTAAGGGGTGGCTCTCTGGGGACCCTGGTGTAAGGGGGGGGGGCTCTCTGGGGACCCTGGTGTAAGGGGGGGCTCTCTGGGGACCCTGGTGTAAGGGGGGGCTCTCTGGGGATCCTGATGTAAGGGGTGGCTTTCTGGGGACCCTGATGTAAGTGGGGGATCCACACTCAGATATGTAAAGATAAATCTATAATGTCTGTTCTATATTGTTGTACTTGTTCTTTGACTGTTTTGTTTAAAGAAGGGAGGATTGTATTGGGAGCGCTGAAGTGTCAGGTGTGACTGTGTGGCAATGGCAAATGGTTTACATAGCTCACAGCATCACGGGTCAGGTAGAGGGCCCCTCAGCAGAATTTTGCTTAGGGCCTCAGGGAGGTCAGGATCAGCACTGGTGGGGGTGCAAAACCTCTATTACCATACAATATTCATGAATCCTATTGTATGCCAAACAACATGTGCGTTTGACCCTCTGTTACAGTATCTCACTGCATAAAACATGCGATCATAAGCAGACATATGGGAAACCAGAATACCAAAAATATATATATATATATATATAATTAGTATCCTACTGTATAAAACAGAGTTAGCTGTAAAAATGCAAATTCAATCAGTAAATAGTTAAATTAGTCCATTAGTCCAATGATAAATAAATAAAGTGACTCAAAATCAGTGTCCAGTGCCTGATTAGAATAATGTTGTTTATCATTTTAAGTGACAGGGATGTCGGTAATATTATCCATGCTGTTAGTAGAATTGCACTCACCAGATGGCCTTACCCCCCCCCCCCCCCCCCTAAGTATAAGCCACTGTGTAGCTCTCTGGAACCAGCTGGGCAGTCTGTGAATCACTTACTGGCATTCCACCGAGTTTTCACATAAAAAAGAGAGGGGTGCCCATAGCGTAATATTGCTTTCAAAATTGTTTATTTGTGGGTAAGGTAAAAGATTATACTCACATTTTAGTTAAAATGAACATGCACAAATGAAAATAGAGCAGGCGCCGGTGAAACAAACAGTCGAGGCCCTGACCGAAAGTGACGCAAAAACATACTGGAACTCCTCCCTACGCGTTTCGTCATTCAAGACGTCATCTGGATACTAATTATATATTTTATTAGATTTTTTGGGGTATTCTGGTTTGCTATATCTCTGCTTATGATCTCATGTTTTATGCAGTGAGATACTGTAACAGAGGATCAAACACACATGTTGTTTGGCATACAATAGGATTCATGAATATTGTATGGTAATAGAGGTTTCGCACCCCCACACACATTAACATATACCTAACAATATACTATACACTATACATTTTTCTCTGACACCCTGCACATCACAGAGGGTGTAACACACTCCAGCACGTAATTATTTTAAATTTTAAAATGAATGCCTATTTGCTTTAGGCGGAACACATAGCACCATCAGCACACCCCTTTTTCATTGCAACCCTACAATAGGCAGAGGGTGCAATACAATAGCACTTTTTATTTATTTAAATAATCACTTTTATTTCACCTTAAAAAGGATTTTCATACGAGATTCTGCAGCAATTGCAGGTTTCTATTTACTATTAGAAGAAAACCTGTTAGAGTCTGCAAAAGACTTAAGACTATGGCGGAGGTTCACCTTCCAGCAGGACAACGGCCCTAAACATACAGCCAGAGCTACAATGGAATAGTTTTGATCAAAGCATATTCATGTGTTAGAATGGCCCAGTCAAAGTCCGGACCTAAATCGAATTGAAAATCTGTGGCAAGACTTGAAAATTGCTGTTCACAGACGCTCTCCATCTAATCTGACCGAGCTTGAGCTATTTTGCAAAGAATGGGCAAAAATGTCACTCTCTAGATGTGCAAAGCTGGTAGAGACACATCCAAAAAGACTTGCAGCTGTAATTGCAGCGAAATGTTGTTTTACAAAGTATTGACTCAGGGGGGCTAAATACAAATGCTCCCCACACTTTTCGTAAAAAAATTTGAGAACCATGTATCAGTTTCCTTCCACTTCACAATTATGTGCCACTTTGTGTTGGTCTATCACATAAAATTCCAATAAAATACATTTACGTTTTTGGTTGTAACATGACAAAATGTGGAAAATTTCAAGGGGTATGAATACTTTTTCAAGACACTTATTTACTAGTGCAATCCAACTGAAAGTTATAATGCCAACATGTCAGAAATCTTTTTTCTTTTTTATTCAAAAACAGAGTCATTGAGTTGGAAAAAGGATCCCCCCTTGTGTCATGTATTTTGTTTCCTTTAGTCTGTTGGCATATGTCTCTAATAACTTTGCACATCTAGACTTTGCAATATTTGCCCACTCTTCTTTGCAGAACTGCTCAAGTTCAGTTAAATTTGATGGTGACCGTTTGTGGACTGCAGTCTACAAGTCATTCCACAGATTTTCAATGGGGTCTCTCCATGACTTAATTTATTTCTATAATGTTTATTTACTGCTCTGGTATATTTATGTTGCTAAAAAAAAAGCCCATGCGGTCAAAAAACAATAATAATATTATATACTTTACGCTTTACAAAATAAAAATTAGATTTCTTCAGGACTAAAACTACAATTGTTTCACTTATCAAAGAAAATGTAATACATGTTTTCCTGTTTATTATCATGAAGTTATTTTCTTTCTACATAATCCAAAATAATTTTAAAGCTGACTCATAGATTAAAGGTAATTTCCTAGATTTCCGCCACTAACAAGAAGTTAATTGTGAGGTTTTAACTATATGTACAATGAAACAGGTAAAACTACAGACCCTGTGTACGTGGTGCAGGACACATAACATTTAATATATACAGTATTGTGCAAAAGTTTTAGGCATGTGTGAAGAATTGCTGTAAACTAAGAATGCTTTTACAAATATATATTTTAATTGTTTATGTAGCAGAATCTCTGACCTCTTCCAGTCTAATGGGAACCTTCAAAGCCAAAGATAGCTGACATCCTTCAATAAGTGGTGGGTTGTGAGGCATAGTGGGTGCAAAGGTGGTAAAAGTAATTGGGCGCCAGACACTTCTTGGATGTAAAAGTGGTATTCCCTTGAGAAAGTCACGTGACCTGTGACGCAACGCATCGGGAGGAGGAGCCAGTGACGTCACCGCTAGTGTTCGGAACAGCATGGAGGTGAAGTGAGGAGGAGCAGGGCTGTGAGCCTGTGAGCCTGACTGTTCAGCACTCGTTCGGTTTGAAGCTGGGTACATGTGAGTGAATCGGCTAAATCTAAATACCAAACAGCTTGATACACACAGTGCTGCGCGATGATCTTCTTTTGTTTGTGTTTTTTTGGAGATTGACAGAAACTGGCACAAAGTATCCACTATTAGAAGACAAAGCAGCTACATATGCAGAGGAATTTTATTATATTACATTTATACATTTTATTTTTGCAAACAGCAAAAGGACATATATAACGGTTTTTATACCACTGTCTCATTATTTCTACCAATTGAATCCGACCGATTGATTGATTGTCAATTGATTGGTATATATATGTGTGTGTGTGATTTCGGTGGAGAGATCGATTTTCACAGTTCAGAAGATATATCATAACCAGTAGTATATATTAGTATTACCTCTCACTGCTACACAGTGTAATGCTGTTTTACACATATTGTTTTTGCACAGCCATTTTTGCACATTATTTGTTTTTTTGCACGTTGCTTTTCTTGCATTTTGCACCAGGAGCCTATCGAGGTGTATTTGAAGGAGTTTATTACATATATTAATTAAGGTCAACTGTACTATTATTAATCAAGGTTGTTTACTCATTTTTTACAGCATTGTTTAAATTTTTTCACTTATCTTTGAGTGTGAGAGCACTTTTTATTGGTTGCAGCTTTATCATTTAGATATCTTTTTTAATTTGAATTTTCTGTCATTTAAATTATATCAGCGCTTTAGTAAATCACTTATTTATTTGGACTTTGCATGTCCAAACATGAAAACAAATCATAGAAATTTTATATAACATTTTTTATAAAAAATGTCTATGATTCATGTTTTCATTAGACCCTGCAAGGTACAGTACATGCAAAGTCCCGCCTAATTTCTTTCTAGTATGGTATACTTACCCCATCTAGGTTGCAGGCAGCTTCGGCTCCTTTCTGCGTCTCCTCCTCCTCCGTGGCTTCCCCTGCATCTCCTCCTCCTCGAGGGCTTCCTCCTTGGCTGCCAATACAGTCGCTTCTCCTCTCGGACAATCAGGTCTTAAGACCCACTTCCTGATTTGCCGGGAGGAGAATCAGGAAGACAATAGCGAATATTAATTTGGTATTGTCACACAACTGGGGGGGCTCAGGGCGCAGTGCTTTGTGCCTCGAGCCCACACTTTTTTGAAGCCAATTAGAGCCTCAGGCTCTAATCATGTGCTTCCAAAAAAAAAAAAAAACATTGAAATCCATGCATTCAGCGCCCTGTATGTAGATTAGGGGCCAGGCGCATGGATTAGGGGGGCGGCGCCACTGCGCCCCTTATGGACGGGCCGCCATTGCCTTTCACTGTCCAGTCATAGGCTGGGTCTAAGACAACTTGGGCTCAGAGAAAGTGGGTTGGATGATACTGGTCATTAAACGGAGGACATCTATCGGCAGAAAAAAGTACTGCAGAGAAAATATTTGGATTGAAGGTGAATATTGCAGCAAAAGATGGCTTTGTAATTTCTTCCTTGATGGCCTATTCATTTTTATCTTGATATATTTGGCTGGAGTTCTGCTTTAAGCCAAGCACTAAATGGAAGGAATATGGTTCTTTTAGTAAGCTGGCAGACAAACAGTACTTGGATCCAAATTAGTCTCAGAACACCGGATCTATGGCAGAGACCTGCATGTAGTACTCTGACCGTGTATTAGTTGATATAGTCAGGTCATTTGGGCTAAAAATGGTTTTCCCGTTTAGTAGGATTCTCTGTTAAAGTGTTCATCTAATCTGTCTGTGGGATCTCTTAATTATAAACAGGAGCCTCCCAGGGAAGTGTATGCCGACTGCCAAGTCCTCATAAAAGTACATGCACAGGAAGGAGCTCATCATCTGCTGCTGGGTGATCCCCCTCGAAGAACTTGGTTTTCTGGCTCTTTTAAAGTAAACACAGAAATCATTGTTCAAGGCGGAGGGATTTAAAATACATACTGGCCTGATAAATCTGCACGGGTGGACCCAATAAAACAAATCAAGTCTGACACATTGTTTTGTAAAAACTACATTGAAAACACAAAGTCATAGTATAGGATGATATATTTAGTGCCACAAAGTGCCTATTCTTCCAAAGAAACCAGGTTGGTTTATGTAGCAGCATTTTAAAAACAGTCATGCATGAAGACGTTTTAGAAATCTATTAAAACCAAATATACTTTAAGGCCCCTTTCACACCGGGGCAGGGAGCCGCGGTGACGGTAAAGCAGCGCTATATTTAGCGCTGCTTTACCGTCGTTTTAACCGCGGTATTCGGTGCGGTTTTAACCCCCGCGAGCGGCCGAAAAGGGGTTAAACACCCCCCGCAGAGCGCCGCCGTAGCGGCGCTTTGCGGCGGTATTACCGCGGTTTTACCGCGGTGTCCCATTCTATTAGATGGGAAGGAGCGGTATAGGAGCTCACCGCACACCTATCCCGCTCCAAAGATGCTGCTAGCAGGACTTTTTTTGTCATCCTGCTAGCGCACCGCTCCAGTGTGAAAGCCCGCCGGCTTTCACACTGGAGTTAAAGGGGCAGGATTTTTTCATGCGGTGAACAGGCGCTATTTTTAGCGCTGCACCGCATGAAAAACGCCCCGGTGTGAAAGGGGCCTAAGTGTACCAGAAACCCAAAAATACAAATTGCATACAGTATATTGCAGTTTACCAATCCTTAGACACAGTGGTTGTGTTAGTTTACTTCTTTTAGGCTTTTCACCCTTTAATTTCACACAGTGATCCTACCAGTAACACAGGACTACAGAACACCCCTCTTCTCTCTAATGTAAGGAAAGGGGGTAGGTAGTCGGCAGATTGTGAACTGGGCAAGGCTGATAATATTGTTAAGTACTCTAGAGCAGCACAAGTGGAAAGCTAGGAGTACAGTGGATTTTCGACAGGATCACATCATACATTTTGCTGTACTTGCAACATTTTTTAAGATACAAAACACAGATAAATGTGAATGTACTGGAGAGATAGACTGCATATGAATTAATTCACTTTGCTCAAACATACACTTTAAAATAAAGATATATAGTAGGAATATTTTCTAATCCTAACAGACAGCTGTCTTCTCTTTAAAGTAACATGCAGAACAATACTGTTATGCTGCGTACACACGGCCGGAATTTCCGATGGAAACAGTCCGATGGGAGCTTTTCAACGGATTTTCCGACCTTGTGTATGCCCATCTGTGTTTTTCTGTCGGAATTTCCGACGGACTTTGGATTGAGAACCTGTTCCAACGGAAAACCTTTCTATCGGATGTTATGCAATTCCGACACGCAAAATTCCGACGCATGCTCGGAAACAATTTGACGCATGCTCGGAAGCATTAAACTTCCCTTTTATAGTGATGTCGAATGTGTTTTATGCCGCTGTGTTACTGACCATCGGAATTAGGTGTGACCGTGTGTAGGCAAGACAGTTTGAGCGAAATTCAGCCATCAGAGCTTTTTCCGACGAGAATTCCGACCGCGTGTACGCGGCATTAGACTAACAGTTCTCCACCTCCTTTATTCTAAATTGGAAGATAAAATAAAACAGTTGGCTTACACAGGTAGCTTTCTGTACTAAAAAGCTCATCAGTACATTTGATAGTGCCTACAGAGCCTATAATTGTCATTCGAAAGTTCTTCATAATTTCCTTTGATTTTAACATTCAACCTTAGAATAAATGGAAATTTCCAAACGAAAAAAAAGTACAGTTTATATTTTATAGGTTTGCCACCTATCTTACAACATCTTGTCATTTACTGATTGCCATAGTTATTAATCTACAGTTCTAATAAATATTACTTGACATGTAAAGAGTCTCTGTGCATTGAGACCAGATTTGTAACATTACTGCTTAGTAATTCACAAAGTACAATACAGTTAAACTGACCCTATCACCACAGGGTCACTTTTACAAAATAGGTCTGTTGGCAGGTGTATTGCCCTTTATTGGTAGCCCCTCCTGGGCTGATGCAGTGGGTAGAGTTTTGCCCTTTTTTACCATCTGTGGGTGGGGCATGGGAGAGTTTGGGTATGGGAACAGGATTCCTCTGACCAGCAACATGTAGATCCACGTCTGGTGGGAAAAGAGAAGAGGCCAGAGGGGTGTATGCATGATATGCTGGACACACATGTGAGTATCTGGTGGCGTGAAAAAGAACAACCATGCAGTCTCTCTGCTATGTGGCAGTGAGGGTGGCTCACCCACGATTTTCTCCCCTATTTGTGAAAGACCTAACTGTGAACACTGGGCAAATAGTGGTGCCAAGGCAAGGCTTTGCTATGTGTTGGAAGAGGACCATGGAAACCTTAGCAGTTCTTAGCAAAGACCGTCTCCTGTCATTTTTACAATTTTTGACACTTTTTTGGTGAAATGGTAGGGGTACTTTTGTACCCCCTTACCATTTCACACAGGGGGGGGCTGGGATCTGGGGGTCCCCTTGTTAAAGGGGGCTTCCAGATTCCGATAAGCCCCCCGCCCGCAGACCCCCACAACCAATGGCCAGGGTTGTGGGGTAGAGGCCCTTGTCCTCATCAACATGGGGACAAGGTGCAATGTTGAGGGCATGTGGCCTGGTACGGTTCAGGAGGGAGGGGGGGGCGCGGTCGTCCCCCCCCTCTTTTCCTGCGGCCTGCCAGGTTGTGTGCTTGGATAAGGGTCTGGTATGGATTTTGAGGGGGACCCCACGCCATTTTTTTTGGCCGGGGTTCCCCTTAAAATCCAACCCAGACCTCACGGGTCTGGTATGGATTTTGAGGGGGACCCCACCATTTTTTTTTTTTTGGCCGGGGTTCCCCTTAATATCCATAGCAGACCTGAAGGGCCTGGTAATTGAATCTGGGGGGACCCCCACGCTTTTTTTTTTTGTTTTTGTTTTTTTTTATCAATGACTTTCAATGAATGACTGTTCTCTGTGTTACGGGAGCCGACAATTCATTAGCCGCGAGTGATTTTAAATAGCTTTTTTTCCTGCAAAAATGACACTTTGTGCAAGGACAGTTCTAAGCACGGGAAACATGCGCCCCTTCACAGGCATACTATAGACACCCCCCAGGTACGAAATTTAAAGGAATATTACACTTTTATTGTTTCACTTTAAGCATTATTAAAATCACTGCTCCTGAAAAAACAGCCGTAAAAAAAATTTGCATCCATACATGTCCCCTGGGGCAGGACCCAGGTCCCCAAACACTTTTTATGACAATAACATGCATATTAGCCTTTAAAATTAGCACTTTTGATTTTGAACGTTCGCGTCCATTGTAACTAATAGGGTTCTTAAATTTACACGGACTTTAGGTCCATTCACGGGTTCTGGTGCGAACCGAACCCGGGGGTGTTCGGCTCATCCCTATTCCCTGATAGTGAGTCTCTGTGTGAGCATTGGGTGCCCTGGAAAGATGACACAATCTGGGTGGTCTTCATATAAGCTCTCCGAGCTTGGTGCTATGTGTAGAGGGAAGTCAGCACCAGGGTTCCCCCCAGAACAGCAGAGTCTAGCCTGTCTGTAGAGATTGAGGAGGAGGAACTAGATTCAGCAGCTCTTATCCCAGTGGTTGATGGAGCTGTCAACCAGCTATGGTGATGGTAAGTGTGGTTTGTGGCAACCAGCGATGCTGACGTGAGTGTGGTTCATGCATTGAAAAGCTGCTGATTAAAATGTTATACACTTCCGGGTGTGTAGAATACTTGCTTACTGTCTGACTCCTGTGGTTTCTTCTACTTTCTCATAGATCACTACAATATAAACAAGCCAGCAGAAGAACCCACAGCGGCTGGAAGCAAGCAAGCGGTGGATTTTCAATGCATGAGCCAATAGGGTAAGTATATAAGCGCTATTTTTACAGGTGACCACTTGGGTAAAAGTGACCTTTGGTAGAAGGACCATTTTAAAAGAAAACTTTAATGGTTTGGGGTAGCATTTTTTAATAGCTTAACTTCA
Organism: Lithobates sylvaticus; assembly: GCA_028564925.1. Classification (NCBI taxonomy): domain Eukaryota; kingdom Metazoa; phylum Chordata; class Amphibia; order Anura; family Ranidae; genus Lithobates; species Lithobates sylvaticus. The sequence goes on along the minus strand of CM053027.1, from coordinate 498,750,734 downwards.
GACAGAGAAAAAAGACACAAATTAACCACTTGCCGCCCACCCACAGTAGTTTTACTGCGAGCCGGCGGCAGCTACAGGCCAGGTAACATAGCTGTATGTCGCCTGGCACATGAGCACCAGCACTCCCCCTGGACACAGCTGTGCTTAGTATGATGATGTTATGATTGGCCCACAGATATCACATGGTAGCTGGGCCAATCACAGCACCTTGTACCATGTGATAACTGTGGGCCAATCACAGCATCACAATAGTAATCACAGCTGTCGTGAATGATCCTGACAGTTCAAAACATTGATTTTTAAAGTGTAAAACAAATCCCTGATCACCCCCTCCAGAGTAGATAGTACAGTGTCACTATAGTGACACTGAACTACTTTGATGACAGGATGTAAAAGAAATTGTAAAACAAAGAAAACAAAAATGTTAAAAAATGTAAAACATAGCCAGTATGCTTCTTACTGAATATCTTAGACCGTCTACTTTCCAAAAAAGGGTCATTTGGATTGATCAGTTTTCAAAAATATATATACCATAGTTTTTTGATGCTATAACTTCCACACAAACCAATATAAATACACCTAATAGGATATTTACCAAAGACATGTAGCAGAATACATTTTGGCCTAAGTGTATGAAGAAATTTGATTTAATTGAATATGTCGTATAGCAGAAAGTAGAAAATATCGTTTTTTATTTTCTTTGACATTTTCGCTCTTTATATATCAAAAAAAAAAAAAAAAGAAGGCCCAGGGATGATCAAATACCACCAAAAGAAAGCTCTATTTGTGTGAAAAAAATTATATACATTTAAATTGAATAGAGTGTCACATGACCAAGAAATTGCCAGTTAAAATAGCGCAGTGCTGAACATCAAAATGTGTCCTGATCATGAAGGGGGTAAAACCTTCGGGAGGTCAAGTGGTTAAAGAGTATGTAAAGCAAAAACTTGTTTTGTGAGGGAATACAGTGCCTTGAAAAAGTATTCGTACCCCTTGATATTTTACACATTTTGTCATGTTACAACCAAAAATGTAAATGTATTTTATTGAGATTTTATGTGATGGACCGACACAAAGTGGCACATAATTGTGAAGTGGAAGGAAAATGGTTTTCAAAATTTTTACAAAAAAATATCTGAAAAGTGTGGCGTGCATTTGTATACAGCCCCCCTGAGTCAATACTTTGTAGAACCACCTTTCGCTGCAATTATATTATATTATATTATCGCTGTCTCTACCAGCTTTGCACATCTAGAGAGTGACATTTTTGCCAAAATAGCTCAAGCTCTGTCAGATTGGATGGAGAGTGTCTGTGAACAGCAATTTTCAAGTCTTACCACAGATTCCCATTTGGATTTAGGTCTGGACTTTGACTGGGCCATTCTAACACATGACAATGCTTTGATCTAAACCATTCCATTGTAGCTATGGTTGTATGTTTAGGGTCGTTGTCCTGCATGAAGGGGAACCTCCGCCCCAGTCTCAAGTCTTTTGCAGACTCTAACAGGTTTTCTTCTAAGATTCCCTTGTATCTGGCTCCATCCATCATCCCATCAACTCTGACTTTTTATTCTTTGAGCTATAAACAAAAAAAGAGCGACAATGCAATATTTTTAACTTTTTGCTATAATAAATATCCCCCAAAAATATATAAAAAACATTTTTTTCCCTCAGTTTAGGCCGATACGTATTCTTCTACATATTTTTGGTAAAAAAAATCGCAATAAGCGATTATTGATTGGTTTGCGCAGAAGTTATAACGTTTACAAAATAGGGGATAGTTTTATAGCATTTTTATAAATATTTTTTTTTTACTAGTAATGGCAGTGATCAGAGATTTTTATTGTGACTGCGACATTATGGCGGACACCTCGGACATTTTTGACACATTTTTGGGACCATTGTCATTTATACAGCAATCAGTGCTATTTAAATGCATTGATTCCTGTGTAAATTACACTGGCAGTGAAGGGGTTAACCACTAGATGGCAGTGTAGGGGTTACATGTTCCTAGAGGCATGTTTCTAACTGTGGGGGGGGGCGTGGCTGTCAGCTACTGAATGCTGATCTCTGCTCCAATCACAGGGAGCAGAGATCGGCGTCACTAGTTGCTAGGCAAATAATGTTTGCTGTTTATTTCCGCATCTCCCCGTTCAGCCTTCCCGGGGGTCCCGACCGGCGCGGCGGCATCTTAAAGGGGACGTACCTGTACGCCCTTATGCCTGTCCGTGCCATTCTGTCTACGTACATCGTTGTGCACCGGTCGGGAAGTGGTTAAAGATAATCTGCTTATAAACTGCTGAAAAGTTGGATGTATAAACTGAAATATCATTGAAAGTCTGAGAAGATATAAATTCCCCCTCTTTCTACAACTATGTACTAGCACAAGTGCGCATGCTCAGACATGCAAAATAGTCACAATTTAACCTCTATTCCTTTTTTTATAGAGCGATATAGTAGCTAAAAAGCGCTTGCAAATGTAAAAATGTGTGTTATATAGCCAAATGCAAGTTTCAACCATTGCTTATAATTGTACAATTGAAAAGGGTTTCTGATAAAGAAAACTGTAGAGGGTGTGCCACAACCCAAATGTACTAAGAAGAGGAAAAAACCCCTAGGGTGGGACTTTAAAGGCACTACCACATAAACAATGAGAAATAGTAGAAAAATATTCAACATTAGAAAACACATATAGGATTCAGGAAGTTATATCTTTCTTTGCATTTTTTTATACACTGTATCCATGGCCATGTGCAATATTTTATATATGTTTTCTAATAAATGTTCAATATTTTTCTACTATAATTGTACAATTATTGTACAATTGTTACTTCCACAAACAAAAAAAAATTTTATTTCGAGATGAACTGTTTATTTCTCTAAAATAAAATTGTCCTTGTTGGGTTTTTATGCTGCTTCTTCTTCATACTTTTTTTTTTTTTTTTTAAGAATGCTAGTAACGTGTAATTAATGATTAACAAAAAAAATAAAATAAAAAAATTATGATTTTTAGTATTATTGATACTTGATTATTATTTTTTATCTTTACATTTTTATGGCCATTCATATCAATCATATTTATTTTTAACTGATTCCATTAACATCCAAAAGTATCTTATTGCCCATTATTGACAGTTTTTTATTGATTTTATTAGTAGGCTTAATCGATTTTTATTTTATCGCATCTTTGCATCACCCGTTTTTGCTCTTTATCATTTGATTGTATTTTTCATATTATATTTTTTATTTTTGTTTTTTTAATTATTAATTAAGTTGCTAGCCTGATGTAACCTTTTTTAGCACTGCATTTAGATATTCATTCCCCTTCATCTTCACTTCTGCATTGGACAAATGATGTCCTCAAATTCGGCCATTTTTGTGGAGCACTGTTTATTATCGCCATTGCCTGTCGTGGCAATTGCGCAAACGCGGACTTCTGGCTTTGCTGGAAGCCGGTCATACTAGCGCCCACAGGAAGTACCTGTATTTACAAATGACCTTTACAGTGCCCATGCGCAGAACTCCGGGATTGCCGGAGCTCACTGCGCATCTGCCAATTAACCTATAGGCTTTTCATTATATCTATAAATACACCCCGCCATAGCCGCATGCCTCGTTCCTCCAGATGAAGCCATGAGGTAGGTGGCGTAACTAGTAGAGGAGGAGCCTGATGGTGGAACCCTGTTCATTACAAGTGAGACCTGTTTGAATTTTGTATATATGTTCTGGTGATTTAATCCTGAGGATACTGCACTATTGGAGGCAATTTTGTCTTTTCCATGTCATTTTAATTCACTGGAGACTAATGTGGAGCCAACACTGAAGCAGCTACATTGGGAGGATACTGCATTGGGTGCAGAGTAAGCTATACCCCCACATAGCTTACCAGGAACTAGTGAGGACCAGTGTGGGGCCATCCTTAAAGGAGAATTGCACTGTGTGCAAGGCATGTTTGACCCCTTGCAGGGTCTTATGAGGAGGTGAGCGTGCATTGCACTCGGTGGTGGGAGCACCTTAACAAGTGGTGTGGAGTCACAGTGAAGCACAATCGCAAATTTACCCATGATTTTTTCACATTGATAAGAAGATTTATCTATTTTATGTCACTTTTGGACTTTCATTCAATTGTATGCATTTAAATGTGATTGTCTTATTTTTTATATATTAATTCATTAAGCAGCGCTGTTACATATGTATATTTTTTGTAGATTTAATGTTCCTAAAACCACAGTTGGGTTTTAGGGTTAATTGTTCCAAATTATGGTCTCAGCACCAGTTTGGCTGGATTGCACTGTGTTTTGCTTGGCCATAGGTGTCAGTGTCACCTCTGGCAAGCATAGGAACGCAGTCCGGTTGGACGCATTGGGTGCCAATCTCTCTCAGAACCAACCAGTGAGTGTGTTGCCTTGTTGTCTCGCTGTGCATTCTGTGAGGGGGTACTTAAGGTACTGAGGTCATGTGCTTCTGGGTTCCTGTCCAGAAGATCTTTCTGTCTGATCCTGGTCCTCATGACCAGCCCTCAGGGGCCCTCATGGCCTATGGTGTGGATCCATCCATTTCCGAGTCTCGGGGCTGGCTAGCCCAAGGCACAGTAACTGGAAGGAGGATTCCAAGGTGGTCCGGTGCCGTCTCGGTTTTGGAGAGGCCCAGCAACTGAGAACACAACCAGGGGAGGACTCTTCAGAAGAGGGCCATGCTCAAGGCTGGCTGCTCGGCAAGAGCCTGGAAGCTAAGTTGAAAGGACACCAGGTGAATCCACATTCGTACGGTATCGCCGGACCAGCTGCAAGATACTGGTACCGTATGAGGGTTCTCTAAGTTCATTTATCCTTCAGTTACAACCAAGTCTGTGGCAGAGACTTTTCACTTACAAGTTCTACAACCAAGTCTGTGGCAGAGACTTTGCTTTATTTGAATCACCTATCGGCTGCTAAATCTACTGAGAGGAAATGTATCCGATAACTGTAATATCCAGTTGCGAATGGCTATTTCCTGGAGTTTATAGTGAGAGACTTTCAGTTCCAAGCAGTTCCAAGAGTACCTGAACTTCCTACCTCTACCCTCTATTCCTTCATTGAGAGACTGTGTTTTGTCTAACGTTTTGCAAATAAAAATCCCTGAAGTGGATCCAGTGTCAGTTTCTACAGGTCTTTGGGTCATCTACCTCTGGGGAACCCCTAGACGCATACGAGGTCAAGAAGGTAACGGTAAGCCCAAAAATAACCAGCAGCTCCTTCGGGGGTTAGTGTTGCCCATATATATATTTTGTTTTAGTAATGTGTAATGTTTTCATGTTTTGGTAAAATATATTTTTCTCTGTCTCTCTCACTTGTTGCTTTCCATCTCTCAAAAATTGAATCTGAAACTCCCACAGGTGTCTTCAGAAACCACAAACAATACCATTGCTGATGCAAATTTTAAATGAGTCACAATTTTGTGTGTTGTTTAGTATTTCCAAATGATCATAATTTGACCCCGAAAAATTTGATATGTGTACCAACATCAGAAATCAAAATGTAATTTCCAAAATTCAGAGGGTAACATCACTATTCTACACGCACACACCAAGAGCCACCAAATATCACAGAATAAATCAAGAAGCATAACTCCTGACTAATGTCATTCCGCTGCCTTTTTGTATTTCATTTTGTATTCTTTTTTTCTGTTTTTGCTTATGATAATCCTGCAAATGGGGCGAGGAGTTCCGATCACTAAAAACAGTTTGTCATGGTTGTTAGCTTGATTATTTTCCCTGCTTTTCTAATGTGATTTTTTTTTTCAGTCATATTTTATTGAAAGATCAGAAAATATTAACAAGTTTGAGGTTAACATATTCAATCGACATTGCCATAAAAGTATTAAATAGAACTTTTAGAAATCATATCATTTATTCTACTATCTGTCTTTTGCCTTTAAAAAAAATTATTCAGTACCAATATTATTGATAACAACAGATATAAAGCTATGACATTCCGAGGAACAGGGGTGTTGCAAAGACATATGTACAAACTAAAAGGCATCTCATACTTGTATTGTACTAAGGAACTTTCATTTGCAGAGAGTGATATGCAGTCAGGATTACATAATATCTTTAAAGGGATGGAGAACATTACCCAACTTATGCTCTAAGTTAGGTTAGGTAAGTAGCTAAAAAAGATTATGGGGTATGGAAGGAGGGAAAGATGGTAAGTTAGAGTAAAAGTAAGCGAACATTTCATCTAGGCTAAGATATGGTAGTATCTGAGTCACCTTCCGGCCACGAGACAAACTCTGAAAAGTACCGAAACATGGACCAAGAAGTCCATGTAACAGAAAATTGTTCTTCTGTCCTGTTTTCCCGGGCCAACAGACATTCCAGGTCTCTAATATGATCCACTTCAATAGACCAATCACCCAGGGAAGGCATATCTGTCGATCTCCAGTGTTGAGGGATTACTGTCCTTGCCGTGGCTAGGAAGTGTCGCAGCACATCTTTTTTTGCAGATTTTGCATCTTTTTTGAAGCTTTTGGATGGCAGCCACTATAGTAGCGGAGCGCTCTTTCTTTAGGTGGGCCCCTATTTGAATGAAACTGCCTTGCAAGACAGCTTTTAGTGCCTTCTATTGGGTGGGTATGGAAGCAGTGTCCATAGCGTGATCTGCAAACAAGTTAGAGATGGTTTCCGAGACCCGTGCAACGCATGCAAGTCATTTAAACGCCACGTCCACATCTTTACCAGGCGAGGAGTGGAGTAATAAAGTCAGGTATATGGGAGACTGATCCAACCAAACCATGGGGTAAATTTCGCAATCAGGGGACCAGTCCAAACAGCTATGATCGGGGAAAAAGTAGTCAATGCGACCATATGATTGATGTACATGGGAAAAGTGAGTGTAATTCCTAGATTTAGGGAAAAGCACCCTCCAAACATCAATGAGATGCATATTGTAGATAGCCTGCTTCAGTGCCCAGAGTTTATGGAACGAAATTGAAGAACGAGAAGTTCATGAATCTAAAAGAGGCTCCAGTGGAGTATTGAAATCTCCTCCAAGGATGAGGTTACCCTCCATGAAACTTGGTTAACGTTTGGTAGGTAGATGTTAGCTACCATAAATTTAGTCCCCCACAGAACAATTTTCACGAAGACATACCTTCCCTGTGGATCAGACATGTGGTCCAGAATTTTGATAGGGAGCATTTTGTGAAAGGCAATAGAGACTCCCTTGGACTTCTGCAATGGATTTGTACTGTAGAACCACCTGTTGAAGTATCTGTTGAAGCAGGATGGGGTGGAATCAGAATGAAAGTGCGTCTCCTGCAGGAGGAGTACATTGACCTGTTGTTTATGCATTTGATAAAGGATTTGTTTAGAAGCTATCTGGCCATTTACGTTATAGGAGCAGAGTTTTAGCCGGGCGAGAGCTCACCTTATGGGCCATGATGGAGGGTTTCCAGGGGGGCCAATTAGACCAAATGGGATGGGTAATGGAGAAGGGGAGGGAAGAGGGATTAAGGGCAGAGAAATTAGGGGGAAGAAGGACAGAGGGAGGAGAGAAACGAATAGAGATAGGGGAGGGAGCAGTAATAGAATAAGAGGACACCCGGGGGTAAGTGTCCAAAGAAAAAAGAAAGCGCTCGCAAAAGCAGGACACTACGTGTATTTCACATATCTGGCAAAATTATTAATGAAAAGAGGCGATACTAAGCTGTCTACATAACCATAGCGTACTGAGCAGGGGAGTTAACATTTGGAACATAGTCAGGGTTACTGCTGCTCAGTCAAGCAACAGAAACAACAATATAGACATTGTTATAGGAAATATAACATTAATTCTAATTACGAGGCCCAAGGGTGTTGTCCTAAAGAAGTTGACGACACTCCAACTGCTCAGAAAGGTAAGTGTGGGGGAGGAAAGAGAAATTGGGGGAGAAGAGAGGGGTAGATGGACAGCATGGAAGGAATTTAAAGACACATGGAGATATGTAGAGGAGGTTACACGATAAATATTTCCGCTTAGAAGTGCAGATAATACGGGAAAAAAAATAGAACAAGGATAATTAACGGCCCATCTAAAAGGATTGCAAGGTGGGGGGGGGGGGGCGCGGGGGGAGGGTGGGATGGAAAACTATATGTAATAAATGTATACATGAAAAGATAATACCACAAGTGATGTGACCTAAAGAAAGAGACGGAAATGAACGTTAAGTTGAATAAAAGTCTCTTTAATGTTCACTGAGGTGGAAAAAAAAATAAAAAAAGTAAGGTAAGTGTGGCTCTGAAGGCTCCAAAGAGCCCCTATGCAGACCGGATAATTAATTTAGTGTAGCGGGAGGTAAAAACGATCCATCATGGGACCAATTCCCGAGTGCAGGTTCTGCACCAGTAGCCCTTACTGATGTCGTTATACAGATCCAAACTTCTCTCTCCCAGGGAGGCCAATAACCATATATACCTTTAACCGTAGAGGGAGGAAGTTGCCTTGAATATACAGTCATAACAGCCCTATCAGAGCAACAAAAAAAAAACAATTAAGGAAAAAGGGTGCAATGACAATCAGGGCAGTTCTAAATGGTCGCAATCCAGAACAGCAGGAAGAATCAACAAGTCCTGTTGTCCTTCCCAAACCCCAGCTAGACAGGAAGTACCAGCAAAAGGCAGGAACAGGATCTATATTTCCAGTAATCTGAGTGTCAGTAAACGCCTAACTGGAAAATGCGTCTGGTTACATCAGTTGAGGACGAATATAGATAGGAAAGTATGTTGCATTGTGAACCTATCAGAAGTCTGAGGTAACAGGAGTGACTACCCCGCGTGACATAGGGTATCCAAGTCAGAATGCATGCAGAACTCCTCAGGAAAGAACCAGTTCAGTCCTCTAGTAAAGTAGGCTGATACAACCTGGGACCGAAGGATGTTGACCTGGATCTTTGGCCTCTGGACTACCCTCTGCATATACAATGTGTTGCAGGTGTGGTCTGGTTAGAGATGAAGGGAGGAACCATTAAAGTCTACTGGACCGAAAACGCCATGTCTTGCGCATTAATTCTTCTTTCAGGTTATAATGGACCTGACATAAAACATCCTGAGGGCAGCCTCCACGGTATCCACCCTGCTGCATAGTGCCCTGCTGTAGCTCAACGGACTCAGCAGGACAAGAAGAAGCTGCCAACATGTGGATTGCGGGTGTGGGTGATCAGGGAAACAGCCTGCCAGCATCGGGGGAACATGAAGCTCAGTGGTGCACATCCTCAGCCGTTCATCTTTGGCCACATACACCCCCCCCCCCCCCCCCTTCTAATGTGATTTTTAGTGTCCTACCCTTGTAGATTGTAAGCTCTTTTGAGCAGGGCCCTTCTAACTATATTGTCAAATGCTGGAGCATCATTTCCATGCCTTTTTTTTTTTTTTGCCCAAGTACATTAATGTACCAAATGTTTATACTAATGTTGAAATAAAAAGTTGATTCTTTTTTGCTTTATGATTGACTTTTGCAGATTACAAATACATATTTTTATAAGTCCAAACTTTTCACACCCCTTCAAATCTGTATTAAATCTAGTTGCATAAAAAAGTATTTGGTTGTGCACACATGCAAGTCCTTGAGTAGAAAGTGTAATGGCGGGGAGGGGGAAGAAAAAACAAAAACAAAAAATCCCTGCTCCAATGCTGAATTTCAGGGCTCTATTAAATATTTTGTGGACTAGGTAAACCATGAAATATGTCAACTAAATGTGAATTCTCGCTAAGCAACAGATAAAAAAAAAAAAGGTCTGGCAGAGATTTTAAAAAAGGCGAACCCCCCATGAACTGTACCAGGCCACATGCCCTGAACATGCAGGGGTTGAGGCCTCTGCGCCCCCCCACCTCAAAGCACCTTGTCCCCCTGTTGATGGGGACAAGGGCCTCTTCCCGAAAACCCCGGGCTGCGGTTGTCGGGGTCTGCGGGCTTATCGGAATCCTACGTACTCCTACATATTCACCAAAAAGTGTCAAAATGTAAAAACCACAAGAGCCAGTTTTTGACAATTCTTTTATTAAAAAAAAAAAAAAAGTGTCACGTGATACACATCCACCATCCATCACGCAGCCTGACAGACTGAAAAATAGAGAAAACAAACAAAGTTCTGCCTCGATGGCAGGCCTCCCGCCGACTGCTGTCTCTTTGCTTTGACAGCTATTATATTGGCAAGGGCAGGCCACCCAGTGATGTAACCAGGTGACCCACCCTCTTCTTACTTCATGTGACATCAGAAGGGGGCGGGGTCATCCGGTTATGTCACCAGGTGGCCCCGCTCTTGTCTATATAACAGCCATCAAAGCAAAGAGACAGCAGTCAGCGGGAGGCCTTAAACTCGAGGCGGAGCGTTTTGCATTTTTTCTATTTTTCGGGTCCATCGGGTGGCATGGATTTACATCGCAGGACCCTTTTTTTTGTTTTTTAATAAAAGAATGGTCAAAAACTGACTCTTATGGTTTTTACATTTTGGCCGTTTTTTGGTGAATGGGTAGGGGTACAATGTACCTGATACCCATTCACAGAGGGGGGGTGGGATCTGGGTGCCCCCTCGTTAAAGGGGGGCTTCCAGATTCCGATAAGCCCCCCGCCTGCAGACCCTGACAACCGCCAGCCAGGGTTGTTGGGAAGAGGCCCTTGTCCCCATCAACACAGGAAAAGTTTCTTTGAGGTAGGGGGCACAGAGCCCCCCTGCCCCAAAGCACACACCCCCCATGTGGAGGGCATGTGGCCTGGTACAGTTCAGGGGGGCGCTCACTCGCCCCCCCCCCATCCTGACCTGCCAGGCTGCTTGCTCGGTTAAGGGTCTGGTATGGATTTTGGGGGGTGCCATGGCAATTTTTTTGTTACATTTTGGCGTGAAGTTTTCCTTAAAATCCATACCAGACCTGCAGAGCCTGGTATGGACTGGGAGGTGGGGGGAGCCTACGCCGTTATTTTTCATTTTTTTCATCTATATTGCCGGGAGCCGGCAATACATTACAGCCGCAAGCCAATTTTAATTAAATTTTTTCCTTTAGAAATGTCATTATTGCTGTGACATGTTCTATACATCGCACAGATGCGCCACTTTAGAGGCAGACTAAGGGAACTCCCAGGCACGATATTTAAAGCAGCATATGCCTAATAGCCTATGCCACATCATTTTGGTTGATTCCATAATATTAACTCTTCAAATGCATGCAATGGTATTCAATAATATTATGTTGTGGAATTCCAAAAATCACACACTAGTTAACGTGCAGGGTGTTTAAATTTTTTTGTTTTTAATTCACTTGTGCACTGGAAAATTCAACACAGCTACCTTAGGTGGTTGGTAGGTTGGCTGGGATTTGAAGTCATAAGTGCTTTGTAGACATCAGTACACACCACTAAGCCATTGTGCTAAGTATGCTGAGACCTGCATATTAGTGTAGTATGATTAAAGAATGAACATAAATAATTACTGCTTTATAGTCTCATACAAAAAAATATAACAGATATGTAACTGTAAATGTTCAATACATGTAACTTTACAGAATAGCAGACATTACTCTATAATACTCATTCATAACTGCATTCGTTAGCAAAAGAAGAAAACAAACTAGGAATACTAATTGGAATATACAAAAATACATGCACACGAGGTAGAGCACATCTCACATAAAAATGTTTTATTCACATTAATGTGATCATGGCTGCAGTGCAGTTCCAAACTCTGTAGCAATTGGCACTTGCAAATTCACGGATATGATGATTTGATATTTACAAAGGCATGTTCACCTGTATTAGTGGGCTTTTTCATTCGCATGTTCACCTAGTTGAAGTCCTAATTGGATTAATTGGGCATAACTAAATGCAGAGTGACCATTAATTTCCGGTTTTCTTAGTAAATAAACCCCATAGCGTTTTGCATTTAGGCCAAAAAGCAATTAAGGCTGGGCAGTAATCAAAACGCAAGAATTTCATGTTTAAAAATAAAAACATTAAAATTTTTGTCCTGACTCCTGAACATAAGAGCAATGCATATATATGCAAAAATAACACTGTACATTTCTTCCTGTCCTTTTCACCAATGCAGATTATTGTAAATGAGTAACTCTATACTGATTTTTTTATGAAGAAGTTGCAATGAATGTAACCAATAACATCCCTATTCTATGGGCAATTCTGGATTTTGCAGAAAAATTAATGCTGTACATATAGAGTAAATTAATCCCCCAGATGTGATATTTACACTGGATCTGATTGACTTATGACCAGCAGATATCTGTCCTGCGTCATGGGAGTAGGGGTGTTATAGGAGAAAAACCCCAACTATCAGAACCCCACTATAGTACTGAGAGGCGCATTCTACTGCACTATTTCTGTTCCAGCGGGATCAGCTTATTTTCTACCCCCCTCCCTGTAATGAACTGAAAGAAAGAAATTCTTTGGACCCCTTACAGGGTTACTAAACTCCCAAGAGTAAAATCAGTCTGTATATGCAGTAAAGCATGCTTATTATACTCACTGTGGAACCTACAGGGTTAATCATCTGCATTGTGCAAAAAGGCTGTTTGATCCTGTCTTCTCTGGTCCTCTCCTTCTTTTACTGTCCTCAATCCATCTGCTGATAGAACAGAACCCTATGAGGCACTCTGTAACTCTACAGAGTTGTTGTTTTTCTTTTTGGGAGGGTGCATGTAATCGGCACAGGGCCAATCAGCACTGTCCAGACAGAGGGTCAGGGGTCATGCAGCCTCATAGGACAGTCAGAGGAGAATGAAAACGCCTCCTACAAGCTTTAACCAGATACTGATAGAAGTAACAAGACTGCTATATACTGCTGATGAGAAAAAGTACAGTATTTAGCATTTTCTATTTACTAAAAAAATTGCATTTCCATATTCTGTGGGAGACCAGATATAGTGAAAGCAGGGTCGTGAGTTAACACTTTAACTTGTAACAAAGTAAACTAAAACAATGGACAGCAACTTTAAAAAAAAGAACTACTGTATTTTACAAAATGGTTTTGTCTCCTCTTTACTACTTTATAAAAATATTACATACAGTTAGCCTCATGAACAAAGTTACGATGTTGCCATCAATGACTATGTGCACACTTAAAAAAAATTCTAAATTATCATTTACACATCAATAAAAGTGAAAAACCAAACAGTCCCAAAGAAATCAAAAATTAAGAAAGTCCCTTAAAGTGTGAGAACAAATAATTTTTCTTCTCATCCAAGAAAATTGCCAAAAATGTTCAACCATCACCCAGATAGTAGTAAGATGTAGGCTTACTAGATAACTATGACCACTTACTGAAAGTGGAACTTCACTCTCTCAATTAACTTTGACTATATTAATCATTATGCTGCTAGCATTATAAAATAGGTAGGAAAGTATACCGTATTTACTTATTGTAACCTATTTTTTTAATTTTTTCAGTTACCTCCTGGTTTCCATGCCTAGGCAAATGATGTCATACATCTCAGGAGTCTTCAGGATGGGAGGAAGGACTTTCCCAGCTAAACACATCTTCCGCGCTTCATGCCTGAGCTAAGGGGCAGATGGATTCCAGGGAGTAAATTCTACATTTATCATCTGCCCTTACTCAAGATGGCCACAGCCAGAAATGCTGGTGTAGTGTTTTGCAAAGTGATTTCTCAACAAAATAAAGCATGAAGACATGGAGGGATGGGTGAGTTTGCTTTTAATAGTAAAAATTAATTAAATAGCATTTTTAGTTTGTGATGCTCAGATGCAGTGTAGTTCCGTCTTAAAGAGAAGTCATAGATAGCATAATCCATATAATTAGGCATCAAGCGTGTCCATCCATCTCCTTCACACACCATCACACATCTGCGCCTCCTCGGTCCCCACCTCCGGTCCTCAGCAGCCCAAACTCAGGGGAGAGGTAAGCACACAAATGTTCCACAAAGTATAAAGTATCTTTACTACTCATGAAAATTGCACTCACATATAGTAAAACAAAGTTGCACATTAAAATACCACAATAGCCGGGAAACAGTGATAACTTCTGGTCCACTTCTAGTACACAATGATGTCAACAAAAAGCGACACCCTACGTGTTTCATTGTAGGATGTCTTGCAGTGCACGATGTGTGAGATTCCCATACATCCCTTCCAGTCCCCATCATTCTTCATTGCTGCATTGCATTTGTAGCGCTACCCCCGTAGGAGCCGCTAGGTTCCACTGGTTCTTTCCCAAATAGTTCAGAGGCAAACAGGCACTCAGCAACAGTTTAATCACTCTGTCTCAAACCAGCAGTCCAGGGATTTCTCTGTTTGTGATTTTATTGCTGAGAAACATATAATGGGGGGTGGGTGGTGAAGGGGTATGGGATACTTCAAAGCATTCAACTCAGTCAGCAGAGGACACTTCCGACTAAGTAACAGTAAATTAAGAAAAGGTAGACTGAAACAGTGTAGAGGTTCACAGCTGGGGACCATGAAGCAGTTTCAGCACAAGTAGAGGTAGACTAACAATCTATAGATTCACAGCTGGGGAAAATGAAGCAGTTTTAGAATAAGAAGAGTCTCTACTCTTCTAGAACAGTAGTGTAGAATAATCCAGAATCCAGTCCAAAAGGGCTCTAGGGGCAAGCAGCCCTCTCATCCCAGATCCATCCCCACAGGTAGTATGGCTATCATTCTGATGCAATGGCTTTAATAATTCTAAGCCAATGACCTGAAACAAGCATGCAGATAAGGAATTCTGCCTTTACCCAAACTTTATTTTGCTGCATGATTATTCCAGCTCAGAAGTCAAGAGGCAAGACATGATTAGGTAAGAAGCATTTTTAATGAAGAAGGAGGACAATGAAGCCTGCCCCCTGTTCTCTCCCATTAAAATTGTATGTAGCCACCCCTGTTGGAGACTTGGATTGGGTGCACAGTTCATACCATTCTGCACTAGGCCTAGGCAGTCACATACCTGTAGTTATGGAAAAACTCCTAATGCAGGCATCTACTCTTAGTATATTGTAAGCCTCATTAAGTTGATACCACTCTCATTGGAGATCATAGGCACAGGCCCAAAGGCCATACGACCAGCACACAAACCTGCAGCTCAGCCTCACATCTTGGCAGATCAGGGGTGTCCTGTTCCCATGCCCCAAGTGCATTATGCCCCACACACACGCAAATAAAGGGGGGCTAAGTCCACCCACTACATCACTACAGGCGGGGTTTCTCTAATAGGAGAGCTAACAGGTGCTTACAATCTTCCCATTTCCATGTCATAAAGACAACAGAGCCACTCATTGGTAGACAAGCTAATGGCACCTGCCTTATGCAGGAATGTCTCACTATGTTTAAACTGCTTAGCTGCAATCAGTCAGTGCTTTATAATTGTCTTTGCTCAGTCCCTCCAAGTCCAGTCTGGCTGTCAATTCTCACTGCTGCCAGTGGGTGTCACTGTCAGCTCTGGCATTATTGTGAGGCTTCATAGTGAGTTTGAGTTATGGATATCCCTTCTCAGCCAACCGCTAGATGTTTTATTGCCAGTGGAGCATCACGGGAAAGAGTATAAATATTTGGGGTGAGCTGGAGCAAGCACACCCCACCCCCAGGCTGTGTCCTAGGAAGGTGTGTATGTTCCTGAGCTGTCTCTTTAGGCCTGCCCGCTTAAAGTGGCATTTGTGTAACTAGGCCTAGAACTTAGGCCTGCAGCTGTCCCTTTTCGGATATATGATGTAGCTCCAGAGGAGCTGGTTGACTCTCCTGGACAAAGATTGTAGCTGCCCTCATTGTCTGCTTATGGTTGCTGAAAGACAGAAGTGTCGCTCCCAACTGCAGAAGTTCTGAAGCATCCGAAACTCATTTCCTCTCTCCTGCAACATGTAAGAAAATCTACTTTTTATTTCAAGAAAGTGACTGGCACCCAATTTTTTACAGACCCCTCAACACTGGTCAAGGATGCAGCTCTGAAGTGTAATGTCAGCACACCTTGTCTCTAGAGGTACTCTACCTGCCTCCATTGTTGGTGGTGCTACATGTACTTTAGAAAATAGCTGCAGAGAAATATGCATTTAAACAGCATTTAATTATTTCAGAAGGATTTGTCGAGGTGGTCTTTATCTACATACGTATAGTTGACCTCTCGACCAATAATCCCACTGGTGGAAACTGTCTAAATAGATGACAACATAAACATAGAATGAACTCGCCATCGTATGTCCTAAATTCCTTGAATTATAAATATCTCAAATTCTATAAAAGGATTAAAATATATGAATAGTTTTAATCTTCTACCTTACTTTTTGTAAGGCAAATCAATTTTACATATAGTGAATTATGCATGGGATAGCATCCAACGTATGGTCCAAAAGTGTGATGTGACAAGCTTTTCTTTTCTTCATTGTAACACAGACTGAGACAAATTCAGTTTCCACTTCTGGCTCAGATCTGAGCTGTTTTAGCTGGTTCAAGCAGGGTTCTCTCTCTAGCTCTATTCTTTTAAGTCTGGGTGGTGTGGGATAACGCAAGGTTCCATTCAATTCCTTCTATTGTTCATATGGCGTCTTATCTAAGGGGTTGGCTGCCTTGTCCCGGTGTCCTGTGAGGCTAGTTGAACCTCTGGGAGCTATTCCTCTTAAGTATCAGATTGTTCTGAAGGAAGAAGAGACCACAGGAGGATGGTCTCTGGCTATATAAGACTCTAAGGAGTATCCCTGGCCTCTGGCCATTTGGCAGAGTGATGTTCTTCTAGGGTGATGTGGGTGGTTGTTAATGACTATGTGTCTCTATTAGCAGGGATAGATCCTCCAATCTCTCTCCAAACAGCAAATCTCATTGTTCAGTGACAGGAAACCAAGTCAGCAAAAACAGAGAGGATTAGTGATATATGCAGCTCCTACACAGTGGCGGTGACACCATTAAAGATGTCTGTGTACCTTCTTCTGCTGACATTGTTTTTTTCATATTACTGGCCTTATTTTCAAAGCATATTGTAGATACATTATTTTATAGACAGGAAAAACATTTCAAGTTATGCATCACATGCTCGGCTACAGAAAAAACGTGATAGGTTTAAGAAAATGTATTGGTACTGCATTTCCATAGCACCGTGCTGTCTACTTCTCCTCTACAGTGGGGCACAGGATTTACTTATTTAATATATGATGTACAGTCATCCTTAAAGTGGAACTGACTTTTCTTAAAGTGACACTAAACAATATTCTTATTCTCCAAAAACAATCCATACAGATCCACTACTTAAAGTACCCAAGTGCCTCCTTATAATGTCCTCCATGAGCTTCCAAACCTTTCTTTTTGCTATCTCACTTCTGTTTGTTTGGAACAAGCAGTGCATGTTAGTTGTGGTCATATGCATTGCTCTATGCATGCTACAAATCCCATAGTCCATAGCCCCTATTCCTTAGGGCATACCAGGAGCAGGCAAAAGATGGTGTTTATACATACAGTGGGACCACTGAGAACGAATGTAACAGAAAGTCAGATCACAGCAGCAAAAAAATTAATTAGGAGATTTGGAGGATGCTGATAGCAATTGAAGGTACTTTTTTGAGTTAAGAATACGTACTTGAATAGAATTGAATTTTTTAAACCAATGTTTAGTGTCACTTTAAGTGTTTCTAAGGAAACAGTGCTGAAGTGCAGGCCCCCTGTACTTGTTATGCCGCATACACACGACTGGACTTTCCGGCAGAAAAGGTCAGACGGAATCATTCCGTCTGATATTCCGATCATGTGTGGGATAATCCGATCATTTTTCTTAAAAAAATTCAGACGGACCTAGAAATAGAACATGCTTTAAATCTTTCCGACGGAATCAATTTCTATCAGGAAAACCATTCGTCTGTATGCTGGTCCGAAGGACCAAATATGACGCAGGGCCAGCTATTGGCTACTGGCTATTGAACTTCCTTTTTTAGTCCCGTCGTACGTCATCGCGTTTGAAACTAACAGACTTTGGTCCGATCGTGTGTGGGCAAGTCCGTTTCTTTCGGAACTCCGTCTGGAAGACCGTCTGAGTTTTTTCTGATGGAAAGTCCGGTCGTGTGTACGGGGCATTAGTCTTCTGATCACTCCTTTGTCTGTGGAACCTTTTGGATCCTAGACCCATTCTGTAAATTGCACAAAGTCAGTGTACAGGCAGTCGTGCACCAATTGATTTTCCACCTGATAATGCCTGCATAGTTCTGCTGCTTATGTCACTCGTCAGAACCAATACTGCAGGAGCAGTGGATGTCCCAGCTAACTACTGCCACCAATGTAAGGGACCTTCTCCACTGATCACCATGTAGGTGTGGACTTCACCACTGGCTACCATTGTAAGGTGCACCCAACTATTAACCTCCAATGTAGGAAGTCACTTTTCTATTTACCACCAATATAGGAGGGCCCTTTCCCACTGACAGCCAGTGTAAGAGGGGTCCTTTTCCACTGACAACCAACATAAGAGGGTACTTCTTCACTTGCCCTTCCCCACTGGCCATAAGATTGTTTTGCAGTTTTCCAAGGAACACCATTCAAAAGGGGTACTTCTTCACTGACCACCACTGTAATGAGAGCATGTCACCAACGTAACCAGGGGTGCTTCTCTGCTAAATACAAAAGTAAGTGGGCACTTTCGTACTAATCTGAGCTGTAATGAGGGCATGTCATCACTGACCCCTATTTGGAGTTTTTCCAGTGATAAGCACTGTTTCACTAACCACAACTGCAAAGAGGACATGTCACCACTAACCACCATTGTAACAGTGACTCTTCACAGTTGAAAATCTATTTAAGGGAATACTTCTCCACTGACCACCAATGTAACAGAGCACTTGATTGGCCACCAATTGACACTACTATACTGACTGTTCTGAATTATGCACTCCCCAGATGTATTCCTGACTGCTGAACAGTCTACATTCCTTTTCTACCTGTTATTATGATGTGTTTTATTTCATGGTTATTAATGAAAATGATTTGCCCTATGGGGCAGAGGGGATGATATAATCTGCTATGGGTTCAAAACATGCTAAGTATGCTGCTGCACAGCAGTCAGATTTTTCTGAGTGCATCAGAGTCTTTGACTTAGACTTTCACTTAGTTCAGCTTAGGACCATCATTAGTCAATGCCACAATGCACTGCATATTGTTATCATCAGTCATCACAGTTACATGATAAACCATCATAGAAGAGGGAAACGCCAGCAGAAGTATAAAGAGGAAAGAGCAACTGACTGAACAAAACACAGCAGTGTCTTTCATTCTGTCACAAACTTTCAGTGTTAGTTCTAGCGGCCTTTCACTCTTCTACACGAGAATGCACATTAGTTAGTTTTGAGACATTCTGAATAACAGCACAAAGAATACAAAGTATGTAATTGAAATAGATTGAAATGTGGCAGACAACTCATTCCAGCACTGTCTTGTCCTCTGTTCCTTGACATCTCTTTGAGAAACTCTTGTGGTAGATTGCAATGTGTCAACTGGTCCAAAATAAAACTGAAATAAGTGGCCTTTTCCATTTCTAAAAGTTGATCACTGAAACAAGTGTAGCCCTCTTCTTTTTTTTTGGGGGGGGGGGGGGGGGGGTTGGTTATGAGAAATAGGACAGGAATTTGCACTAAACCTGTAGGTACAAAGGAGAACCTTCTCTAAGTGGAAGAGTGGGTTTGATATTAAAGTTGGCAGTGCCTCCACCCATGACAGGGCCTCTATGAACAGTGGGGATTACCTTCCTGGGAAATTAACCACGAATCTGATCAACGTAATTGGGAGCAGAAGAACTACTGGAACCAGCATATAACATTAACCACAAATATATAGATGTACACCAGTACAGAAATGATACAAGCTTTATATAACAATACATACATCTGATGTACTAACAGGTACTTTCAGCAAAAGGGCCCGATAGGAGTCCTGGTAAATTTGTGCATATGTACACAAGAATATACAGTGCCTTAAAAAAAAGTATTCATACCCCTTAAAATTTAACACATTTTGTCACGTTACAACCAAAAACGTAAATATATATTATTAGGACTGTATGTGATAGACGAACACAAAGTGGCTCATGATTGTGAAGTTGAAGGAAAATGATAAATGGTTTCAAATTTTTGTTTACAAATAAATATGTGAAAAGTGTGGCATGCATTTGTTTTCAGCCACCTATATCTGATACCCCTAACTAAAATCTAGTGGAACCAATTGCCTGTAATTCCCAAGCAATTACAAAAATGTGTCAAAAATGTCCGATGTGTCCGCCATAATGTCGCAGTCACGATAAAAAATCGATGATCGCCGCCATTTAAAAAAAAAACTAATTATTATTAATAAAAATGCTTTTTGGGGGATATTTATTATAGCAAAAAGTAAAAAATAATGTGTTTTTTTTTTTCAAAAATTGTCACTCTTTTTTTGTTTATAGCGCAAAAAATAAAAACCACAGGGGTGATCAAATACCACCAAAATAAAGCTCTATTTGTGAGAAAAAAAGGACGTAAATTTTGTTTGGGAGCCACGTCGCACAACCGTGCAATTGTCAGTTAAATCGACGCAGTGCCCAATTGCAAAAAGTGCTCTGGTCAAGGAGGGGGTAAATTCTTCCGGGGCTGAAGTGGTTAACTGACAATAGCGCGGTACAGCATCGTTTGATGCTGTACTCAATTAAAATTGATGTCCCTTTTTTCCTACGGAGTTTTTTTTATTATTGTATTTGATCACCTCTGTGGTTTTAATTTTTTGCCCTATAAACAAAAAAAGACAGACAATTTTGAAAAAAAAAAACAATACTTTTGTTTACTTTCTGCTATAAAACACATTTAATAAAAAAAAATTCTTTCTTCATCGATTTAGGCCAATATGTATTCAGCTACATATTTTTGGTAAAAAATAAAATCCCAATAAATGTATAATGATTGGTTTGCGCAAAAGTTATAACATCTACAACCTATGGGATATTTTTATTTATTTATTTTTCACTAGTAATGGCGGCGATCAGCGACTTATAGCGGGACTGCGATATTGCAGCGGACAATTTGGACACTGACACCTTTGACACTTTTTGTGGACCAGTGACATTATTACAGTGATCAGTGCTAAAAAATATGCACTGTCACCGTACTAATAACACTGGCTGGGAAGGGGTTAACATCGGGAGGGATCAATGGGTTAAATGTGTTCCTAGCCAATGCTTGCGTACTGTGTGGGAGGTGCTTTTACTAGAGGAAGGCATTGATCCATGTTCCAACACAGGATAAATGCCTTCCCTCCTGACAGAACGACGATCTGCCTTGTTTACATAGACAGACTGTTCTTCCTGTGTACGAAGGATTGGCGGGTGCGGGCAAACATCGAGTTTGCGGTATAAAGCTAGCAGGAGCAAGCCACCGGTGGCCCGCATGTGCGCCCCAGACCCGGAAGTTGAAGAATATGGTGAGTATAGTCTTTGATAATAAAAGTAGCTTAATTAGTACGTACCATCATCCATAGACCAGACCCGGAAGTGTTGGATCACGTACTAGGTACGTTATCGGGTGCAGCAGCGCCCCCTTGCCACCGCATAAGTAAGTACAACAAGTGGCTTGTGGTTTCTTGATACTCGGTGCCGTAAAAGCCCTAGTGCTTTAGTATTTTGTGATTGTAATTCATAATAGGGTGTGGCACCTTTTATACCACCCGTGTTTTGAATTTATATACATTTTATTAATAGTTCTCATGTAATACAGTATATTATGTAATAAACAGTTGGTAATCTTTAATAACTTATGTGAAGTTACTTAAAGGGTTGTGGATTTTCCAGCTGACCTTATATGAACCTACTCACACTTACACGAATTGTTAGCAGAGCAGCTTGGTCAGTGTCTTGGAGCATGGACTCGGGAAGTAAGGCATGGGTTCTCACTGAAGAGCCTACTGTACTGAAGGAGGTTAGCCTTCACAAAAGGGTGATCCTGGCCAGGTATTGAATTGTTCATTCTAATTAAAAGTTATATTTAAATATCAGGAACTGAAAATAAGAGAAACCAGTGTTCTGCTAAGAAATATGCAATAAATAACATTTTCCCAAGTGTATCAACTAGCAGAATGTAACAGCGATAATAGTATAAAACAGAAAACTTAATTATTCAAGCTTCAGTATGAGCTATATTAAATTAATTGTAAAAAGCACCACCACTTACTGAACAATAACGTATGTATATAACACTTATCTATATCCTGAGTTATATCCTGGCTCCTGGACAATGACAAAGCACCATTAGTAATGAATAATAAGACTGAATAGTAAAAGTGTCTTAAATTGTACTATACCTATAATCACCCACTTATATCATCCAAAATACATTTCTCTTTTGTCTATAGTTGTAAGCCATTGGTTTCCAAATAATATGTTTCAATACTTTGAGTCACTATCTCAGAAGAAATATGCACTTCTGACTTTATTTTGTTTTATTTATTTTTTTATATTTATTTATTTATTTTACTTTTCTAATATGCACCTTGTCTCACCACTTAATCCTTTCCCCACTTCATTTGAATGCATCCTTAAATTTCATTATTTCACCCGCTTTTTTTTTTTTGTGTTTTCACATATACTGTGCATATTGACACCCCCCTTTTTTTTCATCAACCCCCCCCCCCCCTTTTTTTTCTTCAGGATTTTCCCTCACCTTCACATTTACTCTAGTTCCTTGCACTTCACTATTTTGTCATGATAAGCTCCCGCTATACTCACCATTTTTACCTATTTACCCAGACTCCGATCATCATACTTAGTAGCTCCCCCCAGTTGGGGGACCATCTATAGGTGGTAGCACTCTGCGCTTGGTGTCCACTGAAGCATGGATAAGCAGCTGTGCTCTATCCCCAATTTTATTTCCTAAGATTTTTTTAAGTATGATGCTGCATGATATGTTTTTATGTCTCTATCTGCCGATTATTATACTATATTGTGTTCTTTTGATCTAATCACAGATAACCTCCAGATGAAGCTGCCAATGTCCGCAAAACTAGTCGAGGATAACTATATCTGTGATTAACTGTACTATTATGAATACACACCGGTGACATACTGTGTATAGTTATGATGTTTTATCTCTAAAACGATTAATTGTCTTTTGGCATCAATAAAATCTTTTGTAATTTTCATATACTTAGTTGTTATATTTTTTTATTGTACTGCGATAGTCCAATTGCCCCCCATTTCCATGGTAGCCTAGTTGGGGATTAGGCTCCCAACTTCTATATTTTCTAATATGCAGGCTTATCCTTAGTCAAGGACTCAGAAAGTACAGTTGCCCAACAAGTATTTTCAGAAAGATGCCAGCAATGGCAGCCCCCATACCTTAGGAACGGTTTACTTCAAAAGGTTAATTCACATGGGTGTTGACACGTGTCCTGCATGCTGGACTGCTGTTCACTGAATCTACACTCCCCTTGGCACTATGCGCAGGCAGCCTACAGAGGTGGCTGCAGATGCAGCAACTGCATGGACACAAAATACACTATATTGTCAAAAGTATTGGGACAGCTGCCTTTACACACACCTGAACTTTAAGCTCCCTGGCGGCATGATCAGGGCTCAAGTCCTGGGGGAATGCATGGGAACGGAGTTCCTGTACTTTTTCCACAACAGGAACTCAGTTCCCGTTAGCAGCCGTGTCCTGCAAGACTTTGAAGTATGCGAGCTGTGTGGCAGGTGCTTCACCAGCAGCTCCCGACACAGCTTGCAATAGTAAGTGTCCTGCACCATTCAGGCATTGCCAGTAGGGGGCCCCATGACAGCTTCCACTTCGATCTACCTGTCAATCACAGCTAGCTGACAGGTAGATCAGGTCCCTGCTGCTAAGAGATTGTATTTAGTCAGACCTCCCGTGATGCGCTCCTCCCCGCCGGCCCCTCCTGATTATTTTGTCTCCTTATCCTCCCCCCCAGTCTCCTGTATACTTGCTCTGTGTGTCCCGCTTAATCCCCCCTCCTCTATCTTCAGTGCCATATGATGAGAGAACCCAGAGGAGGAGCACAGCTATTCTGCTCACAGGACATGCAGGGAGAGAGGTGATCTGAGGGAGGAACATCAGTTTGGGGTGGTAAGCGGAGCACAATACCTGGCAAAGTTTAATGCCAGGAGGGAAGTTTATGTGGAAATATGTGAAGGGTTGGAATAGCAGCGAGTGTGTGTTGGAGCCCTGCAGAGTTTGCAGCCCCCCAAGCTAACATACATCTCCTAAGCAGGAACACATCACTATCTCCCCAAGCATTCTGTCCAGATAATGTGCAGTTCATTTATGACCTTTCCGTTTAACCCTGTGTTATCCAAACTCTGTTCAATGAAAAGTGTAAACTCACCACATAAACAATCTATATACAAAATAAAATTCCCCAATAAAGATCAGAACATGATGTTCACATTTGCATGGAAGCACAATTGAATGAATGCTGATTATTCAGAGAATTACCGTATTTATGTTTATTGAGGATTTTTTTGTACTAAGGCCCCTTTCACACTGGGGCGGTTTGCAGGCGCTATTGCGCTAAAAATAGCGCCTGCAAACCGACCCGAAACAGCTGTTGCTGTGTCTTCAGTGTGAAAGCCCGAGGGCTTTCACACTGAAGCAGTGCGCTTGCAGGACGCTGGAAAATGTCCTGCAAGCCGCATCTTTGGCTCGCTATAGGAGCGGTATATTTACCGCTCCTATAGCGCCCGTTCCCTTGGAAACAATGGGGCAGCGCTCCGAACCCGCCCGCAAAACGCCGCTGCAGCGGCGGTTTGCGGGCAGTATTGACCCTTTTTCGGCCGCTCGCGGGGGGTAAAACCACCCCGCTAGCGGCCAAAATGCGCTGCTAAAACGCCGGTAAAGCGGCGCTAAATATAGCGCCGCTTTACCGCCAGCGCCCCCACCGCTCCAGTGTGAAAGTAGCCTAACAGTTAAGCTTTATACACACAATACCAAAATTGGATGAAAAATACCACTTTTGAAGCGTTTGTGCATATGAGGGTATCATTTTTTTTTTTTTTTGGGGGGGCGAGTGGATCTTGGGTGGGAGTTCCCACACTTTTTTCCCCAGGACTTGACCCCTGGGTATGATTATGTCTGATTTTTGAATGTCAAAGCAGTAGATTGTAGGCTGCCTGCGCATAGTGCAAAGGGGAATGTAGATACCCCTTCTAGATTGTAAGCTTTAATGAGCAGGGCCCTCTGATCCCTCCTGTATTGATTTGTATTGTAAGTGTACTGTCTGCCCTCATGTTCTAAAGCGCTGCGCAAACTGCTGGCACTATATAAATCCTGTATAATAATAATAATGCCCCGTACACGCGGTCGGATTATGTTGTCGGAAAATCCGATCGTGTGTGAGCTCTAGCAGGCTTTTTCCGTCAGAGTTTCTGATGGAAAAAATTTGAGAGCAGGATCTAAAATTTTCCGACAACAAAATCTGATCAGACTTTTTCCGATCGTGTGTAGAGAATTCCGACGCACAAAGTGCCACGCATGCTCAGAAGAAATTTGGAGACGAAAGCTATTGGCTACTGGCCTCTACGTAGTCCCGTAGTATATTTTGCACATCAAGTCGTTTGGAACAATTGGATTTTCTGACAACTTTGTCCAACCGTGTGTGTGCAACACAAGTTTCGGACAAAATCCGTTGGAAAAAATCCAACGGATTTTGTGGTCGGAATGTCCGACCGTGTGTACAAGGTATTATACATTGTTTTGCATGGAAATTTGTTGTTTTATATTGTAGGCCTGTAATTCTTAGGAATAACTCACTTAAATCTGTCCAAGCAAGCAAGAGTCTAGTAGACATCCCGGGTGTGATAAAATTTGAAACACAAAATCATAAATTATAATAAATAACTCTAAATAATTATAACCAAATAATATAATACTTTTTATTTAATAATGTAATCAAATCAAAAACGCTGAATCTTGTCCAAACAAGGGTGCAATATTACTAGTCGCTGTAATACTAGACACCTCATATTGGTTTAGTAAACATCCCGGGTATAAAAAAATTTGAAACATGGGACTGCACAAAGTTCGACGTCACAATCAGGACAATGGAACCTGGTTTCCTTTCAGATTTTCTTTCCACTGTCATCTCGCTTCAAGCAACAAACCATGCATATCCTTGTAGGTGCTGACTTTTTCTCGGTTCGTGGGATGTAGTCCATGGAGTGATGACCAGTCAGGCGTTCTGGGATGACAATGCCAACAGCACGATATCCAGCTCTATTCACAGCCATTGATGGTGTTTGGTGGTTCACAAAGATCCGTTCGGCAACTTTCCAAATGAAGTCAGAATGAATCACAGGCTTGTCACTCTTTTTTGAGCAGAATGTAGGCATTCCACAAACATTGCTCAAGAAGATGCCTGAAGATCTTCTTGTAGTACTTATTTTGCTGTTTCCTCATTGCTGGGTAGAATGTCATTGCTTGGTTGGCTCTGTCAACACTTCCCATGGTGTTTTTGTAGTCTATCACTCCTTGTGGCTTCATGATTTCTTTCCCACCTTTCGTGCGTACCATAACAGTGGAGGTATTATGAAATGTACTCATTAGGCACACGTCTTTCTTGTCACACCATCACAGTGCCATCATTTTGCCTTTCTGCCAGGCAACCATTTCTCCAGTCTTCAGCTTCTTATTGCCAAACAATGGTGGCATGTCGCGACGGTTAGCCCTAACAGTTCCATAGGCACTGGTCCAAATAATTTGGTAAAGGGGGATTATGTTTTTCAGGGGTTGGACTTGGCCCCTTAGTTCCAGTAAATTTAGAAGACCTATTGGTCGAAACGCGTCGGGCTTTGATGATTTTGAGACCCTTATACTGCTTTTACTCTGTTTTAGTTTTGATTTTATCAATATATGCTCTGTACTGCTTGGGTGAATTCCCCTGTTTGTACCATTATTTATACCCCATACCCAATAAATTAGTGGTGGTATCACACTATTGGAGTTCCTTTTTCCGTTTCCTGCTTCCTGGTTCGTTCCTGGTGTCGTGCCCCACACGTGTGTCGTTTTGGAGGATTCCGGAATATCCAGCTGAGAGTCCATCCCAGACCTGGAGGAGTGCTGCCAGAATCCAGCTTTCATCCCTTGGGCGTCACCTACAGGAGTTACCATAAGCCTTACTGACCCACTGCCGTATGGTAGGTGGGTCCAACATCGCTGGTAAGCGTATGCATTCCATAACCATTGGAGGGTTTATATACTCGTCTATACACATTAGAATCTGTGTTTGCTGAGTTTCTCCACATACATCTCATGTGCAAGGATGATCCATGTCATATGATCAATTTTCTTTGAACAAAGGACTTTATCACTGTTTCACTATATTATATTGCACCGGACTTTCTTTCACTTCATGAGTCTATTGGCTCTATTTTTTGTTAGCGCTACACATTGTGGTTATTTGCTTGTTTGACTTTGTTTGTTAGAGTGTTGGCTGCTTTCACATATATTTTCAGGATATTCACTGTACACAGTACACTTTTGATTACAGTATTATTTTTTGGATTCATTTCATTATTATCCCTTTTTGAGTTAGCGCAGTGTTTCCCTCACTCCATTTAACTCTTAAGGCTTCAGCATACCAAGACATTTTGGACAATTTCATTCTCCTAACTTTGTGGGAACAGTTTGGGGATCGCCTCTTCCTGTTCCAACATGACTGCACACCAGTGCACAAAACAAGGTACATAGAGACATGGATGAGCGGGTTTGGGGTGGAGGAACTTGACTGGCCTGCACAGAGTCCTGACCTCAACCCGATAGAACACATTTGGGATGAATTAGAGCAGAGACTGCAAGCCAGGCCTTCTTGTCCAACATAAGTGCCTGACCTCACAAATGCACTTCTGGAAGAATGGTCAAACATTCCCATTGACACACTCCTAAATCTTGTGGACAGCTTTCCCAGAAGCGTTGAAGCTCTTATAGCTGCAAAGGGTGGGCCAACTCAATCTTGAACCCTATGGACTAAGACTGGGATGCCATTAGAGTTCATGTTTATGTAAAGGCAAACTTTTGACAATATAGTGTATATACCACAGCCTTGTGAAAGGCAACACGTGTTTGTTTTTTGAAGCTGTGATCATACGTAAGATCCCTATACTTTAAGAAGGCAATGCTATACTGTATCTCACAGTAAGGCTGTTTGGTTTCCTTTGGCCCTCTGTGTTAACAGTTGTACTTTGATGACTGTTTCAGTAACATCTTATTAGGCACCATAGGCATGTAATGTACAGTATATGAGTTCACAGTATTTTTTTCAGGAAATTAATTGATTCTGTGATGTCATAGTATAGCAAATATACACATTTGTAGTTTATGCAGAAAAGTACAATTTCTATAACATCTGGTTAATATCATACTTAAATTACAATAGTGGATTGGGATAATCTACAGTATATGAGAGGTGCTGTCACCTCATTTACTGAAAAAGCCTTTTTACTATTAAATATTAGCAGTGACACATTCAGAAATCGCATCTGTTTCTTCAGGTTTTAGCATTTTCATACATTTTCTCCATTCTCTCTATTATATAGCGCTCGTGTTTGTATGACAGGAGGTTTGAAAGTCCATTTTCTTTGTAAGGAAGTCGTAAAGCCCACTGCAATGTGAACAATACTTTCTCCGCAGGATACACTGGCAGACACACTATAAATAGAGACCTTTTGTTTGTGGATGAATTCTTGGGTCCAAGTGGAATGCAAATTATGTAAAATCAGACCTGGTCTGGAATGGGACAGAAAAGTCCCAAAAATATTGCTCGGTGGAGGAATTACATTGTGTTGCATGTTGTTGTAAACGGCTGCCCTGTTTCCGTATTCCTGTTTACCATCGTTTATGGTTTAGAAGAACTGCAACTCTTTTTGTTGGTACCTATATTTTATAATGCAACAGCTCTATCCAGTCTTATATTTTGGCCTTATTGATTTTTTTTTTATCTTTATAGCAGTTAACAATTTCCATTCTTTGCCAGTCTGGTGTGATAGCTATTTTCAGTACTATGGAAAGTCTACCCTTTGATGTGAACAGGATGCCAGGCAAGCAGAAAGTAGAGGAAGGCTGGACAGTTGCGTGTGTGACTATAGGTTTTGCCGAAATCTCACAGGTCATCATGATGAATTAGGCAGCATGAAAGGACTGCCAGGAAACAATGTCACATTCAATGATTGGGCATATCAAAATTTTTCGCTTATTTATACAAAAGACAAAGGAAACGCCAACTGCTCCACTGGCGTCCTGACCCTCTTTAAATCCTTTGTAATATGATGAGAATAAAACATGAAAAAGGCAATATGAGGATATATAGCTTCTGGTTTAGGAAAGTTCATTTGTGAGTGAGCTTAGCTGATTCGTGTATTGGCTAGGATGACCTTGCAGAGCCACTCACACTACTGTGGAGTGCAGACTGTTTTCCTCATCTTCCACTGAGGGACACAGGGATATAGAGAATCATAGATCTGTGAGTTATAACCCAAATGTCTTCCATTTACGTCTGATCGTGTATCCCTTAATTCACTCCAAGAAACAGATTTTACAGTAAGGCTACTTTCACACTGGAGCGGTGGGGGCGCTGGCGGTAAAGCGGCGCTATATTTAGCGCCGCTTTACTGGCGTTTTAGCAGCGCATTTCGGCCGATAGCGGGGTGGTTTTACCCCCCGCGAGCGGCCGAAAAAGGGTCAATACCGCTAGCAAACCGCCGCTGCAGCGGCGTTTTGCGGGCGGGTTCGGAGCGCTGCCCCATTGTTTCCAATGGGAACGGGCGCTATAGGAGCGGTAAATATACCGCTCCTATAGCGAGCCAAAGATGCGGCTTGCAGGACATTTTCCAGCGTCCTGCAAGCGCACCGCTTCAGTGTGAAAGCCCTCGGGCTTTCACACTGAAGACACAGCAACAGCTGTTTCGGGTCGGTTTGCAGGCGCTATTTTTAGCGCAATAGCGCCTGCAAACCGCCCCAGTGTGAAAGGGGCCTTAGTACAAAAATCCTGTGCTCTTTCATTCAGAAGAAAATTGGGTTATACCCACATGTCTATGATTCTCTATATCCTTGTGTCCCTCAATAGACTCCAAGGAAAATATTTTATGGTAAGCATGTAAAGTGGGGTCCCAGCTTGGGCTCCGCCTGCACATACAGGGTTGCAGGACATCACACTTGTGTTCCATCCAAACCCACATACTGTTCACGTGCACCAGATGCTGGTCCTAGACCTCTTCTCCTTATCCTCCTGGCAGGGCCGGCGCTACCACTAGGCAAACTAGGCAGCCGCCTAGGGTGAACTCCTGCCTAGGGGCGCCCAGCTGCTGGTTTCCCTCCGTGTCTGCATGCTCTGCAGGCTGCAGCATGTAACTAACTCAGTCCGACCAGTAGTGTAATTAGAGGTGCAGCGCAGCACTGGAGCCAGTGCTAGAGGAAGCAGAGCCGATGCTTCCGTTATAGTGGCTTCCTGTCACATGGGCAGGGCAAAGGGGGTGGGGTCAGGGGTGGAGCCAATGGGGCGTCAAAATTAGGTTTTCGCCTAGGGTGTCAAAAATCCTTGCACCAGCCCTGCCTCCTGGTCACTACACACATTAACTCCTGGAGCATTCTTACATAGGACTAGCTTCTACTTGTGGTCCAAATAAAAGCAACAGAAGCCCATCTAACCACTTGGGGCCATGGAACATGAACGCCTGAGTCACCTGACTTCCATTATTCTAAATTGAGCTTCGAGGGTGGTAGCTTTGCGACCTGGAGGGTATGTATAGCGTAAGTCCTACCCCATCACTGGTAAAAATGTGGGGCTCCTACGACCTATGGTTCCAGAGATATGGGGCTCCTTATGCAGCCTGTCAGAAGCTAAATACAAGGCGTTCACTTGAAATACAAGCTGACACACTCTGTTTGCAGCAGACTGGGAGGTTGAGCTCACAGTGCCTCTCACTTCTTGTCACAGGCACTGAGTTCAATGAACAGCTTGGAGTCTTGGACCAATGGTAAAGTACCATTGGTCCCAGCTGTCCAATAAAAATGCTGCAGTGGAGGCACGCCACTCACTGCAGTGTCATAGAAGGTGCATGTGTCTAAAGACAAATGCTCCCTTCCAGCCCAGCCCTCTTAACTACAAGGAAACAACATGTGTTTATGGGTATAAGATTTACCCACAATCCCATGTTTTTCCCACACAGTTAAGAGGGAGAATGATAATCTGCTGCCTGCTGAAAAGGTACTGTTATATTCAAGCTAAATCATATATTTATATGCTATATGTTATAACATAATAATTTATTATTTATCTATTTACTGTGAAATTACTGGTTAGAAGTTATAACTTCAAACTTCAGTAATTTGTCCATTAAGCCACCTGCTTGAGTACAGATTTTGAAAATATAGTAAATTACCTTAAAAACATTATATAATAATTATTTGTATATTACTTACTTATGGCAATTAACCCCTTGCCACCCGGGCCAATTCTGACACTTTTCTCCTACATGTAAAAATCATAATTTTTTTGCTCGAAAATTACTCAGAACCCCCAAACATTATATATATTGTTTTAGCAGACACCCTAGGGCAGCCCTCAAAAATTCCACTCGCCTGCTCGCAATTTCCGAGTGGAATTTAATGCAGGGTGAGTAAGAAGCGGGGGTGGACCAGGACCTTATATAGGCATGGAGCGAGGTTACCGGTGATGTCACCCGGTGACCCCTTATAATGGCACAGTCCCAGCATGCCCCGGGACCCGCCCCGGATGACCTCACCGCCCGGGGCATGCTGGGACTGTGCCGTCATAAGGGGCAGGGTCACCGGGTGACATCACCGGTGACCCCGCCCCATGCCTATATAAGTCATTGCGCACCCTGTACACAGCATTACAGCGGGAGAGAGCGTTGTGTCAACATCGGAAGAACAGAAGAGGGAAGAAGAAGAAGACGAAGTACGACCGGGCCAACGCTGGTAAAAGAGCAGGAAGAAGATAGCGGAGGAGCCCGGGAGAAGATACCGGAGAGCGAGGAGAAGAACCGGAAACCGGGAGAAGATACCGGAGACCGGGAGAAGAGGCTGGAGAGCGGGAGAAAAAACAGATTTTTTCCCCAGGTGAATGGGTAGGGGTACGATGTACCCCATACTCATTCACATAGGGTGGGGGGCTGTGACCTGGGGGCCCCCTTATTAAAGGGGGCTTCCGGATTCCGATAAGCCCCCGCCCACAGACCCTGACAACCAACGGCCAGGGTTGTCGGGAAGAGGCCCTTGTCCTTATCAACATAGTGACAAGGTGCTTTGGGGTGTTGAGGGCATGTGGCCTGGTATGGATTAGGAGGGGGGGAGCTTGCTCGTCCCCACCCCCTTTCCTGACCGGCTGGGCTGCGTGCTCGGGGTGACCCCCACACCGTTTTTTCGGCGTAGGGGATTCCCTTAAAACCATACCAGACCTAAGGGATATTGTCGCCTCTCTCTTGCGCTCGCTGCAATATGAAAATGTGTTTTTCCTATTGCAGCCAGCAGCCGAAAACCAGCGTGATCTTATTGTGCTGGAAACATTCTCGCGGTCAGGTGCTGTAGCTGCCCTAGCGTCGTATTTGGCACGTCGGACCAGCATGCAGACGAACGGGTTTCCCGATAGGAACTGGGTCCGGCGGAGTTCCGTTTCTAAAGTTTCTAAAGTCCGTCAGATTTTTGGACAGCAAAGGCCTGATGAAGCACACACACGATCGAATTGTCCAAGGGATTCGTTCCGTCGGACCTTTGCTCTCAAAAAGTCCGGTCGTGTGTACGTGGCATAAGGGTTTGTGCACACTCACTTCAAAACATGGCGTTGGACACGCTTTTTTAAAGCACTCTGATCGCCAATCAAAGCACCTGTCACTAAATAAAATGGCTAGCCTATAGTCCTGTTTACATGTTGTGCTTGGTTTGCTTTGCTTCAAAAAATGATACCCCATGTCGCTTTAGAGGTGCTTCAAAGCATCGTCAAAGCCTCCATTGAAGTCTATGACAAAGTTCACTTGAAGCACCTGAAGCTTTTGAGAGGCTTTTATTCAGCTTTAGCTTTGCTTTGTTTTGGAGGTATTGCAGGTTTGAGATATCAACACACACACACAGGGCATCTGCCAAGCTTCAGTAAAGCTTAAAAAAAGCCCCACCAAAGCATTGCAGAAGCATCAAAAACACATCAAAAAAGAATGTTGAAGTAGAAGGCGCTTTAATGTGTGTTGAAATCAAATCAAGTGTAAACAAGATCTAACTGGTTTCAACCTTCTGTACGAATTTTACTGTTTTAGTGAGTTTATTCTGTCCAAAGTATTAATAAAGTAGTTCCTGCAGAATCCTGTTATCCAGTTCTCCATTTTTTATACCAGATATGAAAAACTAGATTTCAAATACACCTGTGCTGAAATACTGAGGATGCTATTACTGACCTCCTTCTGAAAATGCTAGTTGCTTTGCTGTCACTGGCTTTAGTACTTTCTAAATCACAGCTCTGCAATAAATCTGAGAAAAACTAGAAGTGCTGAGCTGTATACTTTTTCCAGATCAGAAAATGTATTAAATATTTGATAACTATGACAGCCAGGCCAATTGGCATTTCTGTAGATGGAAGGCAGCAATATCAATCTGCGTAGTTTTTCGGTACAGGGTTCCTCTGGTGTCAGCCCACATTCATTCGGACACTCATCAAAAAAAGGAAAGTGATCTTTATTCTTCAATTACTGGAATTATAAAAGGAAATGTATTGCTTTTCATGAAGCATAGACCTAAGTCTATTCCACCATGTTTGCATTTGGTTACTAGTGATTTTTTCTTACAACATAGCTATATACTTGTTAGTACAAATCTATATGATAAACCCAAAATATTTTATAATGTTTTTATGTCCTATCAATATGTATTTTATGTTTTTTCATTGAACTGCATCAGGTTACAATTGTTCTGTTGTATGCTGACATGTAGTGGAGGTTTAGGGCCAGTACAATTTCATACCCCCCCAACCGTCCCAGATTCGCCGGGACTGTCCCGGGATTGCAAGTAAATCCCGACGTCCCGCAAATCTGTCTGGGGTCCCAGAGACCAGTTGCAGAATGAGTTCTGGCACTGGGCTCCTTTAATACAGTGGTGTGAAAAAGTGTTTGCCCCCTTCCTCATTTCCTGTTCCTTTGCATGTTTGTCACACTTAAGTGTTTCGGAACATCAAACCAATTTAAACAATAGTCAAAGACAACACAAGTAAACACAAAATGCAATTTGTAAATGAAGGTGTTTATTATTAAAGGTGAAAAAAAATCCAAACCATCATGGCCCTGTGTGAAAAAGTGATTGCCCCCTAAACTAATAACTGGTTGGGCCACCCTTAGCAGCAACAACTGCAACCAAGCGTTTGCGATAACGTGCAATGAGGCTTTTACAGCGCCTGGAGGAATTTTGGCCCACTCATCTTTGCAGAATTGTCCTAATTCAGTTACATTAGAGGGTTTTCGAGCATGAACGGCCTTTTTAAGGTCATACCACAACATCTCAATAGGATTCAGGTCTGGACTTTGGCTAGGCCACTCCAAAGTCTTCATTTTGTTTTTTTCAGCCATTCGGTGGTGGACTTGCTGGTGTGTTTAGGATCATTGTCCTGCTGCAGAACCCAAGTTCGTTTCAGCTTGAGTACACGAACAGATGGTCGGACATTCTCCTTCAGGATCTCTTGTAGACAGCAGAATTCATAGTTCCTTTTATCACGGCAAGTCTTCCAGGTCCTGAAGCAGCAAAACAGCCCCAGACCATCACACTACCACCACCATATTTTACTGTGGTATAATGTTCTTTTTCTGAAATGCAGTGTTCCTTCTACGCCAGATATACTTGGACACACACCTTCCAAAGAGTTCCACTTTTGTCTCATCGGTCCAGAATGTTGTCCCAAAAGTCTGGGGATCATCAAGATGTGTTGTGGAGAAATTGAGACGAGCTTTGATGTTCTTTTTGCTCAGCAGTGGTTTTCTCCTTGGACCTCTGCCATGCAGGCCATTTTTGCCCAGTCTTTTCCTGATGGTGGAGGCATGAACGCTGACCTTAACTGAGGCAAGTGAGGCCTGCAGTTCCTTGGACGTTGTTGTGGGGTCTTTTGTGACCTCTTGGATGAGTCGTCGCTGCGCTCTTGGGGTAATTTTGGGCGGCCGGCCACTCCTGGGAAGGTTCACCACTGTTCCATGTCTTCGCCATTTGTGGATAATGGCTCTCACTGTGGTTCGCTGGATTCTCAAAGCTTTGGAAATGGCTTTATAACCTTTCCAGACTGATAGATCTCAATTACTTTCTTTCTCAATTGTTCCTGAATTTCTTTGGGTCTCGGCATGATGTGTAGCTTTTAAGGATCTTCTGGTGGACCTTACTGTGTCAAGCAGCTCCTATTTAAGTGATGCCTTGATTGTGAACAGGTGTGGCAATAATCAGGCCTGGGTGTGGCTAGAGAAATTGAACTCAGGTGTGGACAACCACAGTTATAGTATGTTTTAACAAGGGGGGCAATCACTTTTTCACACAGGGCATGATGGTTTGGATTTTTTTTTTCCTTTAATAATAAACACCTTCATTTACAAATGCATTTTGTGTTTACTTGTGTTGTCCTTGACTATTGTTTAAATTGGTTTGATGTTCCGAAACACTTAAGTATGACAAACATGCAAAGGAACAGGAAATGAGGAAGGGGGCAAACACTTTTTCACACCACTGTACATGCATCTCACAGGGGCGCACTCTAGCAGATCACCAGGGAACCTCCCCCGCACCTCCCACACTCTAGCCTCCTGCAGGGAACCCAGGCATGCCACAGCCTGCACCCAGAAAATATGTCAGGAATGCGGGCTGGCAAACATCACTGCAGATGGAGAAACTTTGAGCCTCGCCCACCTGTTACTTATTGGGGGCAAGGACTGGAGGTGAGGACTGGACATTCAACCCTCGCAGCAAAACATAACTCCGGTCCCGCACACCTGCTGCCAATCAGAGAGCAGGGAATGGGGTTTCAGCAACTTTTCACTGACTGGAAAAGGAGAGAGGACAGAGAGTAAGGATGGCCCATTCAACATCTTTCAACAAGCAGAGGAAGTGTGTGAATATGGGAGTGTGTGTATGAAGTTGAATGGGTCTGTATGGAAGTGTGTGTGAGAATTTGTGTGTGTCTTTCTGTATGTGTTGCGCTGCCACATAAATGTGAACCCATACACTAGAAATAAATATAAAAGTACAAAATTGATATAAAGTGAAGTGTAATGTTTCATCCAGCAATGCACTTGGTTGTTCTTTCATCATCTACAAATTTTCATGAACTTCTTCAATCACCTATTTATTGATTTATTTATATTTTATGAACTTTCCATATCAATTATTTGTGGATTTGTTTATTACACTTTACTTTATATGAATTTTGTACTTTATATTTATTTATTGTTCATGGTGGTAGTTATATTATGTATTTAATTGAATTCATGGTGGGTTCACATTATTTATTAATTGGCAGCACAACACATTTGTTTTGGTGGCATTTTTTTTTATTAGTGTGTGTAGATACAGTGAGTGCTGCTCTCATTTGTTGATATCATTTTTTGTGATTTCTGTTATTGACACTTTAGAGCAGGATATTTTCCCAAGGGCAATGATACCCCTAGAGCATGAACAAGACATTTTTTGCAGTGTCTGTAACATCTAGGGGCTCATGCCACCCAACTGTCCTGGATTTGCTGGGACCATCCCAAAATTTGATCTAAATCCTGCATCCCGGCAAATTTGTCCTGAATC
This sequence comes from Lithobates sylvaticus, assembly GCA_028564925.1. NCBI lineage: Eukaryota > Metazoa > Chordata > Amphibia > Anura > Ranidae > Lithobates > Lithobates sylvaticus. The sequence continues at coordinate 498,714,010 of CM053027.1, read as the reverse complement.
CTGGAGCCCTGTTCCGGCACTAAGCTCCAGTAACTGGCCTGACCAGTTACTGACCTGATGGAGCACGCTAGCATGGACACATGGAAAACCTACCCTGCATCTGTGGGTGTCTGGGGTACCACACTCTGCTATTTGCCCCTCCCTGTACAACACAGTGCAGAGTGGACTGAAGCTGCATGCTCCTCCTCAGCGCTGACATTCTCATGTACACAGAGAGGAAGAGGAGTCGGGGAGGAGGGACACCGCTCTGCATGAGCTGCGCTGTAGAGTTTAATATGGATGGAGACTTACAGAGGAGGGGGGCACAGTGACTGGGAAAGGGGGTGGAGTGGGGCAGATAACAGCGTTGTACACTTGGTGGAGTGATTTGGCAGGGCCGGTGGTAAGAGGATATGTGTTGGGGATGAGGGCGGGCTTTTGGAGGGGAGAGAACTTGTGCTAGAAGGGGGGGTTGGATTTGAAATACCCCCACGCCACCTTTTAGCACAAATTCTTCCCCTCGTAAAGAGCCCCCCATCACATATCTGCCCCCCTACCTTCTAGCACAAGTCCACTCCCCTCCCAAAGCACCCCCAGCATATATCCAGCCACCCCCACCCCACTTTCTAGGACAAGTTCTCTCCCCTCCCAAAACACCCCCCTGGACATATCTGACCCCCACACCCCAACTTCTAGCACAAGTCCTCTCCCCTCTCAGATCTCCCCCTAGCACATATTTTACCCCCCCCCCCCAGCCCAACTTTAGCACAAGTCCTCTCTTTTCCCAAAGCGCCCCCAGAACATATTCAAAACCTGGGTTTTGTTTAACCATGCCCTTTAAGCCCCTCCCACTGTAAAATTTTAAAATTTAGCCAGACCCACTATGTGTTGCAGTGTGCATAGTGCGCCGCAGGTCTCTGCCTTCCACAAGTTTCCCTCATTCTCAAGTATGAAAGTTGGGAGGTATGCAATTTGTTTATTTATGTGATTTGGCTTTTCCATCTATCCTTCCTTCCTGTTTATTGTTAGTTAGTTCAGTCCTAGCCAGACCTCTCCTGTTTCTTTCATGTTCCCTTAAGCCTCGAACACACGATCGGATTTTCCGACGGGAATTGTGTGTTGACAGACTGTTGGCCTAAAATCCTACAGTTTGTACGCTCCATTGGACAATTGTTGTCAGGTTTTCCACGGACAAATGTTGGATGGTAGGCTTAACATTTTCCGCGGATAACGGTCTGTTGTCAGATTTTCCGATCGTGTGTACACAAGGCCATCAGACAAAAGTCCAAAGTACAAACACACGTGCTCAGAATCAATGCTCACCAAACACAACATTAGCAGAAGGTGCCCAAAGGGTTGGTGCTAAAGAGCTGAAAAATCACGCAGTACGTTCGTGTTTGTTGGCCAACAATTGTGTGCCGTGTGTGCAAGACAAGTTTGGGGCCAACGCCCTTCGGACAAAAGTAGGTGACCATACTGCCTGGTCTATGTAGGTATGTCAATGCATTAAAATGTTACTAAACCCACAACAGTAAAATAGGTTTGTATATGCAGTAAAGCATGCTTGTTATAATCACTGTGGAACCTAAGGAGTTAATCCTACCCATTGTGTAAAAAGGCTGTTTGATCCTGTCCTCTCTGATCCTCCCCTTCTTCCACTGTCCCCAATCCATCTTCTGATGATAGCACAGAGCCTTGTGGGCACTCTGCAAATGCTCAGTTTGGTATTTTGCTAGATTATTTTTTTTCTTGGGAGGGTGCATGTGATCAGCACAGGGCCAATCAGCACTGTCCAGACAGAGGGTCGGGGGTCCTGCAACCTCATAGGACAGTCAGAGGAGAATAAAAACTCCTCCTACAAGCTTTAACCAAACACTGATAGAAGTCATCTGCTGATGCGAAAAGGTATTTAGAAGTTTATATTTACTAAAAAATATTACATTTCCATGTTCTGTGTACTGTGAGAGACCAGATATAGTGAATGCAGGGTCTGGTGTTTAGTAACACTTCAAGTGGCATTTAAAACAGAACAACATTACTACTATTTCTCCTGTGACATTACCCCAGTGTCCTCTAGTTCAATTCATCCTACTTGCAGTACTCCAGCTACAATTCAGATACAAATGATAGTCTATTAAAAAATAAAGTAACAAAACAATCACTCATCCCAGGTTCTCATGCCTTCACTAGCCCCCCCCCCCCCCCTCAAGCTGTGACTGGACCGTGAAAAGAGAAGCAGCACAGTAATGAGCACATCTCTGTCGCTCTGCTTTATTTTTCTCTCAGCATGCTTTTTGTCAGCACATGAACATGAGCTCCTTGTGCTGCTTCTTTCCAGTGTTAATTTTAGTCTTAGAACTAAAATGGCATTTTAGTTTTAGTCCCATTTTAGTCTTCTGCAATTGTTTTAGTTTTAGTCATATTTAGTCAACTAAATCTCCAATACATTTTATTTTAATTTTACATCCTACGTTTTAGTTGGCTAAAATCACCAGTACATTTCAGTAATTGCTACTTTGTTTTAGTTATAGTCTTTTGACTAAAATGGCTTTTTAGTTTTAGTCCCATTTTAGTCTTCTGCAATTGTTTTAGTTTTAGTCATATTTAGTCAACTAAATCTCCAGTACATTTTAGTTGGCTAAAATATCCTACGTTTTAGTCGGCTAAAATCTCCAGTACATTTCAGTAATTGCAACTTAGTTTTAGTTATAGTCTTTTGACTAAAATGGCATTTTAGTTTTAGTCCCATTTTAGTCTTCTGCAATTGTTTTAGTTTTAGTCATATTTAGTCAACTAAATCTCCAGTACATTTTAGTTTACTAAAATATCCTACGTTTTAGTCAGCTAAAATCTCCAGTACATTTCAGTAATTGCAACTTAGTTTTAGTTATAGTCTTTTGACTAAAATGGCATTTTAGTTTTAGTCTCATTTTAGTCTTAGGACTCAAATGGCATTTAGTTTTAGTCGTATTTTAGTCACCTCAATTGTTTTCGTTTTAGTCGTATTTTAGTGGACTAAAATAGTATTCATTTAGTCAACTAAAATGTTATAGTCGTTTTAGTCGACTAAATTAACACTGCTTCTTTCTCTCACACTCCTGCTCTGTTGTACAGGAAACTGCAGGAAGTTTGTGCCAGGTCCAGTTCAGGTACTTGCTTGCTTGCATTTTTAAAAAGAAAAAAACGTAAAAATACATGTAATGATGTACTCATTTTTTTAAAGCTCACAAAGCTGCATTCTGGTGTGTCTTTTATATCTGCCTAGAAATCATAATTTATCAGTGCAAATGGTCAACAATTTCTTGGCTTGTATGTTTCTGTCATCAAGAAAAGTATACTCAGCTATATTGCGAAACCTATTTATAACCCCTGAAATAAAAAGTAATGCTGCTTTAGTGCACTTCATGTTTTAAGTGTCATTTAAATCTCACACCCATGTGTTTATACATATATATAATTTGTATGTACATAACAGAAGTGCTGTCATTGTGTCTGGTGACAGTGATGAGGTGTACAGGTCAGGATGGGGTTAATATGATCTCATTGGCTCTAGTGCACCATCTGCGTTTGTTTTATGGTTGTTCATCCTTTCCTGGCGTTGTGTCTTCTGCACCCCCTACTTTGTCCTGAGGAAGGGAGGTTTCCTTCCAACACTTCATAATGATTTCTAACAGATATTTTGCGTGACAACACTTTTAAAAAATTTGGCCAGATTCATTTCAATGTTAAAAGATGGACACAGCAAGGTCATTAGTTTATATTTGGTAAGTGGCATTAACATGCACACCGTCACCATGTAACACTCTATGCAGTCAGTCTGTAGGGGGTATGGATCTAAAACCTGCACTGCCTATGGTACGAATGGTAAAAACACTCAGTGCCCTTGCCATCAAAACAGAGCAATGTATGAAAGGTGAGCCAGGATGTGCTGCTATCTTATGGTATACCTGCTTGGCTCTGTTTTATTGTGATAGATATGAAACAAAATGTAAGTTTGATATTATTAACCCCATCATGACTGAGGGTAAAGCAAACCTTAAAGTGTTACTAAACCCAGTAATATTTAAAAATAGTTCATCCGCCCCCCACAGTGCCCACCGCTTATAAATCATCTTTTTACATTAAAATGCTACCACTATATACCTTTTTGGCTGATCTGTATTTCACGGTTACATGATAAACTGCACAGTTTCTCCAGTGCTGAGAGTTCAGGTAGAAGGAGATTTCCACTACAGTCTGTATACACGCCCACATGATGTCAATATCATGTGACCTGGCTAGCTCTGATCAACAACTACATTTTTCTCTCCAGCATAAAAGACACAACTGATCAGCGGCTTGCTGATCCGCTGAGACTGCCATCAATCAAGGCAGCTGGCGGTTCCGGACTTGGGAAGTCGGGAATGACGCGCTGCCTCGACTGATGGCAGTGACGTCAGCGGAGAGCGGACTTCAGACCGCTCTCTGCTGAAAACGGGTCGCAGGAGTGCAAAACGAATTGCACTCCTCTGACCCCTAGGAGAAGCCCAGCCGACAAAGCTTAGGCTGGACTTCTCCTTTAACCACTTCATTACTGGGCACTTATACACCTTCCTGCCCAGACCAATTTTCAGCGCTGTCGCACTTTGAATGACAATTGCACAGTCATGCTACACTGTACCCAAACTAAATTTGTTTTGTTTCTGTTACACAACTTTGTAAATAAGTAAGTTTTCTCCTTCACTGATGGGCACTGATGGGGCAGCACTGGCAGGCAGTGATAAGGCGGCACTTATGGACACAGATGAGGTGGCACCAATGAGGTGGCACTGATGAGGTGGCACTGATAGACATGTGCAATTTGTTTCGTTTTTTTTTAGTTTTTCGTTAAAATTCGTTATATTCGTTCATTCGTTATCGTACGAACGATTCGCTTTTCTTTTTTGTTGAATTGGTAATTTTCTGTGTCCCTTACAATGGCGCTGCTTAACGTGCTTCGAATGGATTGAACGAAAAAATTCGAACATTCCTAACTATTTGGGGTTTTTTTTGATTCGTAATTTTCCGTGTCTCTTACAATGGCGCTGCTTAACGTGCTTCGAATGGATTGAACGAAAAAATTCGTACATTCGTACTTTTTTTTTTTCGATTCGTAATTTTCCGTGTCTCTTACAATGGCGCTGCTTAACGTGCTTCAAATGGATTGAACGAAAAATTCGTACATTCTTAACTTTTTTTTTTTTTTTGATTCGTAATTTTCCGTGTCTCTTACAATGGCGCTGCTTAACGTGCTTCGAATGGATTGAACGAAAAAATTCGTACATTCGTAACTTTTTTTTTCGATTCGTAATTTTCTGTGTCTCTTAAAATGTAATAATAGCATACACATTACATAAAATTATGATTACGAATCTACGAAAACAATGTTACGAAAGTACGAATAAATCAATCTTACGAAAGTACGAATGTAACTAAATCTACGAAAATACGAATGCGTACGAATTTCGAATAAACGAAAATTAAACTAACGGAAAAACGAATCAACGAAAAAATAACTCTTATGAAAATACGAATCGTTACGAATACGAACACCGACAACTTACGAATTTACGAATCGTTACGAATCAACGGAAACGAAAGAAACAAAACGAAAATAAACAAATTTTTCTATTGTGCACATGTCTAGGCGCTGATAATGGGCACTAATATGCGGCACTGATGGGGCACTGATAGGCGGCACTGATATGCAGCACTGATGGGTATACATAGGTGGCACGGATGGGCACTGATAGGCAGCAATGATGGGCACTGATAGGCAGCACAGATGGGCACTGATAGGTGGCACGGATGGGCATGGATGGGCACTGATGTACACTAATTGATGGTACGGATGGATGCCAATCAGTGCCAAGCAAAAATGCCTGCCAATTAGGCTTGTGCAATTCGTTTCGTAACAAATCGAAATTCGGACAAATTTTGCATCTTTCGGACATTCGGATGCATTCGGAAGCATCCGAATAAAAAAATAACGAATTTCAACTAATATGAAAGAAATTATAGCGGATATAACGAATGTATTCGACATGATTCGGTAGTTCGTTAAAAATCAAATAAAAAACTCAAAGTACATTTTACAGTCCAATCAGCTGATTAATTTTGTGCTGGAGGTTGGATTACTGGCAAAGTGCATTCCTAAGAACTGAGTGAGAAGGGTGTTGTATTGTATTTGAGCAGAGGAGAAGAGTTATTGTCATTGTGTGTGTTAAAAGATTCAATAAACAATCGACACTCCCTGCTGTCTCTGGGATCCGTGTCTTTCCCAGCAGACAGCAGGGGCCCAGCAGGAAGTGGCGTAATTACCCGCAGATTCTGCGGATATCTATGCCCGGAAGTGGGTGCAGATACCTGTATTATACAGGTATCTGTACCCCCCTCCCCCCTGAAAGGTGCCAATTGTGGCACCGGAGGGGAGGAGGGTTCCGATGAGCGGAAGTTCCACTTTGGGGTGGAGCTCCGCTTTAATAACATCTCCTGCTTATCCCCTTATCGTAGGTTATCCTTGGATTAGACTCCATAACCCGTACATAGATTTGTCTACAGGGGAGATTATGCCCTTGTCCCAGACCTGCCTCCAGAATTGCATTAAAACTACCAAACTACTGGCCCATCTCACAGTCCCAGCTCTCCCTACCTGTTATGCTGATTTTGTTGATGTCTTCTCTGAGAAGGCTGCTTCTGTTCTTCCTCCCCACTGGTCATATGATTGTCTGATAGACCTCCTGCCTAACACTACCCCTCCTAGAGGCCGAACTTACCGTCTCACACTACCTGAGACCCAGGCCATGAAAATGTTTTCCTAAAAAAGATGGACCTTACGGCCCTGTATCGATTACTGTGGCCTGAACAAAATCACTATCCCTAACAAGTATCCCCTACCACTCATTACTGACCTCTTTAGCCATATTCAGGGAGCTCAAATTTTCACCAAATTGGATCTACGGGGAGCTTACAATTTGATTTGCATTAGTGAGGGTTATGAGTGGAAGACAACTTTTAATACTCGTAAGGGTCACTATGAATACCTCGTCATGCCGTTTGGTTTGTGTAATGCACCAGCTGTCTTCCAGGAATTTGTGAATGTAATTTTCCTTGTGTATTTGGGCCAGTTCCTACTTACGACTGTATTTGGATGACATCTTGATTTACTCTTTTTATCTCAGTGATCATTACAATCACGTCCGTGCAGTCCTGTCAAAACTCTGGCAAAACTCTCTGTATGCAAAACTTTCTAAATGTACTGTTCATGTCTCGGAAGTACCATTCCTGGGATATATACTGGCCAACACTGGGATGGCCATGGATCCTGCCAAAGTACAGGCTATCACCCATTGGGCTCAGCCTAAAGATGTGAAAGCAGTGCAACGTTTTCTGGGCTTTGCCAACTTCTATAGGAAGTTTATTAGGAATTTCTCTACTATTGTTGCACCAATTACTGCCCTAACCAATAAAGGAGCCAATGTTGCTGTTTCGTCACCCAAGGCCATTTCTGCCTTTCAAAAACTTAAATCTGCCTTTGTCTTAGCACCTGTATTGACCCATCCTGACCCCACAAGGCCATTTACTGTGGAAGTTGATGCCTCCAAGGTCAGTGTAGGAGCCATCCTTTCCAATCGGTCATCTTTGTCTAATGAGCTACGTCCCTGTGCTTTTTTCCCCAGGAAGTTCTCCAGTGCAGAGCTAAACTATGATATTGGGAATCGGGAACTCTTAGGCCCCTTTCACACGGAGGGACCGTTCAGATCCGCCTGTCAGTTTTGACGGCGGATCTGAACGGGCGCTCCATGTTAGTCTATGGAGCGTCGGATGTCAGCGGAGACATGTCCGCTGACATCCGACCCGGTCCGATCCGCCAAAAGCAGACGTATGTCTCTACGTCCAGATCCGTCGCTGGCGGATCGGATCGGGTGAGATCTGATGAAAACGGACACACTGTCCGTTTTCATCCGATCTCTCCATAGAGACCAGCGGCGCTCGCAAGCCCCTCCCCGCTCAGTGAGCAGAGAGGGACTTGTCATCCGCCGGTTCAGCGGAGATCAACGGAGAGATCTCCCGCTGAGCCGGCGGACAGAGGCGGACTCCATGCAAGCGGAGTCCGCCTCGTGTGAAAGGGGCCTTAGCCGTCAAATGCACCCTTTAGGACTGGCGACACTGTCTGGAGCGGGCTCATCATCCGTTTGTAGTTTATACTGACCATAAGAATCTGGAATACATTAAGCACCTTAATTCTCGTCAAGCCCCGTTGGTCCATCTTCTTTACCCGCTTTGATTACTATTCCTACCACTATTACCTACTGTCCTAGTTCTAAAGGCCCATACACACGATCAGACTTTTTGACAACCAACATGCAAATTAGCTGTTTTGGACCAACATCCGTCCGTGTGTACGCTCCATCGGACCAACTTTTTCCAGGTTTCATCGGACTTTTGTTGGCTGTGCGAACGGACCAACTTTCTGCCAACAAAAGTCCGATGGACCAAAGTCCGACCGTGTGTACACAAAACCAACGGACTTTTGTACAAACCAATGCAGAACCAATGCAAAAGATCAGACAACAATACAGAAGTTGACCAAAGGTGGCGATAAAGAGCAGAAAAACCAAGTGATTTGGTGAAAGTTGGCTGAAAAAGTCCTGCCGTGTGTATGCAATACCAACTTGGGGCCAACGCCCTTTGGACAAAAATCCACGGGAAAGTTGGTCCACGGTCCGATCGTGTGTATGAGGCTATAGAATGCCAAGGCAGACGCTTTGTCTTGCAGTTTTGAGCCCTGTTCGGGAACTATATCTAAAATTTATAATATCTTACCTCCAGCACAAGTGATAGGGGCCCTTTCGCCTAAACTTTCGGACTCTATTTTAAAGGTTTAGTCTACTGCTCCATCCAATCTACCCCCCAGGAAAGCTGTTTGTTCCCCTTCATCTTAGGCTTAAAGTGCTTTCTGAATCACATGATGCTAAGACTGCCAGGCACCCAGGAATTGATAAAACTTTTTCCTTGATTTCTTGCAGGCTTTGGTGGCCCTTTCTCCACAAGGACTCTTGTTCCTATGTAAAAGCTTGCAAAACCTGTGCCCACTCTAAGTTCTCAAAGGTCAAGCCCTCTGGACTACTCCTACACTTACCTGTCTCTAAACACCCTTGGACGCACATAGACATGGACTTTATTGTAGAACTAACCCCCTCAAACGGGCTCACAGCCATCTGGGTGGTAGTGAACCACTTAGGTAAAATGGCTCATTTCATTCCACTTGCCAAACTCTCCTCCTCAAAACTCTTGGCTTCTTTGTTTGTTCGAGAAATACTTCAATGCTCCACGGGTTGCCCCAGAACATTGTCTCCGACAGGGGTACACAATTTGTTTCCAGGTTCTGCTTATCATCCTCAAATGAATGGGCAAACTGAGAGGCCAAACCAATCCCCGGAGACCTATCTTTGCTGTTTTGTCTTTGATAAGCAAATGGGATGGTCCTCCTCAGCATTGCCATGTGCTGAATTTGCCTATAATAGCTGGCCTCATTCTTCTACTGGAATTTCTCCTTTTTATTGCTTTTATGGTTTTCATCCAAAATCCTGTTTGTTCTCGGACATTTCTTCTGACATTCCCGATGCTAACACCACAGTTCACACATTTTCTCAGATTTGGAGTAAAGCCCAGGCTAACTTGTCCTCTAGCTCCACTGCCCAAAAATGCTTTGCGGATCGTCTCCGCTCTCAGGCTCCTCAGATAAAGGTTAGGGATCAGGTCTGGCTGTCCACAAAAAATCTGTCTCTCAAAGTTCCCTCACAGAAACTGGCTCCTAGGTTTATTGGGCCTTACAAAGTCATTCACCAGGTAAAAACAGTATCCTTTAGATTACAACTTCCTGCCTCCATAAGGATCCTTAATGGTTTCCATGTTTCTCTTTTAAAACCCCTTCAGAGGCATACCATTGTTTCATCTCAGCCTCCGCTCATGGTCAACAAGCAGAAAGAATATGAGGTAGAACGTATTCTGGACTCCAGGAAAGTAAGGAATTCTGTCCAGTATCTGGTGGCCTGGAAGTGCTTTGGTCCTGAAGAAAATTATTGGGTGTCAGTTGCATCTGTTCTGAACTTCCTTCGCCAGAATTCAGACATACCTGCTCCAAGGGGTCCGGGGGCACCTTCTCAGAGGGGTCGGGGGGTAATGTCAGGAGCACTTAGTGCTCCTGCTCCTCATTCCAGCATCTGGGTTTTGGCTATTGCATTCTTCCTGTCTTTGTCCACCTGCAAGTTGATTGATGTGGTCAGTCGCCTGTTATAAGCAAGCCAAACGATCAGTCTCATGCTTGTGATAGACAGTGATACGTGTGTTGTCCTGATTAGGCTCCCTGTCTGTCTGCCCTGCTCTGCTAGATTGGATTTTCCTGTGTATGACTTTGGACTGGATTTTGGACTATTCCCTAAAAGCTGAGTTCAGGGAACAGTCCAAAATCCGGGCCAAAGTCATACACAGGGAAAGGGACTTCTTATGGCTTTCTTTCAACAATGGCTTTTTTTTTTTTGCCACTCTTCCATATAGGCCAGATTTGTGGAGTGCACGACTCTGCTTACCCCACTTCCCTGACAACTGGGGAAAAGACACACACCTCCAGGAGGTGACCTTGCCCCAACACCTGCCAAAACTGACAGAGACAACTTTTGCATCGGGGCTCACAAGCTTCAAGCTACGCCTCTGCATGTAGGGATTTCACTTTTGACAGCGGCTTACAGATGTTTGCTCATTGATCCATATGGTTTAGTACTAGGATATATTATACTATGACCTATTGCTGCAGATATTGACACATACAGTAAGTTATTATTATATGGCAAGTTATTAATAGATGCAATTCCAGTGGATAGTTTATCACTTCAGATCTGATGAGTCTGTACAAAGAATGCAAAGCACTCTGTGATTGGAGGAGGAGCGCATGAACAGCACAATCTCCTCTCCTCTAATCATAGAGTGCCTTACATTCATTGAAAACAATTCAAGGCATTTACTGAATGGAGGAGTAGCAGACATTTGTTGCTGACTGTACTGTACAGGGGTGAGTAAAAATCACATATACATAACACTGCAGCCATAGGTGTGCGTAGCCTTTCGAATTAGGGTGCGCACCCCAAAGATCAAACACACATGCCTTTTTCTGCAGCCTCAGTTGCACTGGACAGCGAATGAACGGGATAGTGCTCTGTGTGAGCCGCTTCCTGTTAATTCACAAACTGAAGCATAGTAAACACCATTTACAATGCTTCAGCTATGAATGAACACAGTGAGTGAGTGTGTTCACTGTGTTCATTTAGAAAAGGAAAGGGGCCAATAAATGACATATTTACCAGCCTCTTCCCCCACTCTCTATTCTGAAAACATCCCTGCAGGAGCCGGGGGAAGAGGAGGGAAGCCAGAAGCACAGCGGTAAGGGGGGGGCGCAACTAGGGGGGGAAGCCCAGGATATAGAGGGGATCGGCACCACACGCAGTGATTAGGGTGTTGCCAGACACACCTGACACCCCCAATGCATGCCTTTGACTGTAGTCTAGATATATGGTTTACACTTTATTAGTGTGGATGCATGTTTACAGTGTACATGTAAAAAATTTGTGTTTAGTCCAAAACATTTTAGCTATTGCTTATAAACCCACATATCAACAGTCAGAGAGGCAATATAGTATCCTCCTTCGGGACAATGGTCATCATACTACTACAAGGGGATATGTTTGTATGAGGTATAGAAAGCACAAACAGCATAGTAACACAATGGGGGTTATTTACAAAAGGCAAATCCACTTTGCACTACAAGTGCAAACTACAAGTGCAAAGTGCACTTGAAATTGCACTTGGAAGTGCAGTCGCTGTAAATCTGAGGGGTAGATATGAAATGAGGGGAAGCTCTGCAGATTTTATCATCCAATCATGTGCAAGCTAAAATTCAGTATTTTATTTTCCTTGCATGTCCCCCTCGGATCTACAGTGACTGCACTTCCAAGTGCACTTTGCACTTGTAGTGCAAAATAGATTTGCCTTTTGTAAATAACCCCCAATATTTTATCTTATCCCTTTATTACTTGTGTAGAGTTCTTTCAATGGAGTGCAGTACCCTCTAAAGCAGGGGTGCCCAACCTTTTGAAGAGCGAGGGCCACTTAATCGACTTGGTAACCAGTCGCGGGCCACAATGAGCAAAACGGGTGGTGGGCATGTCAGTGTCCACTCTGCATTTGGAGAGCGGACAAGGACGCAGCCCACAATACTTTTTAGTGGAGCGTATTGGAGATAGAACACAAGTCGGTTTATGTCTGGCACTGCTTAGAGGTGAATGGAGGGTCCAATCGGTCGGAGTGACCATGTGAAAGGGGTCCAAGGCTGCTTTCACAGTGATGCGCTGAGGTTTACCCACACCACGTGTGCAACGCAGTGTACCTTTGGCTTTCCTGCAGTTTGCAATAGACTTCTATTATAATATTATTCTGCAGGTTTGGTGCACTTTCAGAAAGCTCCCCAAACTCGCAGGTAATAATAAAAGTCTATGGCTCAGTGCAGGTAACCCACAGGTAAGTTGCTCTGCACCTGAAGATCAGTTTGAAAGCAGCCCAGTAACCACTGCAGAACAGATATGCCCATATATACACTGTGATTTTAGTAATAAACTGACCTTTAATAACAGTATTCTTTCTATTCTCTAACAGAGCAGGAGGTCACGGGCCACATCAGAAGGCTCCGCGGGCCACATGTGGCCCCCGGGCCACTGGTTGGGCACCCCTGCTCTAAAGAGTGATCTATGTTCCAGAGGGCATTTGACGGGCAGGAAGGTGGTGTTATATCACTGCCTGATTTAACCCACAGTCATTTAAAGGGAAACCTTCAGGACAGATATATGGTAGCTGCCACTGCCAACTTGGGTTTACTGGTGCAAGTTCCAAGCTGTCCTCCTTATCCTTACATTAGAAAGTCACTGATTCTTAGTAAGTATATTGGTCATGAGTCCCACTTCACTGCCTGCATACAGATTCCTGTTCAATGATTGTTAAAGTGGTGTTCCGGACGTTTTTTTTAAAGTCAGCAGCTACAAACACTGTAGCTGCTGACTTATAATAAGGACACTTACCTGTCCAGCGATCCCGTGATGTCGGCCGCCGAATGGCCCCGTTGTTTTCTGGGACACACACGTGTCCCAGAAGGCAACGGGGGCACTCACCGAAGAGGAGGAAGTGCCGCGGAATAGGAAGAGGCAGATTAGGAAGACTGCCTAGCAACAGCAGTTTCAGGTACGTTAAAAAAAATTTTTTTTTTTTTTCTTTAAAAATATTAATGCATTTTTTTTTGGGTGGCCCTCCACTTTAAATAGGTGTTCCAGGATGAGGATAACAACCCCTGGGGTTTGCACCTTTAAAAAATAGTCAGCAATGGCAGCTCCCCCACTCTGAAAATATTATGTAAATGGTTGCGCTTTAGATTTATAAATTGGCTAGATCCATGAAAATCTTTAACCTTTCTAACCACACTTTTCAGAGCAAGCCATCGAACACAACAAACTGTATACTTCTTCCACAAGGTGGCAGCACATTCACTAAACTAAGAACAGTCAGGACTTTAGATAAGTCTTCATTTTGTCTCATTTGTGAAATTTGCACTGTGGATAACTATATTAATTCGCCTTTTTTTACCTAAGGCAAAAAAAATAAAAAAATGATATATCCTGCAATCTGAATGGGTATGAACACAGCCTTTATTTTTATTTTTTCCAAGTCCTCCTTGTAATATAGTTGTATTACCTTTGATTCTGCCATTAATCTCTTGATTTTCCTATTTCATTAGCAGGCAACAATTAACACACATAGAGCTTTCATTTGGTGGTAATTTTTTTTTCTGTAGTGAAATCACACTATGGACAGGGTATTCTAAAAGCAGTAAGCCAAAGTTAAACCAAACATGTCATATATTGCAACTTACCAATCTTTAGATGAGGTGGCTGTATTACTTTTCTTTTTTTAGTCTTCTCCCCTCTGTTTTCACCTGGTGATCTGGACAGTAACACACCTCCTGTATTAGAGTGCCTATACTCTGGATGAAGTATCATCAGCATTGTCAGTCTGAGAGGGGGGGGTGTTAGATGTACTAGCAGATTTAAATACACTAACACATTAAAGCCAAATTCCAGCTCACACTTTATAAGCCGTTAGAGCAAACGTTTTTTCTTTTTTTTTCTTTTACATAAATAATTAAAAGCCGATCATTGTAAGCACCCTGTCAGTGTTAAATGGTCTGTCTCAACCCACTGCTACATTTGCAGGACAGCTTGCTCTGTCAAAAACAACAGACTTACTGGCTGGATCACCAGGTGAAAATAAATGAAAGAAAGCCTAAAATAGATAATGAATGCAGCCATCACATTACCAAGAATCGGTAAGCTGCAATATAAGAAATAAGTGCATTATATATGTTCATTTTTATTTTGCCCGGAGTTCAGCTTTGAAGCTAGGATTAAAAAAACCTCTGGCCACTTTGAAGCAATAAATTGTTAAAAGTGATAAGCAGTTTGAGGGCCAGTTCACACCAGATGCAGTTCCGTGAAGCTCTGTTGGCTGCTGCTTCTCCTCCCACCAGTCCTTATGCAGCTGAGGGAATGTGATCACTTATTAAAAATGGAAAAAAGATATTTAGAATGCTTTTTTACCTATAAAAAATGTTTTGCCTTTCATTTCTATTTTAAATCGAATGGGTTGTTTTACAAGGTGACCATTTCTAATTACTTTAAGTGAGAACGTCAATGTGACAGCCAAGTGAGAGGCATTTTCAGAAAGGAGATCATCAGCAATGGCACTCTTTCTTTTGGTCAGGGGTATTTTTGGAGTTCTGATAGACCAGGAGAACCTCTGGACACAGTTTAAAATGTCGAGGGGCTGCTAGGATGCCCTCATGACCACTTTGGATCAAATAAGACCATCTAAGACCGAGACTGAAGAGAAACTAATTCGTCTGCTAATTATAATGTTACTTTAAGATGAGAAAAAAAATAATAGATGGATTGAAGCGAAGTATATACAATGTTCCAAAACGTTATAATGCATAGAATGTATCATCTCCATACCTGGGGCACTCCAAAGAAGACCTGGGGGATGAGCCCTGAGTAGCAGAGTCTGCTTTTGGGCTTCCTTTAATGTGGTTATCTATGTCATCTAATGCCTGGGTACCTATTACTTTAAAAGAAAACTATGGATATTTTCAAGCAGCGTACTCTGCATTATTATTGTAAAGGTAATCTAAAAGTAATTCTAGATGATATTTTCCCAATCATACTCCTTCACTGGTGTATATCCTCCCTCTAGTGGCTATCGGATGTCTAACAAGACAAAACGATTTCTAAGTACTGAAATAACATTTTAGCTTTCAATCCATCTGAGCAGCCTAGAGCAGGGGGCAGTGGCATCACTAGGGTTGGTGTCACCCGGTGCAGTATAGATCCCCCTCCCTCAGTACTGACCCCCCCACTAAGTACGACCACCCTCCATCAATATAGACCCCCCTTCCTCAGTATAAACCTCCTCCCTCAGTACAGACACCCCTTAAGTGCAGACCCCTCCATCAGTACAGACACCCCCACCTCGGTGCAGACCCCCCCAGCATTCCAGACATCCCCCTCAGTGCAGACCCCCCAGTAGTACATACACCCCCCCCTCAGTGCAGACCCCCCCAGCAGTACAGACATCCCCCTCAGTGCAGACCCCCCAGTGCAGACCCCCCCAACAGTACAGACACCCCCCTCTTAGTGCAGACTCCCCTCAGTACAGACATCCCCCTCAGTGCAGACCCCCCTCAGTACCGACACCCCCCAGTGCAGACCCCCACAGCAGTACAGATACCCCCTCAGTGCAGACTCCCCCAGTGCAGACCCCCCCAGCATTACAGACACCCCCCTCAGTGCAGACCCCCCCTCAGTGCAGACCCCCCTCAGTACAGACATCCCCCTCAGTGCAGACCCCGCAGTGCAGACCCCCCAGCAGTACAGACACCCCCCTTAGTGCAGACCCCCCTCAGTACAGACACCCCCCTGGGTGCAGACCCCCCCAGTGCAGACCCCCCATAGTACAGACACCCCCCCTGGGTGCAGACCCTCCCCAGTGCAGACCCCCCATAGTACAGACAACCCCCCAGTGCAGACCCCCCATTTTACAGACACCCCCCCAGTGCAGACCCCCCATAGTACAGACACCCCCCCCCCTGGGTGCAGACCCTCCCCAGTGCAGACCCCCCATAGTACAGACACCCCCCCCAGTGCAGACCCCCCATTTTACAGACACCCCCCCAGTGCAGAAACTCCCCCAGTGCAGACCCCCCAGTACAGACACCCCCCTTACAGACCTCAGATACACACAGCGGTGTGTGTCCCTCAAGCTCCTCCTCCTCTGTGGATGTAAACAGAGAGGAGGGGGAGGCGGCTTTGTTCCGCTCCACTGAGGGACACAGCCTCGGCGACGGTGAGACACAGGGCAGCGGGCAGTTTTAGAAGTGCTGCTACCCACGGGTGTCACCCCTTTGGCGTGTGTCACCCGGGTGCGGCCCGCACCCCCCGCACCTGCCTAGCAATGCCACTGGCAGGGGGGCTCATAAACAAACTGATCCCCATAATCAGGTCCTTAGGAGCAACTGTGAGGGATGATTATCAACACTTTCAATGTCAGAAGCATTTATTTCAACACACAGAAGTTTTTGTGTGGATGATTACTTAAAGCGTTTGTTACCCCAACATTCCATATTCTTGATATGTGCCTGATGTACTTGTATTAGAAAGTATCCTGTTCTCTTTGTATTGCTTCCTTTGTGTGAAATCCCTGGTGTTCCTGCCAGTCCTTCTGTTTTCCTATTAGAAGCTGATCACACTAAGCAGGAGAGCACAACATGGTCAGTTCTCTAGCTGTGCTGGGAACTCAGCCTGCTCTCCTCTAATGAAATTACTTTTCCTGACACACACACCCCCTGCACAATCATTCACTGAGATGCTCAGTGTGCTGTTGCTTCTCCTCCCCCCCAGCTCTTATGCAGTTGAGAACAGAGGGAATGTGATCACTGTAAAAAAAAAAGAAGGGAAACAAAGGGTATGTTTAATGTTTTTTTATATCTATGCACAAATGTTTTGCCTTTCATTTCAATTTTAAACTGAATATTTTATAAGGTCATCTTTAACAATCACTTTAACCACTTCAGCCCCAGAAGGATTTACCCCCTTAATGACCAGGTCATGTTTTGTGATACGGCACTGCGTCGCTGCGTTAGCATGGATGGTGGAATCTGTTCAATAATTGCAGGTTGAGCAATAAAAACTATATGTGTCTGGCCAGCTTAAGAGGGACAGGAAATGAGGGTAAATCTTCCTAAGGCTAGCCATACATGTTCTCTTGTTCAACCTCATGGATTAAATGAGAAAAAAAGGTAATTGATTTCCAATCTCCCATGCTGTCTATTGTATTCAGACAGCCGTGGGTGCTGTGTATCTAAACAATGACTGCAGTTTAGCCCCCCTCCTCCTTCCCCCACAGCTGGCCCATTCACAGAGCGCTTCGCACATGCGCAGTAGGGAACTTTAGAGAAGATGGCAGCGGGAGCACCCGATAGCTGATTGAAAAATCTGCTCGGGTGAGGACACCGCTGGATTTCTGGACAGGTAAGTGTCCTAATAATAAACGTCAGCAGCTACAGTATTTGTATCTGCTGACTTAAATTTTTTTCTGAAGGAGCATGGAGCTCCTCTTTAACATCTGACAGGGGATCTAACCCTTCCACATACTAACCAAAAAATAATAATAATATTGTAATAAGTGGCAGGATATTTGTTTTTAACATTCTACTGTATATTTCAGGTCATGACGTAGCAATGCCTTAAATTAAATGCATAGTGGTTAGTGGATACAGTATGTGACAGTATAAAGTATTTTATTATGTATGCATATTTGTATTCATATGTCCAGCCAGTAGGTAGTGCTATAGGCTCCTTTTCCCATGTTTTCCAGTTTCTTCTTACCTCCTGTCCCAAATAGCCTTTTTACAGAGTTTAGTAGATTAAGATGAAATTACATACTTGTGAATAGACATGTGTGGTTCATTTCGTTATGAATTAATATTCGGGCAAGTTTTTCATTATTTGGAAATTTGGATATATCCGAATACCCAAATTACATTATAAACAAAGTTCCCTGAATGCTCCAAATAACAAAACAAAATTTGTCCCAATTTCCGAAATTCAAACTGAAATTCGAATAGAATTTTACATCCAATTCCATTTGAATTCGAACTGTAAACATATTTCTGAAATCAAGGCGAGGAGTGACGATCAGCAGCATCTCCACGCAGGGGGACATGTAGGAATGTAATCAGGGCACTGATCATCAGTGCCCTGATTACAGTATAGTAAAACAGTGTCAACATACATAAAGTGCCCACCAATGCCAGCAATCAGTGTCCATTAGCGATGCCAGTCAGTGCTGGCAATCAGTGCCGCCTATCAGTGCTGCCCATCACTGCTGTCGATCAATGCCCATCAGTGTCGCCCATCAGTGCCACCCGTTAATGCCCATCAGTACCGCGTATCCATGCCACCTGTCTGTGCCACTTATCCGTTTCCACCTATCAGTGACCACCAGTGCCGCCTATCAGAGCCCACCAGTGCCACCAAACAGTGCCCATCAGTGCCGCCTATCAGTGCTCATCAGTGCCACATATCAGTGCTACCTATCAGTGCCACCTATCAGTGCCCATAAGTGCGGCATATTAGTGCCTCCTCATCAGTGCCACCTCATCAGTGCCCATAAGTGCCACCTCATCAGTGCCCATAAGTGCCACCTCATCAATGTTCACCAGTTCAGCCTATCAGTGCCCATCAGTGCCACCTCATCAGCGCACATCAGTGAAGTTGAAAAATTACTTAGTTACAAAACTTACTGACAGAATTAAAGTAAAAAACATACCACCAAAAGAAAGCTCTATTTGTGTGAAGAAAATGATGAAAAATTTGTTTGGGTACAGTGTAGCACGACCGCGCAATTGTCATTCAAAGTGCTAAAGCGCTGTAAGCTGAAAAATGGCTTGGGCAGGAAGGGGGTGTAAGTGCCTGTTAGGCAAGTGGTTAAAGATTACCTGATGTTTGTAACATAAAGGTTCTTGTTCAGACACCTTATGTCTCCAAACTGTGCCTTGGCATTCTCACTCTTTGACACATGCCCCAGTTGAGATTACAAGTGGTGGTGACTACCTTACATTGCATTGGCACAGCTTTCACTATCAGGAAGCAGGTCAAGAGCGATGATGTGCAACTGATACTGAAACAACCACATGTACACAGGAAGTACGTAAAATAGGCTGGAGGAGATCAGCAGTATTGAGATGCAAAAAAGGATTAAAAAAAAAAAAGTAAAAAATATTTTTTATTTTTAAAACAAAATGGTTTATGGTACACAGTTCTTTAGCAAGCTGAATGTCCTGAGGTTTAGATCTACTTTTAAGAACCAATAGTATTCAACATATGGAATTATAATTTATTTTTCTGTCAATTGTGCAATCATTCTTTATGACTACAATAATTACTACAATAATTATATTTACTATTAATATCAATCATTATGGGAAGGACACAAAAATTGTATTTGCTTTATTTTAGCATTGAAATAACTTTTTCCCCTAATCTTTTAAAGCAAACGAAAACATTCAAGTTTTAAAATGAGTATGTGCCTAAACAACTGCTATCATCTTAGAGTTATGACTATAGGCCTGAATATGCCACAACGTATTATGATTCCACTCTACATGAGGGAACAGAGGGAAGATCAGAATGGGGAAATCAAACATGTAAATTAATTCTCAGTAGTGCTCCAAGAAGATCAAAGCTGCAGAATTTACCTTTTGCTCCAATTCATCTTCAGATCCTATAACTTTTCATGTCTGATGTAAAAACATTACTTTTTTTTTTTTTTACAATAGTTATAGTGTTTGCTTGTTTTTGGTTTTCTTCTATCTATTTTTACTTATCCAGGGAAGGGAAGAGACAGTTTACAACGCTGAATTATAACAATGACTGATCAAAATATCCGTCTGTCTGTCTATCTATCCAGTGTATAACCAGGAGTTGGACAAAATTATGGAAACACCAGGTAAAAGAACAAAATTCTAATATGTTGTTGGACCACCTTTGGCATCCAAGACAACCTAAATTCTCCTGGGAATTGACAAATATAAGTCTTGGATGGCGGATAATGGAATTTGATACCATTCTTCATACAAAAATCTTTCCATTTCTCACAGAGATGCCACAAAATTGATCATAGTGGCTCTATGATATTGAGGTCCGGCAACTGAAGCACCCAGGGAAGCTGGGAGACTTTGTTTACATGCCCATCAAACTACGATTTGACAACACCAGCTGTGTGAGTCGGAGCATTAAGGTCTTGGTAAATGGCACTGAAACAATGTCTGCACCATTGGGTGCACATGGTTGGCCAAAATTTGTACATAGTCGCTGGCAGTGACCTACCTTTCAAGATGATGATGCCTTCTGCAGAAAACAAAGATATGGCTGCCCAAACTTTGATTGTACCGGCACCATGCTTTACCATTGGTACAAGATGATCCTGGTCATAAGCTTGGGATGGTGTTCGCCACACGTAAACACGTCCGGTGGTTTGGAACAGTGTGAAGCTTAATTGACCGAACCATATTACAGTCTACGATTTGTGGGTTTTGCCGCACTCTCTCCTCTTCTGAGCATTAAGTGGAAGCTTTGCTTATTTGCCTGCTCCCCCCCCCCCCTCCGGTGCTAGACATGTGCAGAACGAAAAAATGTGTTTAGTTTCATTTCGGATAGATTTGTTATGTTACGAATTTCATTTTGTTATGGAATTCATTTAGTTTAGTTTCGTAATTCTATAGTTTTGTTTTGTTTTCGTAAAATTTAGTTTTTGTTAAAATTCGTTTCATTTATTAATGTTCTAGCGAATTCCAACTTTCAGAATGATTAGAATTCAAATTGGTCAAAAAATCCCATGGAGGCGGATCTTTTTTATTTTATTTTTCGGTCCATCGGCGGAGCAATAGAAGAAGATGAATGGACTGCGTGGGACATTTTTATTTTTTTATTTTTTAATAAAGAACTCCCAAATTGTGTCTTCACTTTTTTGTGAAATGGTACGGGTACAATGTACCCGTTACCATTTCAAACGGGGGGTGGTGGGATCTGGGGGTCCCCTTGTTAAAGGGGGCTTCCAGATTCCGATAAGCCCCCCTGCCCGCAGACCCCCACAGCCACCAGGCAAGGGTTGTGGGGATGAGGCCCTTGTCCCCATCAACATGGAGAGGGTGCTTTGGGGTAGCCTGTGGCCTGATACGGTTCAGGAGGGGGGCGCTCTCTCACCCGGGCCTGCCAGGCTCTTTTACCCGGGCCTGCCAGGTTAAGTGCTCGGATAAGGGTCTGGTATGGATTTTTGTGGGGACCCCCACGCCTTTTTTTTTTATTTTGTCACTGGGTTCCCCTTAAAATCCATACCAGACCTGAAGGGTCTGGTATGGATTTTAAGGGGGTCCACTATGCCATTTGTTTTTAAATGTGGCAAAGGGTTCCCCTTAATATCCATACCAGACCTGAAGGGCCTGGTATTAAATTTGGGGGGACCCACACGCAATTTACAAAAAAAAAATTGGTTTGGGGTTCCCCTTAGTATTTATACCATACCCAAAGGGCCTGGTAATGGACTGGGGGAGATCCCATGCCGTTTTTTTCAATGACTTATATCTGTATTGCTGGGACCCGACAATTCATTATAGCCGCGAGTAGTTTTAAATTACTTTTTTTCCTTTAGAAATGTAATTTTGTGCAGGGATTGTTCTAAACACTGGAAAAATGCGCCACTTTACAGGCATACTATAGACACCCCCCAGGTACGAAATTTAAAGGAATATTTCACTTTTATTGTTTCACTTTAAGCATTATTAAAATCACTGCTCCTGAAAAAACATCAGTTTTTAAAACTTTTTTTTGCATTGATACATATCCCCTGGGGTGGGACCCAGGTCCCCAAATACTTTTTATGGCAATAACTTGCATATTAACCCTTAAAATTAGCACTTTTGATTTTTCATGTTCATGTCCCATAGACTTTAACGGTGTTCCCGTGTTCAAACAAATTTTTTGCCTGTTCGCATGTTTTGCTGCGAACCGGACCGAGCAGTGTTCGGCTCATCCCTATTTTTGATATGATTTAAGTTTATGGGCCAAAAGGGTGTCAGTTTTTCTTGCCTTAATATATGTAGCGCCGACACTTTACTAAAGTGTGCGCTATATATGTAAATTTAGTTTTCCAGAGCTGTAACAGAGTTCTGGGGGTTAATTGTACAGGTTTTTACTTTGGCATTAGTTTGGCTGGGCTGTACTGGAGTTCTGCCTGGTCATAGGTGCAGTGAGGCACCTGTGACAGGCTGAGAACCAAGCCTGGTTGGACATGTTAGGTACCAATCTTTCCCAGAGCCAAACAGTGGGCACGTCTGGCACCGCTGTGTAGTTTGGGAAGGGGTATTTAAGATGCTGAAGTGACGTGTTCAGGGTTCGGCTGCTGCTTTTATTCCTGGTTCCAGTCCGGACCAACCCCATGAGGGGTCCCGGACCCAGGAGTGTCTGCCGTCCCCGTAAGCCTGGTCACCCTGACCAGCCCCAGAGGCCCTCATAATCTGGGGTGGGGATCCGTCCATTCCCAAGCCTTGGAACTGGCTAATTCGATGCCAGTAACTGAATCAGGATTCGGAGGTGTCCTGGTGTGCTCTCGGCATTGGAGAGACATGGCAACTCGTACAAGCGACCAGGGAAAGACTCTTCAGAAAAGGGCCAAGAAGCTGGCTGCTCGGTAAGAGCCTGGGAGCTGAAGTTGTATGGACACTAGAGAATCCACACTTCTCACAGTATCGCCGAGAAGGCCCCAGGTACTGTGGGAAAGGTTCCTAACTTATCTTCAGTTACAATCTAGTCTGTGGCAGAGACTTTGCAAATTTTCCGAGTCACATGTTGGCTGCTAAATCTATGGTTAGCGGTTTATCCAGCAGTGAAGCGCCCAGTTGCGAGTGGCTACTCTCTGGGCTACCTAAGAGACATTCAATTGATGTCAGCAGTTCAAAGTGCCTGAGTTTTATCACCCATGCCCTGTATTCCCAATCGAGAGACTGTGTTATAGTTGGATGTTACCCCTGCAAAATAAAAATCCTCAAAAGGACTTTTGTGTGTCAGCATGTGAAGTTACTGGGTACTAACCCTGGGAACCCCTAGACAACAAACGACGAGCTACGAGGAGGTAATTGGTAAGCCCAGAAAATTCAAGGTCGCCTTGAATAGGACATAGGAGCCTTCTTAAGGCCAGAAGATTGTAAACCTGTATGGGTTAGCATATTCTACCAAACATTGGGAAAAATTACCGCAGCCTATTGAGGCTATCAATCCATTGAGTCAGCAGGATTCGGTACTAGATCTGGGGTTCTGAAACTAAAAAAAAATATGAATGCAATATATACACTAGGGGGAGAACCTCTGGGGGAATCTAGGTTGGAAAAGGACCTAGTAGATGATAGGCTCAGCAATGGCATGCTAACAAAGCAATCAAAATATTGGCATGTGTTAAAAAAGGGATTAACTCCAGGGATAAAGCGATAATTCTCCCGCTCTAGTATGCTGTCCAGTTCTGGGCACCAGTCCTCAGGAAGGATGTACTGGAAATGGAGTACAAAGAAGAGCAACAAAGCTAATAAAGGGACTGGAGGGTATTAGTTATGAAGAAAGGTTGCGAGCACTCTGAACTTATTCTCTCTGGAGAAGAGACGCTTGAGAGGGGATATGATTTCAATGTACAAATACTGTACTGGTGACCCCACAATAGGAAGTTTAACAAGACACGTAGCCACTCATTAAAACTAGAAGAAAATAGGTTTAAACTTAAACTACATAGAGGGTTCTTTACTGTAGGAGTGGCAAGGATGTGGAATTCCCTTGCACAAGCGGGGGCAGGGGCATCAATAGTTTCAAAAAACTATTAGATAAGCACCTGAACGACCACAACATACAGGGATATACAAGGTAATACTGACATATAAACACACACATAGGTTGGACTTGATGGATTTGTGTCTTTTTTCAACCTCGCCTACTATGTAACTATAATTATAAAGGGGGGAAGTATGGGACTTTGCATGAGAACATCCTGGGAAAATAGGGTCTCCATCCCTATCAATTGCAAATAAAGGGGGAGATTTGGGACTTTAAATGAGGCACATGAGTGGAAAACACATTGGATCAAAAACACAGGTTTATTGAGAATATACATAAACGCAACGCATGTACAAAAACAAATAATTGGTTGAATGATCATCATAACCAAACCCAGTGTTGGGTAATAACGTGTGGATATGAATCATAGAGAAAGTTATACAAACATCTTGGCCAGTTGGCTCCATATAAAGATATAAATTACCATTAAAATTGGATGAATCACATCATATATAACATAATGCATCTAGGATGGGCTGTTGGCGCAACGCGTTTCGGCGACTATATCGCCTCATCAGTAGAAAATGCATGTCATCTGTAAAGACATTGTACATATGTATGAGGGCCAGTATAATCTATTCATATTGGTAATTTCCTGAGGATGGCCAATCTGCTGAAATGCAAAGAGGCTGAGTCACGTTATCGTGACACACTTCCGCCTACACATTCAATCTGGAAATCAAGCCTTCACTGAGCCAGTAGCTGTATGAACTAACCAGGTGAATTACACAGATTTACTTATACCTGCTGTTCACTCTGGGTGCCAGGACATTAGGCACTCATACATGTGAGTTGAATGCCTTATATTTTTTGGAATAAAAAGTTCTTCATCAACGGTACTGCACAATGAGGCTTTTTCTATTATATCTATTTATATGAGGAACATTCACCTCTGCCAATCATCGGTCCAGAGGACATCCACAGGGGTTGCCCCACACGCGCATTTGACCTAACTAGCGATAGTTGGTCAACTCCCAGTGGTGAGTGCACATTTATTAGGGGGGCACCCTATTTAAAGCACTTAAGAAGCATGGAATCATCCATCTATTATTCAAGTCACAGCACTAGATACTGTTTCAATAGCACAAGCACCTTTTTTTCACTGGGGACTGTTTGATTAATTTTATTAATTGTTGCCAGTGTATCACCTATATTTATTACCTGTATGTATTTTTTTTTTAGCATTTAGCGTGATATACTTTTTATCATATTCTATTTATAGCTCCCCTAATTTCGTGTTAGTGGAAGTTTCACGCTTTTCATTTTGCGCTTTTCAGTTTGTTTCTGAACGGCCGTTCGTCAACAAGCCATGTCGCGGAATCGGAGGAGATAACGTGTTATTTATTATTGGCCTCGGAGTTATTGCTTTGACCCAAGTCCAGTCCAGGAACAGGAGGAGGAGGATTTCTTGGACTTGGTTGCTTTATTAATCGTGACCAATTATGTCATATGCCTTTGGTGCGGGAGCTCCAGGAGAATAATCCAGATGATTTTTGGAATTATCTCCGGATGACGGACCCCTGCTTTCACCAACTCTTGGCATTGTTGACCCCCTATATTAAGAAGCAGGACACATGCATGAGGCTTTTATTTTTTGGTTGAATAATGATTTGATTTGTTATACTTTCTATATTTTTGGATGCATAGAATGCACTTTTTGGTTAAAGTGGAGGTCTGCCGAAATTCTTTTTTTTTTAAGTCAGCAGCTACAAATACTGTAGCTGCTGACTTTTAAAATAAGTACACTTACCTGTCCAGGGTGCCCGCAATGTCGGGACCCGAGGCCAAACTGTGCCTCGGTCATCGGGTGCCGCCGCCATCTTCTGTAAGGGAATAAGGAAGTGAAGCCTTGCGGCTTCACTTCCTGGTTCCCTACTGCGCATGCGCGCCGAATGGTCCCTGCTGTCTCTGGGACCTATGTGTCTCCCAGCAGACAGCAGGGGGGACAGGAAGTGGCGTAGACCCCTCGCGGAAGTCTATGCCCAGAAGTGGGTGCAAATACCTGTATTATACAGGTATCTGCACCCCCCTCCCCCCCTGAAAGGTGGCAAATGTGGCACCGGAGGGGGGGAGGGTTCAGAAAAGCGGAAGTTCCATTTTTGTGTGGAACTCCACTTTAAGTTCTATTGGCAAATAGCATGTCTAATTTTATTTGTTTTCTTTTTTTAATGCACATTAAAAAATTGTGTGGAATAATACTTGGCTATGTGTTTTACTTCAAATGACAGTTTGGGAGTAGACGGTTACATTTTAAAAAATACAATGTGAAACTAACAAGGGACGCCAACATAGTTATAGCTTTGATCTTAAAAACTAGGGGATAATGGTGTTGTGGTAACTTGCACCAAAAAAAAAAAAATAACAAGCATAATAATATTATTCTTGATATCACTAGGAAAAAAAAGCCTTTGAAAATTTGTTTGCAATAACTCCATCAGTATCACCAGAAAAGCAGCTTCATTATTATCCCATTAAAGAAGAAGAGAATTGTGCGCTGCATTTGGAGATTTCATAATTTGCCACGTCACAAATGTTAATTCTCCATTATGAACGCTAGTTTACAAGACCGACCGCTTCTGGCTCATCCTTGCTTCCGAGCATGCGTGTTTGTACTTTGGACTTTTGTCCGAAGGACTTGTGTACACACGCTCGGAATATCAGACAACAGACATTTGTCCGTGGGAAATTTTAAAGCCTGCCATCCAACATTTGTCCGTGGAAAATCTGTCAACAATTGTCCGATGGAGCGTACAAATGGACGTATTTTCCACCAACAGCCTGCTATCACACAATTCCCGTCTGAAAATCTGATCGTGTGTGTATGCGGCTTTAGTCCTGTGTCTTTCTGCTGCTCCGTTCTGTTGTCTGGGGACTGCATGCAGAACATTTTTTACCCTAATGCATAGAGTGCATTAAAGCGGTAGTAAACCCCCCCAAAAAAATGGCCCCCGGGCAGTTTAAGTAATAATGTGCTAGAGTGCATTGCATACTAGTGCATTATGACAGACTTAGCTGAAAACAAAGCCCTCCAGCGGCATACTGTCACCAGTTCGTGTCCCTGATCACCGCCACACCAGTTGTATGATGACGCTGTACTGCACTGGTGACAGTATGTAAAAAAAGAAAATGTGATAATTTTTTTGTCAATTATGACAAAAATTACTTCAAAAAACCTGCCATGCCTCTTATTAAATACCTTGGACTGTCTAATTCCTAAAAGGGGGTCATTTGGGGGGTATTTCTACTGTTCTGGCATTCTAGGGCCTCAAGAAATAGGTGTGAACCCAGCCTAAAGGAATGTAGCAGAATACATTTTATCAAAAAAAACAACAAAAAAAAAACACAGTGGTGATTAAATACCACCAAAAGAAAGCTCTACTTGTGTGAACAAAATTCAAAAAATGCAGTTTGGGTACAGTGTTGCATAACTCAAATTGTGACAGCACTGAAAGTTGAAAATTGGCCTGGGCAGAAAGGGGGGGGTGGGGGTAAAAGTGTCCTGTATTGAAGTGGTTAACCTAAATTAAATAAAAATCAATATACCCCTAAAATAAATAAAACCCCCAAAAATACAGCACCCAGGGAAGCTTTGCAGCAAAAAAAAATAAAAAAAACAAAGAAAAAAATAAAAAGACCACAATGTTAAGAAAAAAAAACAGCAGCCAAGGTGTTGATTGCCCAAAAAGCTAGTAATCAGAGTTAAAGTAAAGTTTTCTTGCCCTATATAGTTAGCTTTCAATGCACTGACAATATGGCTGCTCCATGCTCCTATTTTATAAGAAAAGACCCAATGACTGGTCATTCTAAAGCAGCTGACCGAAGTTCAAAGACTCTCACCATATTCCATTATGTTTTATGGATGGGCTGGCGAGTCACCCCTAACCCAAAGCTCAGCTATTCTTTATAAAAAAAAAAAAAAAAATCAGAAAAAAATGTATTTTAAAGCAGAGGTTCTAAATTATATTGAATATATATTTAAATTTTAGTTGTATGCTTGGGAAATATAATTAAAGCTAATGTAATAAAACTCTAATTCAGGGTCGGCAAGCCACCGATCGCAGGGGTTGTGAAGGGGGGAGGAGGGCACTACAGTTGGGGGGGTGAGGTAAAGCGGGGCAGAGGACACATCTATGGTGGTGGCAAAGGGACGGAGGACACTACAGTGGGAGTGATGTGAAGAGGGACAGAGAGCACTGTTTTGGGGGAGCACAGGACACTACTGTGGGGGAGAGGGGGGGCAGAGGACACTACAGTGGGGAGTGATGTGAAGGGGGCAGAGGACACTACAGTGGGGGGGGGGAGGGGGCAGAGGAAACTGCTATGGGGGCAGAGGACACTGCTATGGGGAGGCACACCACTGTATAGAAAGGCAGAGGGGGAGGGGGCAGTGTGGGAGGGGCATGATGTGAAGTGGAGCAAAGGACACTTCTGTGGGTGGGGGTGGTATGAAGTGATGTGAAGTGGGGGGGCAGAGGGCACTACTGTGACACACATTGGGGGTTATTTACGAAAGGCAAATCCACTTTGCACTGCAAATGCACTTGAAAGTGCACTGAAAGTGCACTTTCAAGTGCAGTCGCTCTAAATCTAAGGGGTAGATCTGAAATGAGTGGAAGCTCTGCTGATTTTATCATCCAATCATGTGCAAGCTAATATGCTATTTTTTTTTTCTTGCATGTCCCCCTCAGATCTACAGCGACTTTACTTCCAAGTGCACTTTCAGTGCACTTTCGAGTGCACTTGCAGTGCAAAGTGTATTTTCCTTTAGTAAATAACCCCCAATGTATTCTTCATGTTGTGTTTTTACTGGGGGCTTGAAAGTTATTTATTTTTTAAAAGGGTGCTACCCGCCAAGGATCTTTGAATTCTTCCATGTTGTCCAGATATATCTCAACCTCTGAAAGGTTGCATACCTCTAAATTATCTCTCCCCCTTAGGGTTCTGATTCCCTCATCCTTAAAAAGATCCCAGTCTTGCACTCGCTTAGACGAGCTGCTACCTCTTTTTTGCTTTGAGCAATACAGAGCATCCAAATGGGCCAGCAATTTTAAATAAAGCTATTGTGCACAAGAAATGGTTAAATGTCAGGCAATATAAGAGAGCATAATTCATCATAACACAGATAATCCTCATGCTGTGCTTTTCCCACTAAATGAGAGGCTTTACCAAAAGATGTTTTATTCAGAGGCTTGTATTCAATCAGTTATCTTTTCCATCACTCTTTGAGATGTGCGGTTTTGATTAGATATCTTTATGGAAATTGGGAGCCAGAAGAGACACATACTGCACATGGTCCTCATTTGCAAAAGACCAAGGCCGGATTTCCACTACGTAGGCTGTAGGCACACAACATTTGACACTTATATCAACACCCCGCTGCTAGAATCAAGAAATTGTCAGAGTTGGTCAGGTCATCTGAGTCCAGGTGACAGATGCACCCCGTTGGGATCAGGAGTGCACTGCAAGGTAGTGGACCCTACGACTGACTGCTGCAGATGGAGCCAGGGGCGTAACTATAGGGGGTGCAGCAGTCGCGAGCGCATCCGGGCCCTTGGCTGCAAGGGGCCCATGTGGCCCTCTCTACATATGGCCGGGGGCAGCATAGGCGGTTAGGCACCGGGCGCACGGGTGGTTGGAGGTGGGGGGTGACTAGCAGAGCTCCATGCTTGACTACCGCACTGGCTGCTCTTTAGTTGTGCATTCCCCACACAACCTGTGTCCTCTGCCGCTCCTCCGGGTCCCCCTCTCCTGCTCCATGCAGTGCTGCTCAGTCCGGTGTCTGTCCTCCCCAGCCCCCTGAGTCCGGCTCACACTGCACTGCATGCTTCTCCAGGGCAAACAAACTTTAAGCACACAGATGCAGTGCAGCCCTATGAGAGCCGGCTCCCCAAAGGACACCTCATGCTTGTCTGCCAGCACCCCCCCCCCCTCCTCCCCGTCATACACAGATGTTGACAGGTCTTTCTGGGAGATATGTCCCCTAAGGACATGGACCCCATCTCCCCTGGGGACAGGGCCCAGTTCTCTCTAAAGGACAGGGACCCCATTTCCCTTGGGGACAAGGACCCCATCTCCTCTGGGGACATGGCCCACTTCTCCCCAGAGGACAGACACCCCTATTCCCTTAGGGACAGGGACTCCTACTTACGTGGGGACAGGGACCCCATCTCCCCTAAGGACAAGGACCCAATCTCTCCTGGGGACAGGGCCCACTTCTCCCAGAGGACAGGGACCCAATTTCCCTTTCCCTTCTTCCTCTTTGTCTCAAAGGTGTAACATCATAGGTCTGTTTAGACCTCTGATATCTCACCAAAGTCCCCCAACGGGACTCCTAAATTTTTTTTAAAAATAATAAAAAAAACTACTGATATCAGTGGTGGAACTACAGGGCTCACAAAAAACGTACATGTGACCGAGCCCAGGAGTTCCACCACCCGACTCGGAGGGAAGGGCCTCGGCTGGGGTTCAGGGGGGCCCTTCATGGTTTCTTGCACCGGGGCCCTGAAGGTTCTAGTTACACCACTGGATGGAGCTCTAGGTGATTCAGGAGAGCAGGTATTCTGGAGCACCAACACGGATTACACTGGGAGCTAGAGCATGAGATTTCCCAGGGCACGGAATCTAAGAGCCAGCGGGTGTTCACCAGAGGCCCCTAGGGGTGGGGATGGATTTAGCTGCAGTCTGGCTCCAGGTCGAGCCCCCAGGGCCTCCCAGCTCACGCTCACGGTAGACTACAGGAAGGTAGAGAGGAAGCAGCAGACTGCGACAACAAAGGATAGTCAGGAGATAGCCAAAGTTCAGGACAACAAGCAGATAAAGATAGTCAAGTAACGCGTCAAGGTCGGGATATGAAGCAGACAAGGAAAGTCAAGAACAAGCCAAGATTGGTAACTAGAATCAGACATAGAACACACAGCAAGGAGCACACGGAAGTCAAACTCAGAATATTGATCAGCAGGGCTGGCTTTCAGTGCACAGGTTAATATAGAGTTCCCTGATAGGGGCTGGGGTGTAGTCATGCTTTGAGGGGAGATTACTTAAGCAGCCAGGTGAAGGACCGCTGATCTCTCAAGCTGAACACATGGAGAGGTAAGCTGACAGACAAACATTACTGCGGATCCATGACAGTTTTCCCAATTGCAATTTTCTAGTTTTAACTGGTTTAGAACGTTCCGACAATGTGTAACTAAGCTTATATGAAATGGCTGTATTTCCATTGCTGATGGCCAACAACTATACAGAAAATGTAAAGAATGAGAGCAACACATGTTTATAATAGGTGCAGTATAGATGTATTAGTCTTGATAAAGTATCAGTTACAGCCAATGCATTTCAGGGGCTCACAATTTCCCTTTTATTAGGCTTGAATGAAAAACATGCAGAGAAATGCCACATCTTTGCCTCTGCAGCCTTTAGGCACTGCCCATTGTGCCCAATGGCAAAGCCAGTCCTGCTGATGACACAAAGCTGGTTTCTGAATGGCTTGCATTAGCCAACTCTAGATCTTGTCTGTAATTTTTTTAAATTATTCTTTCTATTTGAAACTTTATTTACTCGTTTAATTGCTATCCACAACCTGTAGTTACCTACAGTATATTGCCATACATGAGGCCTCTACTGGGGGAATGTTAATCTGTTCGTCCCTTAACAGCTAGTAGCCGAGCGCAATATCAAAAGGCAGAATAGCCACTAGCTGAAAAAGCTTTGAGACTAAGCTGTCTCTGACAGCTCTGGTTCCCACTAATGATCAGAAACCAATGCAAGTGGTTCATGATTATGCAATCGCTATGTCAACTATAATATAAAGAACATGTGCTGGCTGCAGATAGGTATAATATCCTTTAGCATACAGATGCCACTAACAATGGCATTGTACTATTTAACCTCCCTGGCGGTATGATTATTTCAGATTTCTGATGCTGAAAGCGGTACAATTATTTTGCATGGAAATTTGGCGATTTATATTGTAGGCCTGTAATTCTTAGGAATAACTCACTTAAATCTGTCCAAACAAGAGTCTAGTAGACATCCCGGGTATGATAAAGTTTGAAAAACTAAATCATAAATTATAATATAATAAATAACTATAAATAATTATAACAAATAATAATATAATAATAATAAAAAATTATTCAATAATGTAATCAAATCAAAAACACAGAAATTTGCTCAGTTGCAGAATTGTTGCTGTCATTACTTTCAGTGTCTGATGACGGATTTCCCCACAAATCACTATCTCTCATTCTGCAAGTGATTCTAATTTATTATTGCTGTTTTCTAGCTGGTCTAAGACCACTTTTGATTTAACCGCTTCAGCACCGGGCCATTTTACACCCTTCCTTACCAGAGCACTTTTTTGCGATTCGGCACTGCGTCGCTTTAACTAACAATTGTGCGGTCGTGCAACGTTGCACCCAAACAAAATTGATGTCCTTTTTTTCCCAAAAATAGAGCTTTCTTTTGGTGGTATTTGATCACCTCTGCGGTTTTTATTTTTTGCGCTATAAACAAAAGAAGAGCGACAATTTAGAAAAAAAAACACAATATTTTTTACTTTTTGCTATAATAAATATCCCATTTAAAAAAAAAAAAAAAACGTTTTTCTCCCTCAGTTTAGGCCGATACGTATTCTTCTACATATTTTTGGTAAAAAAAATCGCAATAAGCGTTTATTGATCGGTTTGCGCAAAAGTTATAGCGTCTACAAAATAGGGGATACATTTATTCCTAGGCGGCCGGGAATGGGAGGACGTCATATGACGCCCACCCAGGATGGGAGATCCACCTTGTGGGCATCATATGTACATGGGCGGGTATTGAAGTGGTTAAAGGGACAGTTTTGGTTGCTATGGACAATCTCCAGTTTCCGGGCAGAAAGAATAGGATACCCGCGATCGTCTAACGGGAAGGCTAAAAGGGGAGATGCAGAAGTAAACAGCATCTCCCCGTTCTGTCTAGCAACAAGTGACACTGATCTCTGCTCCCTGTGATTGGAGCAGAGATCAGTGTTCACTAAAACACAGCCACGCCCCCCAAAGTTAGTAACACACCCCTAGGAACACTTAACCCCTACACTGCCACCCCCTGGTTAACCCCTTCACTGTCAATGTCATTTACACAGGAATCAGTGCATTTAAATAGCACTGATTGCTGTATAAATGACAATGGTCCCAAAAAGGTGTCAAAAATGTCTGATGTGTCCGCCATAATGTCGCAGTCACAATAAAAAATCGCTGATCGCCGACATTACTAGTAAAAAAAAAAATTATTAATAAAAATGCTATAAAACTATCCCCTATTTTGTAAACGCTATAACTTTTGCACAAACCAAACAATAATCGCTTATTGCGATTTATTTTACCAAAAATATGTAGAATACGTATCGGCCTAAACTGAGGAAAAAAAAATAATGTGTTTTTTTCAAAATTGACACTCTTTTTTTGTTTATAGCGCAAAAAATATAAATCGCAGGGGCGATCAAATACCACCAAAAGAAAGCTCTATTTCGGGGAACAAAAGGACGTCAATTTTGTTTGGGAGCCACGTTACACGACCACGCAATTGTCAGTTAAAGCGACGCAGTACCGAATCGTAAAAAGTGGTCTGGTCTTAAGCCAGCAAAATGGTCTGGTCTGAAAGTGGTTAAAACAGTGTACGTATATGGTCTTAAGAGAAGGTATGAAAACTACTTTGATCGGTAAATTAGTCTGTTTAGAAAAGATTCACTGAAAAATATGCCAAGTGGTTCCTTCTTCAGAGTTTTATGGGCACCTTAAGCTATACCCAAGATAGGAATTTCAGCAATGAGAAAGAGGAAACTCTTGCTACACCCTCGTCTGAGCTTCTACCACTGGATGAGATGCTGCAGGACAACTTTAGACATCACTGGAACCTGGAAAGTAAGTGTGTTTATTTACAATTTAACTTCTTACTCGCATGCAGGGTGAACTGGTTAAGGGTCCGAGGAGCCCCTAGGTAGAGGCAGGTAGTTGGTACATTAGCCAACCTTGCCGAAACTCCCTTCCAGGCACTAGAAGTTCAGAAGAACTTGGCCATTTGCTTTTTGGAACTGGCCCATCACAATGCTGAACGGCATACGATCAAGTATCAAATTAGCGGGGGGCTGCATGCTCACTGCTCCCCTGACATACCCTTACAATACCAGCCCACATGTCTGGTGTGCTGGAAAGGATATGTTGTAAAAAATAGCTGCAGCTAAATAGTAAAAAATTTGTTTTCTTACAGGGAATGTTACATCAAAGAAATTTTCTATTGAAGATCAGATATTGTACCATGCCAAGGAATATCATTTTCCCTGAGCGAATCATTTGCATTTCATTTAGTTTAATACATGGGGTGAATGCTTCCGGTTCGGGGATCGGCCGGAAGTCCCGATCCAGCCACCAAGCTTCAGCTCTCCATCCACAGGGACCCCATCTTGCCCTATGGCTGACGGAACAGTATGGCTGCTGTCAGCAGGGCAAGGTAGGGCAGTCCCAGCTGAACTGTGTACCGGAAGGAGTTCCCTACAGGAACACTCCGGTCACCTGGTCTGGGACGAGCGCCGGCCGACTTCCGTACTACGTCCGCGTGACGTCAGCACGGCGTGACGTCACACGCCGTGCGCATTTGGCGCCACGGGGGGAGACCATTTAAACCCAGTCTGACGCTGAGCCAGACTGAGGTGGACGTGAGGCTCGGGACTCTCAGGGAACGACCGAAACAGGTAAACTGATCCAACTAAATCTCTTAAAAAGTGGACATTTTGCCCACTGCAACTCTGAACATATGGAACTATTGCAATTATCTTCAATATTCTTTTCATAGGCATTGGATGATATACCTAGCCCCTGTTGAGGGGCAGTATATGGGCTGACCAGCCATCAAACCTGATACGCTCTGATGCCATATATACTCTATGATAAGGTAGGGGACCGCTACCCCTCTATCTTTTGGGGATCCATAAAATATATTGGATATGGTTCCTATGTACTTTTATTGGGGTCTCTCTTTTCTTGTTTTGCTATATTTCAGAAACTGCCTTGGTCTAGTGGACAAGCACTCAAAACAAAGATCTAACAGCTCCCGTTCTCTTCCCCCCATTTGTTTTTTCTTTTGGGGGGGTATTTGACCCGAGCCTCTCACAAGTACAAATTTTTACAAGCTTCCGTAGAGGTAGGTAAAGCCTGACAACTGACATTGGGCATGGTCATACTACTTTCCTACTTTACGAATAATTATAGTCTATTTGAACATATTTGTGGTTAATAAGTACCTTTGTACTTCACAGGCCTTACAAATACTTTATTGGAAAAGGAATAGGACTTCTCTCTCCCCCTACAATTCCCCAGCCACAATTTCTGGTGGTGATCGCTGGGTACGGCCCTGTGCGGGTCCCTATCTGGGGGGTGTTCCAGTGTAACCATCGGCACCCTTCTTTGGAAGCCTAACCATGCTTATGACCCCTATGACATTGGAGGTAGGGAATCATGCATGTGTAAATTGACTTCACCAAACATTCCTGTCACCGCACATTCTATGCAGCATATATAATGTTTTAACGATTATCAACCATTTTGTACATACTAACCAATATATTGTTTTGTATACATACCATAGAATACGCAAATATCTCCAAAAAACCTTCGTCCATCTACAAATATATCTTATCCTTGTCTCCTGATGAAGCCTATTTGGGCGAAACATGTCGAGCGATTGGACAAGTATCACGACCTGTGTATTTTGAATGTATGATAATATAGGTGTTCCACTAGGAATTGTATGCAGTACCCTTGAACCCTATGATTCATATACCGCTGTACATGGAGTCTAATAATGTATTTTTTCTTTATTTTTATGTTAATAAAACAAGCAATTTTATCGTACCTTTATGAAATCGCTTCTTTTGCGTTTGTACCATAGACAGTCCCAAATCTCCAATAACTTCTTTACTTAATACATGGGGTGAATGTTCACCAAAGAATTGTGGCCAGTGTCGGATGAAATACCTATTGAATTTTTCATAAACAGACTTCATAAAGTCGTAGTCAAGTAATCGTAGTCAAGTAAAAGCGGATCTGCACACAATTTTAGTTAAAGTTTAAAGTTTAAGTTACGCTCACTGGTTTAGAAATGTAGCACAGAGTGCTCAATGGACCTTTTTTTTTTTTGTTCGTACTTTTAGATATGTGGCCCGGTCTATGTGTTATGTCCCTGCGGCTGTGGGCGGGAATTTGTCGGGTATCTGCATAATTTCCTGTCCTCGCCACACTGTCTCCTGGGATCTCGTGTCATTCATCCCAGGAGTCAGTGCGGAGAGCCGCCGCAAAATCTCGCGGGATTTCAACGGACATGACGTCATTACGCCCGCTCTCTCCCTGTTCTAAGAGAGCTTCACATCACAACGGGGGGCGGGAACTTCCTAAGATGCACTCGTTGTGATGGCAACAAAGATGTTTACGTCAGTCGGTGCAGTTACCACTGAGCTTGCGCGGGAACCAGCAAGGAATGCTGGTACATCTACTGTACTGGAACAAGGAAGTGATTGCTTTTGGGCTTCAAATGCCCACAAGCAAGATGAAAACTGCTGTATATTATTTTTATAACTTACGATTTTAAAGAAAAATGGACATGGATACCAGAAAAGTATTTTTCTAATAGTCAATGGTTCCTTTTTAAAAAGCTTTGACCATTTGGCCATGCATGCAATCGCATTTTTCGTCCAGTAAGACATAGCCACAAATCAGAATTCACTCTGCAGAATTCAAGTCCTGTATAGGAAGGATTGTGATTGGATGCTGGGGTTTACTGCATAGGAAAATTTGCATTTGAAAAAAACAAATCACATTTATTAAGACCACATATGCTTATACTGTAACTAAGTGAAGACATTTCCTTTCGGGAGGAAAGAGAAAAGTATTTATCAAGTTGCATATTAAACGACATAGAAAGTTGCCTTGTGAAAAAAATGGGGAAAAAGTGTACTTAGTTTCAGGAGAAATGAGGCAGATAAACTTGAACTTTCTCTACCTCCTCCTTTGTTTTCCCATGGGACAATGCAAGTTACCCGCTGCTGCCTGTGTTTTATCTGTCCTCTAGCGGAATAGTTGAAGATTATTGAGGAAAACAGGGAGAGTTCTCCGGCAGACATGTGAAGGCCCAGCACATCCCCTATGGTTTTCTGATTGCCATGTCTAATTTGTTCACCCTTCGCTAGAAGAGTCTTTGAAGCTGATTTGGTTAACATAATAACACAGATCTTCTTCCACTTGTTTCTCATCCAGGGAAGGGAATGTATCTCATAAGCTTTTCTATAATATATATTACTTAGCTTTGTAAAACAGAAGGAGCAATGCTCTCTTATCATACTTCTCAACACTAAGACAGTCTACCTACCTAAATCAAACTACATCATGCTGGTTGCTTAAATAAAAAATAAATACAAATAAATATATATTAAATATACACTATATTACCAAAAGTATTGGGATGCCTGCCTTTACACGCACATGAATTTTATTGGCATTCCAGTCTTAGTCCGTAGGGTTAAATGACATTCATACGCGTCTTAATGGACCTTGCTTTGTGCACTGGTCCAAATCATTTGGTGGAGGGGGGGTTATGGTGTGGGGTTGTTTTTCAGGGGTTGGGCTTGGCCCCTTAGTTTTAGTAAAGGGAATTTTTAAGGCATCAGCATACCAAGACATTTTGGGCAATTTCATGCTCCCAACTTTGTGGGAACAGTTTGGGGATGGCCCCTTCCTGTTCCAACATGACTGCGCACCAGTGCACAAAGCAAGGTCCATAAAGACATGGATGAGTGAGTTTGGGGGGGAGGAACTTGACTGGCCTGCACAGAGTCCTGACCTCAACCCTATAGAACACCTTTGGGACAAATTAGAGTGGAGCCTGTGAGCCAGGCCTTCTCGTCTACATCAGTTCCTGACCTCACAAATGCGCTTCTGGAAGAATGATCAAACATTCCCATAGACACACTCCTAAACCTTGTGGACAGCCTTTCCAGAAGAAATTAAGCTGTTATAGTTGCAAAGGGTGGGCCAACTCAATATTGAACCTTATGGACGAGACTGGGATGTCATCAAAGTTCATGTGTGTGTAAAGGCAGGTGTCATAATACTTTTGGTAATATAGTGTGTGTGTGTGTGTGTGTATATTGACCAACAGCACAGCCAAGCTAATGACTTAACTTTTCGCTACTGCAGTTATGCAAAACAGCCTGGTGACCTCCCTACCCTACAGCCTGTCACAGGACAATAATGTGAACAGAAATAATCATTTAAATTAGATGTAAACCATAGCTGGATAACATATAGAGCACTGTGTTTGATAAACCATTTACCTTAGAGAACACCTTACCTTACCTGAGAGAACCGGGATCTGTGTGTTTACACACATAGATCCCGATTCTCGCTCTGTCATGAGCGATCGCGGGTGCCCGGTGGTCATCAAGCCCACCAGGTA
The DNA here is from genome assembly GCA_028564925.1 of Lithobates sylvaticus. Lineage (NCBI taxonomy): Eukaryota > Metazoa > Chordata > Amphibia > Anura > Ranidae > Lithobates > Lithobates sylvaticus. The sequence goes on along the minus strand of CM053027.1, from coordinate 498,675,446 downwards.
CTCGCACCGGCTCCAGTGGTGAGCTGAGGGCATGCGCGCCCCCTAGTGGCCACAAGGCAAAGCGACGTAAGGCAATGTCGTTTTGCCCAGGGGAGCCAACCTGCCGCAGTACAACTGCGGTGCCTGGTTGGAAGGGGTTAAAGTCTCCACTGGAAGTGCATGTGAGTTCATGTGACAGGGTGACAATGCAGAAAGAGCATTTGGCAGACCGGGGTAAGCATTGTCATACCACAACGGGAAGTTCTTTAACAAGAGACATGAGTTATCATTTTAATGAAAACTGCTTTCAACGTTCCCCGGACACAGCTTGTTGTTTTGGCGATGCAACACCCAGCCTGGCACGCTGCTTCACATTTTCTGGGATTGCCCAAAGATCAGACCCTTTTGGCAACAGGTTCTAGGGATTGTACACTAACTTACAGACTTCTCTCTTTTTAACAACCTAGCTGCAGTGCTCCTTAACTTGGCTCCTATGTCCAGTAATGCCGCGTACACACGAGCGGATTTTCCGTTTGAAAAATCTTGGATGGTTTTTTCCGATTTAATTCTGCTCAAGCTTGGCTTGCATACACACAGTCACACAAAAGTTTGCTGAACTTTTGCGACCGTCAAGAACGCGGTGACGTACAACACTACGACGAGCCGAGAAAATTAAATTCAATGCTTCCAAGCATGCATCAAATTGTTTTCCAAGCATGCGTAGGAATTTTGCACGTCGGAATTGCTACAAACGATCAGAATTTACCGCTCGGCTGCACTCGGAAACCCTTAGAAAGGCTCGGAAACACTCAGGAACTGAGTATTTCTGAGTGTTTCCAAGTATTTCCGAGTGTTTCCGAGTATTTCCGAATGGCCTGAACCGTTCTGAGTGTCACCGGCGCCCCCGCACGGCTGGCCAAATGCGGTACTGCACAACGCAGAGGCTTGAAAACCCTGCTCGTTTTGCGAGACAACACTCGCGAACCGAGTCAGGATTTTAAAAAAATAATTGCTCGTATTGCAAAACGCTTGTTAACCGCGTAACTCGCAATCCGAGGTTCCACTGTACTGTAGCGTAATAAAATGCCAGTATAAAATGAATAAAGATTGAAAAGAATGATTGTAACAACATGTATTGCATTCAGACACAGTGACATCTTGTGGTTAGAGGAAAAATTACAATCAACCATATATATGGTAAACTGTACACACACACAAACAAAAATGTAATTAAATAAATTTATACAGAACATGATTAACCACTTGCTTACTGGGCACTTAAACCCCCCTCCTGCCCAGACCAATTTTCAGCTTTCAGTGCTGACGCACTTTGAATGACAATTGCACAGTCATACAACACTGTACCCAAATTACATTTTTATAATTTTTTCCACACAAATAGAGCTTTCTTTAGGTGGTATTTAATCACAGCTGGGATTTTTATTTTTTGCTAAACAAACAAAAAAAGATGGAAAATTTAGAAAAAAAATAAATCATGTTTCATAGTTTGTTATATAATTTTGCAAACAGGTAATTTTTCTCCTTCATTGGTATGCGCTGATGAGGTGGCACTGGTGGGCACTGATAGACTGCACTGGTCGGCACTGATAGGCTGCACTGATGGGCACTGATAGGCACAGATAAGGCAGCACTGATAGGCACAGATAAGGCGGCACTGATGGGGACAGATAAGGCGGCACTGATGGCCACAGATAAGATGGCACTGATGGGTGGCCCTGATGGGTGGCACTGATGGGCACTGATAGGTACCACTGATAGATGGCACTGATAGGTGGCACTGATGGGCACTGGTAGGTGACACCGATGGGCACTGATAGGTGGCACTGATGTGCAGCACTGTTGATGAGGCACTGATTGTGGGCACTGATAGGTGGCACTGTGGGCACTGATGGGTGGCGCTGGTGGGCACTGTTGTCTACTGTTAGGTAGCACTGTTAGGTGGCACAGGTGGGCACTGAGGAGCTGGCGGCAGCTCTCCGTGATCGGGACTGATGTCCCTCTCACGGCTGTCAGCACGTGGAGAAAAAATAGCAGATTAACGGCTCTGTTTACATCACATGATCAGCTGTCATTGGCTGACAGCTGATCACGTGGTAAGGGGTCGGATCGACCCCTTACTCCGATCTGTGATCCAGCGAGTCTCATAGACTCGCTGATTACATTGCGTGCCGCACACACCCTGCAGGAGGCACGCAGGCCGCTCGGGCACGGGAGGACGTCAATAGACATACTCCTAGCAAAGCAGGTCCACGCTGTAGCTGTCATTTGGCTGTAGTGCGGATCTGAAGTAGTTAAAAAAGAGAATAAATGAAAATAAAAATAAAAAGGCTCCTACCCCAGCAAACTATTGAATGTTAATGGGATTCTTTATTTCTAGTTAATTAAACCTCTCATCATGCATTACTGATAAATGCGTTTATATCCCATTCCACAATTTATTAACTGATTGCCAACCAGCCGCTGCAGTTACACTGCGGCAGGTTGGCTCGGCTGTGTGAATCGCCAAACTGGTATGGCCGTCCCTTTAAAGGCAATAGCAGGTGCGCGCGCGTGCCCGCGACTCATCGCCAGAGCCGATGCACGTGGCCGGTGGCCACGATGTCCGCCGGCCACCCTCGATCACTCCACAAAGAGCCAGAACGGGATCTGTCAATGTAAAAAAACAGATCCCCGTTCTCACAGGGGAGTAGAGAGATCTGCTGTTCCTAGTGATAAGGAACAGCGATCTCTCTCCTCCTCCAGTCAGTCCACTTCCCCCGCAGTTAGTTACACCTCCCAGGGAACACATTTAGCCCCTTGATCGCCACCTAATGTTAACCCCTTTCCTGCCAGTGTAATTTATACAGTAATCAGTGCCATTTTATAGCACTGATCGCTGTATAAATGTCACTGGTATCAAAAAAAAAAATCGCTGATCACCGCCATTATTAGGAAAAAATAAAATTACTAATAAAAATGTGTTGTCTATGGACTGAACGATCGATACAGGTGGTTGAACAAACGTGTTGTTTAATCGCCAGGACCCCACTACTTAATCAGCAGGCAAGATCTTGTGATCATTTAAAAATATGGCTAGTAATAAATGTAATGGTCCAAAGGGTGAGGGCAGGGGCATTGCTAGGTCTACAAAAGATCTGGGGCTAGAGCCCATAGCAGCGTAGTAAAAAAAAGTCATACGCTTGGGCGGGCATACACATGTATATACAGTAATATACGTGTGTGTATATAGCCTCAGAGAGCCCCCCACTTACATCAGGGTCCCATGAGAGACCCCCACTTACATCAGGGTCCCCAGAGAGCCCCCCTTGCATCAGGGTCCCCAGAGAGCCTCCCCCTTGCATCAGGGTCCCAGAGAGCCCCCCACTTACATCAGGGTCCCAAGAGAGACCCCCCTTGCATCAGGGTCCTCAGAGAGCCTCCCCCTTGCATCAGGGTCACCATAGAACCTCCCCCTTGCATCTGGGTCCCCAGAGAGCCCCCACTTACATCAGGGTCCCCAGAGAGCCTCCCCCATGCATCTGGGTCCCCAGAGAGCCCCCCACTTACATCAGGGTCCCCAGAGAGCCTCCCATCACCTTAGGGACCTCTGCAGAGACTCTGGGCTATAGCCCCGAAATCCACCCCCTAGCAACACCACTGGGTGAGGGTAACCAGGGCAGATTGTGAAGTAACAACTGTATGTGTTGGAGAATATATGTTTTGTTGATGTGTGTTATATTACCAACAGCCTTGAGGACGCTTACTAATAATGTGCATTTTAAAGATTGAACAATCTATTTGAAGGAACTAAAATAAAAATGATAATTATTTTATAAGTTGTTAGTGTCATAGATAATGTATATACTGACAGTTAAAAGTCCCGCCAACAATTTTTGTTTGTTTTTGGTTTTTCTTTCTGAAATTGTTATTAACTGCAAAACTGTTCAATGAACAATATTATTGTGCAGATCTTGGTAAAATGTTTTAGTATTTAGGACTAGAATGTAATCACATGGAATGTATATTTTGGTATCTATGGCTGGGCTTTGTCAATGAGTATAGGGATCTGTTTATAAAAGACACAGGTTATCACTGCAATATGCCTGGCAATAGTTGTTAATTCATTGAGGTCTCTATTGAGCAAAGCAGAAAAGGAGCCATAAAAGTTAAAATAAAATATACATTTTTGACATAAAGAAAACAATTATTAGAAAGAGAGGCTTTTTATTGTTAGATATCAAATCTCTCCTAAAAATCTATTGATTGCACACATATGCTATATTTATGTTAGTGGAAATATTTTACTGAGCACTTACAAAAATGAATGCAGTTAAAATACAGCGGGGAAAATAAGTATTTGATCCCCTGAAGATTTTATAAGTTTGCCCACTTACAAAGAAATGAAGGGTCTATAATTTTTATCATAGGTGTATTTTAAATGATAGAGACAGAATATCAGCCAAAAATCCAGAAAAAAACAGATGGTACAAATGTTAAAAATTGAGTTGCAGTTCAGCGAGTAAAATAAGTATTTGATCCCCTACCAACCAACAATAATTCTGGCTCCCACAGACTGGCTACAGTATGTGATCATGTGGTAAACAGATTAGTCCTGTCAATTTAAGAAGGTGCTCCTAACGCTAACTCGTTATGTGTATAAAAGACACCTGTCCGCAGAATCTTTTTCTTCCATTCAAATCTCACCATCATTGGTAAGACAAAAGAGCTGTTAAAGGACGTCAGGGGCAAAATTGTAGATCTGCACAAGGCTGAAATGGGCTATAAGACCATCAGCAAGAAGCTTGGTGAGAAGATGACAACTGTTGGAGCGACTATTTGCAAACGGAAGAAATACAAAATAACCATCAGCTCCAGCTCTATAACCATCAGCTCCAGTCTGCAGCTCCATGCAAGATTTCACCTCATTGGGTAAGGATGATCATGAGAAAAGTGAGGGATCAGCCCAGAATTACACAGAAGGAGCTTGTGAATGATCTCAAGGCAGTTGGGACCACATTCACCAAACAAACCATTGGTAACACAATACGCTGCCATAGATTGAAATCCTGCAGCGCCCGCAAGGTCCCCCTCGTCAATCAGGCACACGTATTGACCCATCTGAAGTTTGCCAATGAACATCTAAATGATTGAGAGAAGGATTGGGGGAAAGTGTTGTGGTCAGATGAGACCAAAATTGAACTCTTATGCCCTGTAAACGATAGGATTTTCCGACAACAAAACCGTGGATTTTTTTCCGAAGGTCTTGGCTTGCATAAACACGGTCACAAAAATGTTGTTGGAAATTCTGAACGTCAAGAAGCGGTGACATACAACATGTACAACGAGCCGAGAAAAATTAAGTTCAATAGCCAGTGCAGCTCTTCTGCTTGATTCCGAGCATGCGTGGACTTTTGTGTGTCGGAATTGTGTACACATGCTCGGAAAATTTGAGAACCTGCTCTCAAACATTTGTTGGTGGAAATTCTGACAACAAATGTTCTATGGAGCATACACATGGTCGGACTTTCCGACAACAAGCTCACATCCAACATTTGTTGTCGGAAAATCCTATCGTGTGTACAGGGCATTAGGCATTAACTTGACTAGCCGTGTTTGTAGGAAGACCCTAAGAACACCATCCCTACAGTCAAACACAGAGGTGGAAAAATTATGCTTTGGGGCTGTTCCTCTGCTAAAGGTACAGGCTGACTTTGTCGCATTGAGGGGCCAATGGACGGGGCCATGTATTGTAAAATCTTGGATGAGAACCTTCTTCTCTCTGCCAGAACACTGAGGATGGGTCGTGGATGGGTCTTCCAGCATGACAATGACCCAAGACATACCGCCAAGACAACAAAAGAGTGTCTCAAGAAGAAGCACATTAAGTTCATGGAGTGGCCTAGCTAGAAAATTTATGAAGGGAGCTGAAACTTTGATTTGCGAAGCGACAGCCAAAAAACCTTAAGGATTTAGAGAAGATCTATAAAGAAGAGTGGACCAAAATCCCTCCTGAGATGTGTGCAAACCTGGTGACCAACTACAAGAAACATATTACCTCTGTCCTTGCCAACAAGGGTTTCTCCAGCAAGTACATATTTTGTTTGGGGATCAAATAGTTACTTTACTCACTGATATTTGTATCATGTGTTTTTTCATGATTTTTGGCTGATATTCGGTTTTTATCATTAATAATACACCTACGATAAAAATTATAGACCTTTCATTTCTTTGTAAGTGGGAAAACTTACAAAATCTGCATGGGGATCAAATAATTATTTTCCCCACTGTAACTCACTGATTTTGAAGCAGCATAAGAAGCCAATCAGGAGTGCTGCAGTGTGAGAAGCATGCTAATAGGAGGATAAGTGATAGAGTGATGAACTTATCAGTGTGCTACTTTTCCTTTCACTGTCCACTTACAAGATGGGGGAGGGCATATGTCCTTTTGTGATGTGGAGATCAGCAGGAAGAGTCACTGAGGACAGAAGAGATCAACTCTGCTGGAATGTCAGAGCATATTGTTGTAAAGTAGGCTACCTTGCTAAATAAAATGAACTGCTTGTCAGCATTATTGCCTTCTAGGAACTCTATTGTTCACCTGCAGAAAAATACAGGTCAAGTGTTCTCAATGTCACAGAGGATGAGAGAATGGTGTGACATATTATCAAGCAGCAGAAGGCTTCAATATATTATACTCAATTCAAAGCACGTTAAATCAAATTAAGACTTTCAGTTTTTTAAATAGCATTAGCTTTTCACTAACTGATTTAAAAAAAATGTTAATATAAAAAATGTCAATATGGCGCCATGGGCGCAGCCTGGGCTGGGACAAACTACATTGATGAAAAGTACAGTGTGGTCCAAATCCTTTGGATAAATCCTATGGCTTTAGGAACTGTTGAAGAATCCAATCCAGCACACTTCACGCAAAAATTCTGAGAGATTGAAGAGATCTCTAAGCGTCAAACAGACAAAAAGAGCACAGGCTAAGTGTAGTGGGTGTGTAAACATTTATTAAAGGAAGACAATTAGCAACTCACATAAAGCAAGACAAATTATGCTCATCATGGTTCTCGAAAGGATTCCTAGCTGGGGAAGACACCAAGGAAACTTTTTCACAATGGATACACTGGATATGGTCTGGATGGCACCAACAATAGAGTGTGTGGATGTAATGCATTACAGTCATAAGTGCATCTGCACCTGGGAGGAGGAGGAGGAGGAATCCAGGATCCCAAGATGGAGCGGCTGCTGCAAAGAGTGGAGTGTGGTAGCCTGGGTGACCAGGTAGCCTTAGGACAGGAAGCAGGAAGCAGCATGTACTGGGTACAAGTACTGGATCAGATGGAAGGCCTACTCCGCGCGGGTTCTTCTGGGCTACGTTAGGCATTGTGTTACAATGTAGCTTTACTCACACAGGGGGTACCTTTGCTTTGTGTCATCTTCATCAATGCCTAGGAACCAGGCTGAGGCTGCTGTGAGGGAATACTCAACCTTAAGGCAGTTCTCCACTCTTAGAGATGAACATACACCATGTACATTTGCACTGCAACTGTTCTCCAGTTAACTCTCGGTTCCCTGTGCCAACTTAATACCTTCTCTGTTGTGTGCATTTAGGAGGGACACACTGAGCCACTGTCCACATCCACCTGTTTACTACTCCCTAGTAGCAGAGTGTGAATTGAACAATTCAGCGTGGGCTCCATACGTGCAATTAACTTGAACTTCCATTCCTCTATACAGGATTGGGAACCTCTGTGGTGCAATCCCTTCCCATTGCTATGGGAGACAGATTGATGGTGAAAGAAGTTCCAACAACAATCCCCCTTGCTGGCAGAGGCCATGCCACCTACAACAGGTGCACGCTATCGACAGGCGGCTTTTTACACTTCCCTTACTCTTGGCAACTGCATGTGTCTTCTCAATACTCCATTCCTCATGAATACCTTCATACCCCAATGTGTTAAGACCCACCAGGTCAACTCTGTGTGTGCCGGTTACTTGCAACACACCTCTTTAGTAATTTCAAACCAGGTAGGACAAAGTTTCAATACTTTACTTAGAGAAAAATGCAAAATAGACATCTTAAAGTCCAGCAGGCAAGGCATTATTATTCCTAAATCCTTAACTATAACTACAGACTGAGTGCTGCCAACGGCTTACCGGCTAAGGTGTAGTCTAGCAATTACAGTCCTTCAGAGGCATTCTCCAGTACTGGTCTCTTCTGGGCGAACCCAAAGTTCAGTTGAGTCTTGTCCTCTGTCTTAATTCCTTACAGGCTTCGTACCTGAAGTGGGTCCTGATCCTCTCAGCTCTCTTTCTATCTCTCACACCTGAGCCAGACCACTGACCCAATTGATATCTCACAGGACAAAGTGGCCCAGACCCAGAGCAGAACCTGCCAAAAAGACCAAGATAATGGGCATGACCTTAAGGCTCCATCCACACTTGTGCGACTTGTCATGCGACTTTTCAACGGCACCCATTCAAATTGGTGCGACTTAAAGTTGCAGCAATTTTGAAAAGGTGCCTGCACTACTTTAGTGCACTTTTGGTCTAGAGAATGTAAAGTCGAAACCAAAATCACACCAAATACCTGTTTACTGATTCAACGCAAGCAGTTCTAAAATACAATTTTTTTAAAAAGACCACACTTTCAGTGCAGTGTCTGAAAGAATGAATAGAAATAAATATGACGAGGGAAGGTAAAGAAGGAACTTTGCATCCCTTTAGATACTGTATGTATACTACCAGTAAACTGTTACATATAAAGCTTCTTTCATATTAGTTGCCATCTTGTTGATGCCAGCACAGCTCTCAAAGAACAGCAGTAGCAAAGAGAAGGTGAAAGGTTATATTTACAAACGTTCTTAATTTGCCTGGGTATGTTAAAGTGGTTGTAAACCCACTTTGAAAAAAATAAGAAAAACTAACACCTGCAAGACAATGGCATAATGAGCTAGTATGCATAGCATACTAGCTCATTATGTAATACTCACCTGAAACCGAAGCCCTCGCTGCGATGCCCGTACACAGCACCGGCCGGTGACATTTCTCCCCGGAGTTACTTCTGGGTATCATGGTTCCGGCGCTGTGATTGGCCGGAGCCGCGATGATGTCACTCCCGCGCATGAGCTCAGGAGCGTGCCATTGCTTCAGTGTGCATGTGCCGATGACATTGGCAGATACAGGGATATCTCCTAAACCGTGCAGGTTTAGGAGATATCCGGGGTAGCTACAGGTAAGCCTTATTATATGCTTACCTGTAGCAAAAAGTGAATTGTAAGGGTTTACAACCACTTTAAAGAAGCTATGACACTTTAAAAGTACACTTAATCCTAAAACTTTTAACATTTTATATGTACCTTATACAGTTCGATATGTTAGTCATCAGAGACACTTGACACTATGTGATCTTTTTTTTCTTATTTATAGCTAATTTTAATTATTTTTAATTTTATTGATATATATGTGCTACTTTCTACACTTTCAAAGTGAATGTTTCTTAGGCATTACTATTTGGAAACATGAGTGTGTCTCATATTGACTTATTTTGCAGGCTGGTTCAATCATTACCTGTTTTAAATCTTCCCTCTCAACAGAAACCCTGCTGGCTTGTCTAACAGCAGGGAAGGCAAAATCTTACAAGTAGAGATGGACCTTGTTCCGTGGTCTCGGCTGGGTGCCTACTGACTTGGTTTGCTTTCCAAAAACACACTACTCATTGCATATCATTTGGCAGAGTCAACCTACGGAGAAGCTTTAAACAGTTCCCTTCAATGACTGTATATGTATTAGAATATATAAATATATAAAAACACTATATATATATATATATATATATATATATATATATATATATATATATATATATGTGTGTGTATATATACTGTATACCACATCCAGTGTGAACCACTTGCCACCCAGGCCAATTCTGACATTTTTGTCATTCTGTCATGTAAAATATTATATTTTTTTGTTTGATAGAAAATTTCTTAGAAACCCCAAACATGATATATCTTTAAGCAGAGGCCCTAGTGAATAAAATGGTGGATGTTGCAATTTTTTATGTCACACAGTATTTGAGCAGCGGTTTTTCAAAAGCAATTTTTTTTGGAAAAAATACAATTTGATTAATTTTAGTAACACCATATATAACACCCACTTTTTTTGTAAAATATAAAAGATGATGTTACACCAAGTAAATAGATACCAAACATGTCACGCTTTAAAATTGCATACGACTTTTGTTGAACAGGACTGTTGGAAAACTTTTGTCGATCAGCTGACTGCAGCAAATAGGCTGCAGATGCTGATCAGTGTATTCTGACATGGGAGGAGTCCCGCTGTCAGAATTCAATCAAACAGCGGGGAGTATTCTGCCATCTGCCTCATATGTATGGATGGTGTAATACGATAGTTTTTTTGTTTTTTTTCGATCAGTCTTCTGGCTGATTGAAAAAAATGAGGCTTCTATGGCCAGCCTACCACCTCTAAACATAGATAGGGCTCATTATTACACAGACGATTTGTGATAATGGTTGATCACTAGTGTTTTCCTCTTAGTCAGCTGGCTCATATACTTCTCCTCTTCACTCTTCATAGAAGAAAATATGTAACTGTGAGACGCATTACATGATTGTATACCAAATGTGTCTATGAATATTTCCATGTATGAAGGTCATAGTAAACCTAGTAGTAGTTAGTAGACATGTGCAATTCGTTTTGTTTTTTTAGTTTTTTAGTTTTTTTTTGTTATTTTCGTTCGTTCGTTTTCGTACGAATGAACGAATCGTTCGAATCGTACGAATACGAATAACGAATCGTAACGAATCGTTCGAATCGTACGAATCCGAATAACGAATCATTCGAATCCGAAAAACAATGAAAATTCCAAAAAAACTAATTAGAAACAACGAATGTACTAATGAAGAAAATCCGAAAAACGAAAACGAACGAAAAAATTTGTAACTTTTTTTTTTGTTGAATTGGTCATTTTCCGTGTCCCTTACAATGGTGCTGCTAAACGTGCTTCGAATGGATTGAACAAAAAAATTAGTACATTCGTAACTTTTTTTTCGATTCGTAACTTTTTTTTTCCGATTCGTAACTTTTTTTTTTTTTTTTTCCGATTTGTAATTTTCCGTGTCTCTATTGAACCAAAAAATTCGTACATTCGTAACTTTTTTTTTCGATTCGTAACTTTTTTTTTTCGATTCGTAACTTTTTTTTTTTTTTTTTTCAATTTGTAATTTTCCGTGTCTCTATTGAACAAAAAAATTTGTAACTTTTTTTTCGATTCGTAACTTTTTTTTTTTCGATTCGTAACTTTTTATTTTGATTCGTAAATTATTAAAATGTAATAATAGCATACACATTACATCAAATTATGAATTATGCTCCGATTACGAATCTACGAATGTTACGAATGTACAAATAAATACGAATGTGTCCGAAAATTGAACTAACGAAAAAACGAATTAACGAAAAAATAACTCTTACGAATGTACGAATCGTTACGAATACGAACAACGACGACTTACGAATGTACGAATCGTTACGAATCCGAACAACGACGACTTACGAATGTACGAATCGTTACGAATCGACGGAAACGAAAAAAACGAAACAAAAAAAACGATTTTTTTTCGGAAACGAAAAAAACGAAACGAAAATAAACGAATTTTTTGGTTGTGCACATGTCTAGTAGTTAGTCACATTCTAATGGACTTATTCTGTAATTTTAACCACTTGCCAACCGGGCCTATTTTGGCCTATTTTCCTTCATGTAAACATCATCATTTTTTTGCTAGAAAATTACTCAGAACCCCCAAACATTGAGTACGTTTTTTTTAGCAGACACCCTAGGGAATAAAATGGCGGTCATTGCAACTTTTTATCTCACACGGTATTTGCGCAATAATTTTTCAAACGCCTTTTTTTGGGAAAAAAAACTGTTTCATGAATTAAAAAATAAGAAAACAGTAAAGTTAGCACAATTTTTTTATATAATATGAAAGATGATGTTACGCCGAGTAAATAGATACCAAACATGTCACGCTTTAAAATTGCGCACAACCGTGGAATGGCGCCAAACTTCGGTACTTAATAATCTCCATAGGCGACGCTTTAATATTTTTTACTGGTTACCAGTTTAGAGTTACGGAGGAGGTCTAGTGCTAGAATTGTTGCACGCGCTCTAACGCACGCGGCGATACCTCACATGTGTGGTTTGAGCGGCGTTTACATATGCGGGCGGGACTTGCGTGTGCGTTAGCTTCTGATCGCGAGCTACAGGGGACAGGGGCGTTTTAATTTTTTTTTTTTTATTTATTTCTTTTTATTTTACTTACTTTTTTTTATTTTTACACTTTTTAAAAAAAAAAAAAATTTGGATCACTTTTATTCCTATTACAAGGAATGTAAACATCCCTTGTAATAGGAATGTATGTGACAGGTCCTCTTTATGGAGAGATGTGGGGTCAATAAGACCCCACATCTCTCCTCCAGGCTGGAAAGCATGAGATCGGTAAAAATTTTTTTACCGATCTCATGCTGACAGCCGCGATCGCGGCTTTGTTTACATCCGGGTACCGGGCGTGACGTCATAACGTCGCGCCCGGACCTCCGACGGTCATAGAGATGACTGGTGACCATCTGGTCACCGGAAATCTCTATGCTCATCATCCGGCGGCGAGCGATTCTTTCTCCGGGCCCCCGATGGCACGGGAGAGCCCGGAGAAGCACCGGATGGCGGCGGGAGGGGGGGGACGTCCCCTCCCGCTGCCTATAAGAACGATCAGGCGGCGGAACTGCCGCTATGATCGTTCTTATGGTGCACAGAATCGCCGGCCGGTAAAAATGATATCTGAATGATGCCAATAGCTGCACGCATCATTCAGATATCACCACTTAAAGTCAAGGACGTCATATGACGTCCTTGGTCGGCAAGTGGTTAAAGACCATGGACATTGCAAAATTACGGTTTTAAGTGCAAATTTCACTTTTAATATACAAACAAGTACAATATGCAATTAGCAATGTGATTTAAGGTAGATGTTAAGGCAAAAAACATATTCCTTATTTTATTTTCAATATACCGTATTTATCGGCGTATAACACGCACTTTTTCCCCCTTAAAATCGGGGGAAAGTCGTGGGTGCGTGTTATACGCCGATACCCCAAAAAAAAAATGACAAAAATCGGTTGCGGCGCCGAAAAATGGCGACCGCGGCCGAAAAAGGCCGAACCGCGGCCGAAAAAGGCCGGAAAAAGCCGAAGCGCGGCCAAAAAAGACCGAAGCCGGCTGTTCAGCTCCGCTCGTAGTCCCGCCACCCTGCGCTCGCTCCCGAAACAGCAGGGAGGCGGGACTCCGAGCGGAGCTGAACAGTCGGCTCGGTCTTTTTCGGCCGCGGTTCGGTCTTTTTCGGCCGCGCATGCGCGGTATTTCTCGCGGCGGGAAATGTAAACACAGGCGAACTGCAAATGACACTAGCAAGCTGCAAATGACACTAGCAAGCTGCAAATGACGCCGGGCAAGCTACAAATGACGCTGGGCAAGCTACAAATGACGCTGGGCAAGTTGCAAATGACGCTGGGCAAGGCTGCAAATGACGCTGGGCAAGCTGCAAATGACGCTGGGCAAGCTGCAAATGATGCTGGGCAAGCTGCAAATGACGCTGGGCAAGCTGCAAATGACGCTTAAATGTAAGTTTTTTTTTGTCCCTAAACTTCTCTCCTAAAACTTTTTTTCCTTAAAATTCCCTCCTAAACTTGGGGTGCGTGTTATACGCCGGTGCGTGTTATACGCCGATAAATACGGTAGTTAATAAGTAGCCCAGTAGACAGGACTCGGGAGGGCAAGAAATTTGAATAATCAGGCACACACACATGAAATGGACCCTCACAGTGACACTGACAGCTAGGGATGAGCTTCGAGTTCGAGTCAAACTCATGTTCGACTCGAAGATTGCCTGTTCGCCTGTTCAGAGAACAGCGAACAATTTGGGGTGTTCCCGGCAAATTCGAAAAGCCACGAGCACCCTGTAAAAGTCTATGGGAGAAATCTCAAGTGCTAATTTTAAAAGCCTATATGCAAGTTATTGTCATAAAAAAAGTGTTTGGGGACCTGGGTCCTGCCCCAGGGGACATGTATCAATGCAATTTTTTTTTTTTTAAAACGGCCGTTTTTTCAGGAGGAGTGATTTTAATAATGCTTAAAGTGAAACAATAAAAGTGTAATATTCCTTTAAATTTCGTACCTGGGGGGTGCCTGTAGTATGCCTGTGAAGGGGCGCATGTTTCCCGTGCTTAGAACTGTCCCTGCACCAAGTGTAATTTTTGCAGGAAAAAAAGCTATTTAAAATCACTCGCGGCTAGTGAATTGCCGACTCCCGTAACACAGAGAACAGTCATTCATTGAAAGTCATTGATAAAAAAAAAGTCATTGATAAAAAAAAAAAAAATAATAAAAAAAAAAAGCGTGGGGGTCCCCCCAAATTTAATTACCAGGCCCTTCAGGTCTGCTATGGATATTAACCACTTTAGCCCCGGACCAATTGGCAGCCAAAGGACCAGGCCCCTTTTTGCGATTCGGCACTGCGTCACTTTAACTGACAATTGCGCGGCCGTGCGACGTGGCTCCCAAACAAAATTGGCGTCCTTTTTTTCCCACAAATAGAGCTTTCTTTTGGTGGTATTTGAACGCCCCTGCGGTTTTTATTTTTTGCGCTATAAACAAAAATAGAGTGTCAATTTTGAAAAAAAAAAAATTCAATCTTTTTTGCTTTTTGCTATAATAAATATCCCCAAAAAATATATAAAAATTTTCTTTTTTCCTCAGTTTAGGCCGATACGTATTCTTCTACATATTTTTGGTAAAAAAAATCGCAATTAGCAATTATTGATTAGTTTGCGCAAAAGTTATAGCTTTACAAAATAGGGGATAGTTTTATAGCATTTTTATTAATATTTTTTTTTTACTAGTAATGTCGGCGATCAGCGATTTTTATTGTGACTGCGACATTATGGCGGACACATCGGACATTTTTGACACATTTTTGGGACCATTGTCAATTATACAGCAATCAATGCTATTTAAATGCATTGATTCCTGTATAAATGACAGTGGCAGTGAAAGAGGTAACCACTAGGGGGAGGGGAGGGGTTATGGGCTGTGACGTGTGTGTTTTTTTTTTACCATTTGGGGGCGAGGCTGACGTCTGATGTCATTGATCGGCTTTCACGATGACAGGGAACAGCCAATCAATGACAGGCAGAGTAGGAAGCGCGGGGAGAGGTTTGTTTACACAGACCTCTTCCCGTTCTTCAGCTCTGTGACCCGATCGTGGGACACCAGCGGCGATCGGGTCCGCTGGTCCCGCGGCCGTGGGCCACGTACCTGTACGTGGTTCTGCCTAGCCGTGCCAGTCTGCTGACGTACATCGGCGTGAGGCAGTCGGGAAGCGGTTAGGAGGAACCCCGGCCAAAAAAAAAAAAATGGCGTGGGGTCCCCCTAAATATCCATACCAGACCCTTCAGGTCTGGGATGGATTTTAAGGGGAACCCTAGACAAAAAAAATGGTGTGGGGTCCCCTCAAAATCCATACCAGACCCTTATCTGAGCACGCAACCTGGCAGGCCGCAGGAAAAGAGGGGGGATGAGAGCGCCCCCCCCCCTCCTGAACCGTACCAGGCCACATGCCCTCAACATTTGGAGGGTGGTTTGGGGGTCTGTGACCCCCCAAAGCACCTTGTCCCCATGTTGATGAGGACAAGGGCCTCATCCCCACAACCCTGGCCATTGGTTGTGGGGGTCTGCGGGCGGGGGGCTTATCGGAATCTGGAAGCCCCCTTTAACAAGGGGACCCCCAGATCCCGCCCCCCCCCCCCCTGTGTGAAATGGTAAGGGGTACAAAAGTACACCTAACATTTCACCAAAAAAGTGTCAAAAATGGTAAAAATGATAGGAGACGGTCTTTGACAATTCCTTTATTAAAATCTTCTTTCATCTTCTTTCTTCTGGTCTTCCTTCTTCCTTTCTTCATCCTTCGGTTTCTTCATCTTCTTCTTCCATCTTCTTCCATCTTCTTCTTCCTCCAATCCGCTTCTTCTTGCTCTGGTCTTCTCGTGCTTCTCGTCCATCTTCTTCCACGGCGTCGGCATCTGTTCTTCTGTGTTGGGCCGCTCCCGCTGTGTGAGGCTTCGCTCCGTCTGACAGTTCTTTTATAACGGAGGGTGGGGTCACCTGGTGACCTGACTGACTGGGACATCATGGGGACTTCCCTATGGCTTTCCCCGTGAGTCAGAGGGGGCAGGGTCGCCGTCCCCGCCCCCCTCTGACGTCATGGGGAAAGCCATAGGGAAGTCCCCATGACGTCCCCGTGCGTCAGAGGGGGACGAGGTCACCAGGTGGCCCCGCCCTCCGTTATAAAAGAACTATCAGATGGAGCAAAGCCTCACACAGCGAGAGCCTCCCATTGCGCGGAGCGGCCCGACACAGAAGAACAGATGCCAACGCCATGGAAGAAGATGCCGGACGAGAAGGACGAGAAGACCAGAGCAAGAAGAAGCGGATTGGAGGAAGAAGAAGATGGAAGAAGATGAAGAAACCGAAGGATGAAGAAAGGAAGAAGGAAGACCAGAAGAAAGAAGATGAAAGAAGATTTTAATAAAGGAATTGTCAAAGACCGTCTCCTGTAATTTTTACCATTTTTGACACTTTTTTGGTGAAATGGTAGGGGTACTTTTGTACCCCCTTACCATTTCACACAGGGGGGGCCGGGATCTGGGGGTCCCCTTGTTAAAGGGGGCTTCCAGATTCCGATAACCCCCCCACCCGCAGACCCCCACAACCAATGGCCAGGGTTGTGGGGATGAGGCCCTTGTCCTCATCAACATGGGGACAAGGTGCTTTGGGGGGTCACAGACCCCCAAAGCACCCTCCCAATGTTGAGGGCATGTGGCCTGGTACGGTTCAGGAGGGGGGGGCGCTCTCGTCCCCCCCTCTTTTCCTGCGGCCTGCCAGGTTGCGTGCTCGGATAAGGGTCTGGTATGGATATTTAGGGGGACCCCACGCCATTTTTTTTTTGGACGGGGTTCCTCTTAATATCCATAGCAGACCTGAAGGGCCTGGTAATTGAATTTGGGGGGAACCCCACGCTTTATTTTTTTTATTTTTATTTTTTTATCAATGAGTTTTTTTTTTATCAATGACTTTCAATGAATGACTGTTCTCTGTATTACGGGAGCCGACAATTCATTAGCCGCGAGTGATATTAAATAGCTTTTTTCCTACAAAAATGACACTTTGTGCAGGGACAGTTCTAAGCACGGGAAACATGCGCCCCTTCACAGGCATACTATAGACACCCCCCAGGTAGGAAATTTAAAGGAATATTACACTTTTATTGTTTCACATTAAGCATTATTAAAATCACTGCTCCTGAAAAAACTGCCGTTTTTTTAAAATATGTTTGCATTGATACATGTCCCCTGGTGCAGGACCCAGGTCCCCAAACACTTTTTATGACAATAACTTGCATATAAGCCTTTAAAATTAGCACTTTTGATTTTGAGCGTTCGAGTCCCATAGACTTTAATAGGGTTCTAAAGTTCACACGAGCTTTAGATCTGTTCGCAGGTTCGGGTGCGAGCCGAACAGGGGGGTGTTCGGCTCATCCCTACTGACAGCAGTGTGCAGCAGCACAGATCATGATGACACCTCATCGACACGACACCCGACACGTCCCTTCCTGAGTCACAGTGACAGTCTCTCTCCTCGCCAGGTGGTCCCTTCAGCTCACTCTAGTCAAAACATCACTGGCAGACAGTACTGCTCCCGGCTTGCCTTGATCCCGTCTGCAGATAAGGCTGTGTCCGCTTCAATTGGCTCCCTTGCACCATGACTTCATACAACACGCTCAGGCACCGCTAGTGCCAGACCCGCCCCCCCACTAATGTCATCCAAAAACACTGTAGCAGACACTCGGATGGCCTTGTCTGGCTCCGGACCAGAACAAAGCATGTGCAGTTCCGAGCCAGGCATCAGAACTGGCAACCTTTTCCTCTCACTTGCATTTACATGGCAGGAGAAGAGCGCCCATTTTTTACTGACGGTTGGCAACACTGGTCAGGGCAATAGAATTCAGACGTGGTGGATGCTTCCCTAGGTTCCTCCTTGACTCTGACATATCACATGGCACAAGTCATGGGGGGGGTTGGGGTTGGAGCAATCCTCTTGCTTGCTGTGCTGCATCTGAGGTCTGGTAAGTTCAGGGAGGAAGAGGGGACTGATGCTGGGGGCCACGATGCTTAGGGGGGAAGATTTTTAATAGGGGATGCAAAGATTTGTACTCTGAGAAAAGATTTTGGGGGAGACAAAGATTTGTGCTGGGAGGAGAGGTTTTGGGGAAAATTTGCATTTGTGCTGAGATGATAAATTGTGGGAGTGGGAAGATTTGTACTGAGAGGGGAATTTCAGCAGAGGGGTGAGATCTGTAATGATAGGAGGGGGACATTTTTCCATTTGGTTTGTTTGGTGAGGATTTTGGATTGCATTGGTAATTTATTTATTCTGGGGAGGGTGTATTGATAGGAGGGTGGGTGAGTGTGCAGATTAGTGCTGGATTTCCTTGAGAGGGGGAATGTATATTATTACTCAGGGGGAAAAGATGGGGAGAGTAAAGAGAGTATTGCCTGTGGGGTGAATTTTACACTCTGTGAGTTACACATTTCTGATTCTCACACATTGTCTGACCCCTTGCACTCTGTACATTAAGTACCACTAATACCTGCACTATGATTGTCACACAAGCTTGACACTTGCACTCTTGCATTACACATGTAGTGCCCTGCTCAGACAGGCTAAATTTTGTTTTTGGCTCTGCTGTCCTCATTGGAGCAACAATACATTTTTTAGGTCTGGCCAGCTTTCGCCAAACTTGGTGGTTGATTACTTTTGTCTGCCTGTGGAAAAAGCTTCCAGAAATAGAGTAGGAGGGTTAGCCACTGAGTTATGTATATTTATCAAACCTAACCAAATCCCTGGGAGGGGGCACCCAAAAGGTGGCTGGGGAGAAGATAAATGTTTGGGAGGCAAGTTAAGCAGTGTGATTTTCCTGGGAATGCTGTCCCTGGGAGGCAGCCAGTGTAGGCATCAGTATGTGCTTGGCTGAGGGCCTGAAGGAACTTAGACTGAAACACATTTGATGGAGGCATCATCTGTGGGAGCTCTCTCACTGTAGTGTGTTGCATGGAAGCTGGGTGCACGACAGCTGTCCTTGGACACTGTGAGTAGGATCTTGGCCTACTCACTCCAGGTGTGCATGAGCTTTGGGGGTTAATGCCAGAGGTTGCTGTAAGGACTGGGCCTGCTCAGAGTCTCAGACTACCTGGCCATTCCCTCTACCTCCAGAAAAGAAATTGTGTTTGAGAATCTGTCCTCCTGTTCCTGCAACAAGGGAAAATTCCCAGGGGATAGAATGGTGTCTGGAGGAGCAGGTTCTTCTGACACACCAAACATATGAGACAAAGCATCCAGCTTTGAGTTTTTTAACCCTGGCCTGTAGGTGATGTGGAAAACAAATCTTGTGAAAAATAGTGCCCACCTGGCCTGCTGTGGTTTCAGATGTCTTGCGGCTCGCAAATACTCCGGTGGTCAGTATATATTAAGATTGGATGAGCTGCCCCTTCCAGCAAATATCTCCACTCTTCAAGAGCAGCTTTAATCGCCAGGAGCTCTCGGTCTACCACGTAATAATTTTTCTCTGCCGGGAATAACTTGCGTGAAAAGAATGCCACAGGGTGTAGTAAGGCCTTGGCCCCTTGACGTTGAGACAGAACTGCCCCCACTGCCATCTCTGAGGCATCTACCTGTAAGACAAACGGTAGAGCAGGGTCTGGATGCCGGAGTATAGGTGCAGATGTTTCAGAGTCTCAAATGCAGACTGTGCTTCTGAAGACCACTGGAATCCCTTGCATTGTCTTGTCAATTGAGTAATGGGGGAAATTATTGCAGAGAATGTCTTGATAAACTTCCTATAGAAATTAGCGAATCCTAAAAACAGTTGTACCCCCTTCTTGTCTGTGGGAGCTGGCCAGTCCAGGATGACAGAGACCTTCTGGGGATCCATCTTGATGCCGTCTGTGGATAGGATAAGGCCCAGGAACTGGATACTTTGGCACTCAAACACGCATTTTTCGGGTTTTGCATATAGGGCGTGCTGTCTGAGTCGGGACAGGACATTTCTGACATGTCCCCGATGAGTCTCCAAGGAAGTAGAAAATATTAAAATGTCATCTAGATAATAACAAAATAAGTCAAAATAGTGCCAGAAAAAGTCATTAATAAAGTGCTGAAAAGTTGCTGGGGCGTTGCAAAGTCCATAAGGCATTACTAAGCACTCGAAATGTCCAAATCGGGTATGAAAAGCCGTTTTCCACTCGTCACCTTCACGAATACGGACCAAGTTGTATGCCCCACGTAAGTCCAAT
Organism: Lithobates sylvaticus; assembly: GCA_028564925.1. Classification (NCBI taxonomy): domain Eukaryota; kingdom Metazoa; phylum Chordata; class Amphibia; order Anura; family Ranidae; genus Lithobates; species Lithobates sylvaticus. Next base: position 498,654,974 of record CM053027.1, on the reverse strand, counting down.
TTTGTGAAGATGATGGCAGAACGGAGTCTCTGAAACAGCTCTGGCACCAAAGGCAGGGGGTAACGGTTTTTAATCATTATTTTATTGAGGTTCCGGTAGTCCACACACGGGCGAAAGGAATGATCCTTTTTCTCGACAAAGAAAATCCCAGCTCTGGCTGCGGACGTGGAGGGATGGATAAAACCCTTCCTCATGCTGTCATCAATGTACTCTTTCAAAGTGGCAAGTTCAGGTTCCGTCAAAGGGAAGATTCGCCCGAATGGTATTTCGGCCCCAGGGAAGAGCTCAATTGGGCAATTGTTTGGCCTATGAGGGGGAAGAGTCTCTGCTCCTTACTTATTAAACACGTCAGAAAAGTCTCCGGTAAGGTGCAGGAATAGAAGAACATAATTCAACATCAGAGTCCATACATAGCAGAGGAGACAGGTGAGTAGATGGCTTGGAGAAGCAATGTTGCTGGCAGTAAAGAGAAAGGAACTCGATTCTTCCCGAATCCCAATGAAGGCAGGCAGGGCTACTGTTAGGAATCACTGGGCCCCGTACAGCCTACCTGGCAGAGCCCCCCTTAAATATATCAAAACAACATTTTCACCAAAAATATACTAAAATCATTCTTAGCGGACACAAAGGAAACAGAGAAGCTGTGCGAATTGGCCCTTTTTTAAATATTTTTTTACATTTTGAACAAAAACAATGTATAATTTATTTTTTAAATGTTTAACTGTTTTAAAAAAAAAAATCTTTTTCAATTTTTTTTCCCAAGAATTTTATTGAGTTTTACAAGGGATTAAAACAATACATGGTTACAATTCGTTATTTTTTTAACTGGACAGGGAAGCCGGCAGCTGTGTCTGTGTCTCTTCCTGCAGCAGCTGAAAGTGGGCGGGAGGGAGAGAAACCAGTTTTCAGCTGCTGCAGAGAGCCACACAGGGCATCCTGTAATTGACCCTCCATCCGACTGCACTGATTCCCTCTGCTGTTTGGGCCCCCCTGTGTACCCAGGCCCCCTACAGGAGGACTGGTGGTCCCCCCTATCAGCGGCCCTGAATGCAGGGATTGTGCGCCTGGAGCCATGGCATACCCAAAATGATAGGGAACAAGGGTGAAGCTATGGCATCCAAACGTAACAATTCTCTGTGAGATTCCCGGATATGGTGCCTTACATAATGGCCACCCTTCCCACAGTACAGACACAGGTGGTTCTGTTGGCGGTACTGGCGTTCCTCTGGAGAAAGAGAGGGACGAAGCGTGCCGAGCTGTGCTGAACTTATCGGACTGGGGACTTGTGGCAACATCCCTGAAGGCTGGAGGCACTTGGCCGATCTTTCAGCCCTGCGTTCTCTCAGACGTCTGTCAATCTGGATCACCAGGTTTATCAATGCTTCCAAGGAGGACGGCATCATTCCATTTGATATCTGCGGTCCAGCGCCTAAAGTCTGTCACATAGTCCTCAGTAAGGTGATGGCACAGTTGATCCGCGGGGAAGGTTGTTCGTCCAGGCTCGGACATGGCTGCTTTGTACTATCACGTACCTGGTAGTAGAGCCTGATCGAGAAAGGCCTCCCTTACACCTCTGACTCGGGGCCTCTGATAGTGTGGACAGAAGGCGCACGAGTGCAGAGTCGCACGAGTGCCAAGAAGTCTTGCAGGCAGCAGGGCGGATGTCCTTGGTGGGCTGGTGAAGTCGCCAGAAAGCCTCAGCAGGAAGACCAGCAGGTAGGCAGCTGGTGCAGGTGACATCAACGAAGTAGCAAGGTCAGGCAGGCTGGGTCATACACGACTAGGATAATCGGATGCAGGGTACAGGCAGGAATGTAGTCAGGAGGCAAGCCAGGTCTGAAACTGGATCAGTGCAACAGGAGCCAAAAGAGAAGACAGAAGATTGGTCACAGGACAAGCCGAGGTCAGTGCAGGTGGAGTTTAAGGGATGATCAAGACAAGCCGGGTAGATAACAGGGATACAGGTTCACAGGTAACAGGATGCACAGAAGCTGAAGACAAAGCAGCACTGGAGCTAGGCACTAGCTGGGTTTAAATAGTCTTATTTAGTGACAGCGTCAATCACTGGTGCGCGCAAGCGGTGGTGTGCACGGGGATGCGCGATGGATTCTGTTTGCGCACCAGTTCGCGCATGCGCACTTTTATGCACCAATGCCCATTCCTACGAGCAAAGGGAATAAGTGTTCTTTTGCCCCTCAGAGTTCTTCTAGGGGGACGAACTTGTCTGCTGGCATGTGCATTCTGACACTAACAGCTAAAACCAAAGGTCATTACTCCGTACTCTTACTCTTGGACCTCTCTGCTGCCTTTGATACAATTGATCACCCCCTCCTCAAAAAACGAAATTTGCTAGAGATCTATGGCTGTGCTCTCCGTTAGTTTGAATCTTACCTATCTCACTGCACCTTCAGTGTCACTTACAACCTCACTTCCTCCTCTCCAACTCCTCTTACCGTTGGGGTCCCTCAAGGTTCTGTTCTTGGACCTCTACTATTCTCGATCTACACATCTTCCCTGGGTCAGCTGATATCCTCCCATGGCTTCCGCTACTATTTATATGCAGATGACACCCAAATATATCTATCTCTCTACCACTCAGCTCACCCCACCCTCAATCTCCTCACACATCACTGATTTACTAACAGACATATTAGCCTGGATGTCACCCCACTTCCTCAAACTGAATCTATCTAAAACCGAGCTCATAATATTTCCTCCCCCACGTGCCCCTTCCCCTGAATTCTCTGTCAAGATCAATGGCACAACTATCAGTCAGTCCCCACATGCCAGGGTGCTAGGGGTAACCCTAGACTCTGAATTGTCCTTTCAGGCCCACATCCAATCCCTGTCCTAATAATGGCGCCTTAGCCTCCGCAGAATTTCTAGAATAGGCCTCTTTTTAACTAATGACACCACAAAGCTTCTAATTTACTCCCTGGTTATCTCTCATCTCGACTACTGCAACTCTCTCCTCATTGGATTACCTTTACCTACACTATCCCCCCCTTCCATAATGAATGCTGCTGCAAGACTCATCCACCTTACCAACCATTCAGTGTCCTCCGTCCCTCTCTGTCAATCCCTCCACTGGCTTCCACTCACCCAACAAATAAAATTCAAAGTACTAACAATAATTTACAAATCCACAACTCTGCCCCCAGCTACATCACTAACCTAGTCTCAAAATACCAACCAAGCCGCTCTTCAGTCCTTCCAAGACCTCCTGCTCTCTAGCTCCCTTTTCACCTCCTCCCATGCTTGCTTCCAAGATTTCTCTAGAGCTTCTCCCATCCTTTGGAACTCCCTACCCCAATCTGTCTGACTGTCCCCTAATCTATCTAACGACTTCAGCCCTGGAAGATTTTACCCACTTCCTGACAAGGCTATTTATTGCGATACGGCACTGTGCCGCTTTAACTGACAATTGCGGTCGTGCGACACTGTACCCAAACAAAATTGACCTCCTTTTTCTCACAAATAGAGTTTTTTTTTGGTGAAATTTGATCACCTTTGTGGTTTTAATTTTTTGCGCTATAAACAAAAAAAATGTGACAATTTTATAATTATATCCCAAAAAAAAATATATAAAAAAACAAAATGTATTCATCAGTTTAGGCTAATATGTATTCTACATATTTTTGGTAAAATAAAAATCACACTAGGCGTATACTGATTGGTTTGCGCAAAATGTATTGCGTCTACGAACTACGGGATAGATTTATGGACTTTTATTTTTTTTTTACTGGTAATGGTGGCAATCTGCCTGCGACATTGCAGCGGACAAATATGACCCAAAATTACACTTTTTGGGGACCAGTGACATTATTACACTGATCAGTGCTATAAAAATGCACTGATCAATGTATAAATGACACTGGCAGGAAAGGGGTTAACACTAGTGATCAAGGGTTTAACTGTGTTCCTTGGGTGTGTTCTAACTGTAGGGGGATGGGCTGCCAGGCACATGACAGAGATCCCTGTTCACTGGGAACAGCAGATCTCTGAGATGTCTCCTGTCAGAACGGGGATTTGCCTTGTTTACAAAGGCAGATCCCCATTCTGCCTCTGTGTACAATGATTGTGGGCAGCCAGCGGACAGCGAGTGCACTGGATACGCGGGTATGTTGGTTCACGCGGGAGAGCCAACCTGCTACAGTATATGTGCCTCGGCTGGTCGGCAAGCAGTTAAAGAAGCCTATCCTACTTCTAACTAATGCACTGTTTTACTTTCTCAATCAGCTCATCCCCCACAGCTATTACCTTTTGTATCAATTGACCCTCCCTCTTAGATTGTAAGCTCTAATGAGCAGGGCCCTCTGAGTCCTCTTGTATCAAATTGTAATGTAACTGTAATGTCTGCCTTCATTTTGTTAAGCGCTGCTCAAAACTGTTAGCACTATATAAATCCTGTATAATAATAATAATAAAGTGAGAGAACCCTGGGGTGTCAACAAGGTCAACAGAACTCCCCATTGGAAAATGTTCCCTATATTAGTATCTGATGTCAAGCCAAAATCTGTGATTTTCTTTTATTTTTACGTTCAATGATAACAGTAAACAGAACAAATAGAGATGGTGAATCTCCCTCATGTTGGCACAGGCAGCAATAAAAACCTGACAGGGGTCCTAATCCCTCTACACTCTATCCAAAACTAAAAGAAAAATTGCCTTTATTTACACTTTAAACCTAAAATAAAACATTCATTATAATATATTATATTATATTGCAGATAACAAATTCTCTTTTTCGACGATCGGAAATCGAAAAAAGCTCTGACGGTTTTCCCAACGGAATTCCGCTCAAACTGTCTTGCCTACACACGGTCACACCAAATTCCGACCGTCAAGAACGCGGTGACGTACAACACTACAACGAGCCGAGTTCAATGCTTCCGAGCATGTGTCAAATTGTTTCCGAGCATGCGTAGGAATTTTGCGCGTCAGAATTGCTACAGACAATCGGAATTTCCGATCAAAAATTTGAGCAATAACTTTTGCGGGAGGATGCCCCCATGCATCGGCATATATAAATGGTGCATGTATGCCCATCATTAAAAGGTAAAATAAAAGTGTATTTTTTTCCACAAAAAATGCGTTTGAAAAATCGCTGCGCAAATACTGTGTGGAAAAAAAAAAAAAATGCAACACCCACCATTTTAATCTGTAGGGCCTTTGCTTTAACAATATATATAGTGTTTGGGGGTTCAACGTAATTTTCTTGCAAAAAAAAAAAATATGTTTTCATGTAAACAAAAAGTGTCAGAAAGGGCTTTGTCTTCAAGTGGTTAGAAGAGTGGGTGACGTGTGACATAGGCTTCTAAATGTTGTGCATAAAATGCCAGGACAGTTCAAACCCCCCCCAAATGACCCCATTTTGGAAAGTAGACACCCCAAGCTATTTGCTGAGAGCAATGTTGAGACATTTAAATATTTTTTTTTTTTTTACCAAGAGATTGAATAATGAAAAAAAAAAATATATATATATTTTTTTTACAAAAAGTTGTCACTAAATGATATATTGCTCAAACATGTCATGGGCATATGTGGAAATACACCCCAAAATACATTCTGTTGCTTCTCCTGAGTACGGGGATACCACATGTGTGGGACTTTTTTGGGAGCCTAGCTGCGTACGGAACCCCAAAAACCAATCACCGCCTTCAGGCTTTCTAAGGGAGTAATTTTTTTATTTCACTTCTCACTGCCAATCACAGTTTCGGAGGCCATGGAATGCCCAGATGGCATAAACCCCCCAAAATGACCCCATTTTGGAAAGTAGACCCCCCAAGCTATTTGCTGAGAGGTATTGTGAGTATTTTGCAGATCTCGCTTTTTGTCACAAAGTTTTGAAAATTTAAAAAAGAAAAAAAAAATGTTTTTTTTCTTTACTTTCTTCATTTTCAAAAACAAATGAGAGCTGTAAAATACTCACCATGCTCTCAACAAATAGCTTGGGGTGTCTACTTTCCAAAATGGGGTCATTTGGGGGGGTTTTGTGCTATTTTGGCATTTTATGGCCTTCGAAACTGTGATAGGTAGTGAGGAGTGAAATCAAAAATTTGCACCCTTAGAAATCCTGAAGGCGGTGCTTGGGTTTCGGGGCCCCGTACGCGGCTAGGCTCCCAAAAAGTCCCACACATGTGGTATCCCCATACTCAGGAGAAGCAGCAAAATGTATTTTGGGGTGCAATTCCACATATAACTATGGCATGTGTGAGCAATATATCATTTAGTGACAACTTTTTGAAGAAAAAAAAAAATTATTTTTTTATTTTTGTCTTTATTCAATCACTTGGGACTAAAAAAAAAATATTCAATGGGCTCAACATGCCTCTCAGCAAATAGCTTGGGGTGTCTACTTTCCAAAATGGGGTCATTTGGGGGGGTTTTGTACTTCTCTGCCATTTTAGCACCTCAAGAAATGAAATAGGCAGTCATAAATTAAAAGCGGTGTAAATTCCAGAAAATGTACTCTAGTTTGTAGACGCTATAACTTTTGCGCAAACCAATAAATATACGCTTATTGGCATTTTTTTACTAAAGACATGTGGCTGAATACATTTTGGCCCAAATGTTTGACTAAAATTGAGTTTATTAGATTTTTCTTATAACAAAAAGTAGAAAATCTCTTTTTTTTTCAAAATTTTCGCTCTTTTTCCGTTTATATCGCAAAAAAAATAAAAATCACAGAGGCAATCAAATACCATCAAAAGAAGCTCTATTTGTGGGAAGAAAAGGACGCAAATTTCGTTTCGTTACAAAATTGCATGGCCGCACAATTACCAGTTAAAGTAGTGCAGTGCGAAATTAAAAAAAGACCTCTGGTCCTTAAGCTGACAATTGGTCTGGGGCTGAAGTGGTTAAACCTAAAATAAAACATTCATTATAATATATTATATTATATTGCAGATAACCAATTCTTATTTATAATATAAATTTTTTCCGACCGTCAAGAACGCGGTGACGTACAACACTACAACGAGCCGAGTTCAATGCTTCCGAGCATGTGTCAAATTGTTTCCGAGCATGCGTAGGAATTTTGCACGTCAGAATTGCTACAGACAATCGGAATTTCCAAAAGAAACCTTTTCCATCGGAAAAATTGAGAACATTCTCTCAATTCTTTGCTGTCGGAAATTCGGCCAGCAAAATTGCAATGGAGCCTACACACGGTCGCATTTTCCGATGAAAAGCTCTCATCGGTATTTTTCTGTCCTGATTTTCGATCGTGTGTATGCGGCATTACATGTGATGGCTGCATTCGTTTCCTTATTTAGCCAAAAAAAAAAAAAACAAATGCAGCCACCACGTCTAATGATTGGTAAGCTTCAATATAATACATCTTTGGTTTTGATTTTAATACTGCTTTAATTCTGTATAGTTATAAGATACACACAGGATGTAATGTATTTATTGTTGTCAGTGTCACAATTCCAATTCTACTTCACTAACAAAAGATAATGTAAAAAAAAAAAAACCTTTCAGACGTTTGATACTGTCTTCCGAGATGAATGTGCTTTTATTTGTGTACATTTTGCAGAATACACATACACCTATTGTGTTTTTCTGTAAAGGTACAAAGCACCAATTCGCCCCCGGCCGAAGTTCCCAGACTCAACATTTTAGGTTGAAAGTCAACTGGCCATGATCGATTCCCTTTGCTAAACACTTGTTTCCCCAAGATCAGATAACACCTGCAATACTCCTTCCCTCTTATATGAGTAATATTGTCCAAGCTCACCTGGTGCCAACTTGCATGTTTGTGGGTCCATATTTCACTAGGAAGATCTTTGGTGTGTGCAGGACTTGCTGTGATCAAATATATGTTGGCAGCATTTTATTTGTTTTTTTTTCAGGGAATCCTTGCTCATTACAGAGGTACAATCTATTTTCTTTTAACCCCCCTGGCGGTAATCCCGAGTCTGGCTCGGGGTGGAGCTTTAGTACCATAAGCGGTAACCCCGAGTCAGACTTGGGCTCGCATTGCAGGATACAGGGAGACTTACTTACCTTGTCCCCTGAATCCTGCAATGTCCTCCCGCTGTGTGTGCGAGCTGTCTCCTCGCTCGATTCACACAGTGCCCGAGTGCCGCTGATCTCCGTTCCCTGCGATGTTACGACGCACGGGAGCGGAGATCGGCGCCTAGTTCAAAAAAGTTAAAACAGACAATACACATACAGTACTGTAATCTTACAGATTACAGTACTGTATAAAAAAAATACACATCCCTTTGTCCCTAGTGGTCTGCCCAGTGCCCTGCATGTCATTTTATATAATAAATATTTTTTTTTCTTTCTGCCTGGAAACTGGAGATTGTCCATAGCAACCAAAAAGTGTCCCTTTATGTCAAAAGTGGTTTTAGACCAGCTAGAAAACAGCAATAATAAATTAGAATCACAATTCATCATCAAACACTAAATTTAATGACAGCGACAATTCTGCAACTGAGCAAATGTCAGTGTTTTGATTTGATTACATTATTAAATGATTTTTATAGTTATTTATTATATTATAATTTACGATTTTGTGTTTCAAACTTTAACATACCCGGGATGTCTACTAGACTCTGGTTTGGACAGATTTAAGTGAGTTATTCATAAGAATTGCATGCCTACAATATAAAATGCCAAATTTCCATGCAAAATAATTGTACCGCTTTTGGTACAAAATTCCAGACATAATCATAAAAGGGTTATATTTTTAAGTCAGATCTTCAGCTTTGGGGACCTTTCCGGAAGGAAATAAAATATTACATTCTCTAGTCTATGGAATAGAAAGGACGTCTTAATTTGTATCAAACTGAGCACATCAATAGTATTTCTATGGGCTATTTGTGAAGTAATAACTAAAGACTAATAATAACAGTCCTATGTGTCTTCATTAATAGATTCTCCTTCCAGACAAAAAGAATTCCCTGAACAATCTTCAGCTGGCCATATGTCACTCCCTGTCTATTGTACTTTATGTACAATAAATGGACAAGCACTTTATTTATTATCTGCTCACTGAAACTGTCCTTCAACCCCCTTGAGAACAATAGAACCTGATGCTTCCCTCCAATGTAACAGATACAGGAACCCCCCTCACCATGTTGAAAATCTACAGTAACCCTGGCAGAGGGTCACATTAGCAGGACAATAAGACAGAAATTAGTTCTGGCTATCTGTAGTGTCGGCTGTAATTAGCATGGGAACAATATCACAGAGGGGGACATCAATGGACCAAAGGCACAAATAAGCATTCAAATTACAACAGGAATAGAAGAAGACCATTTGCACGTGTGATTCTGTTTTTTACCAAAAGGCCATAGAATTTTGTTAGTCAATGTTGTAGGGCAAGTTTAATGCTAATTATGAGTTGTGATATTCATTTGTTTGAAATATTGTGGTATGTCTTAAAAAATTGAATCGCATGATGTAACAAAGTAAAGCACAGGATGGGAAAGGACCTGGTGGTCCTAGTAGATGATAGGCTCAGCAATGGCATGCAATGCCAAGCTGCTGCTAACAAACTAAACAGAATATTGGCATGCATTAAAAAGGGGATCAACTCCAGAGATAAAATGATAATATTCCCGCTCTACAAGACTCTGGTCTGGTCGCACCTGGAGTATGCTGTCCAGTTCTGGGCACCAGTCCTCAGGAAGGATGTACTGGAAATGGAGCGAGTACAAAGAAGGGCAACAAAGCTAATAAAGGGTCTGGAGGATATTAGTTATGAGGAAAGGTTGCGAGCACTGAACTTATTCTCTCTGGAGAAGAGATGCTTGAGAGGGGATATGATTTCAATATACAAATACCATACTGGTGACCCCACAATAGGGATAAAACTTTTTTGCAGAAGTGAGTTTAACAAGACTCGTGGCCAATCATTAAAATTAGAAGAAGAGAGGATTAACCTTAAACTACGTAGAGGGTTCTTTACTGTAATGCCCCGTACACACGGTCGGAAAATCCGACCACAAAATCCATCGGATTTTTTCCGACGGATTTAGTTCGACACTGGTGTTGCATACACACGGTCGGACAAAGTTGTCGGAAAATCCGATCATTCTGAACATGGTGACGTTTGTTGCCTACGACGGGACTACGTAGAGGCTAGTAGCCAATAGCTTTGGTCTTGTAATGTGATCTGAGCATGCGTGCCACTTTGTCTGTCGGAATTCGCTACACACGATCAGAAAAAGTCCGATAGGACTTTGTTGTCGGAAAATTTGAGAGCAGGAGATAAAACTTTATCCGTCGGAAAATCCGACGGAAAAAGTCCGATGGAGCCTACACACGGTCGGAATTTCCGACAACATTGTCCGATAGGACATTTTCCGTCGGAAAATCCGACCGTGTGTACAGGGCATTAGAGTGGCAAGGATGTGGAATTCCCTTCCACAGGCGGTGGTCTCAGCAGGGGGTATCAATAGTTTCAAGAAACTATTGGATAAGCACCTGAACGGCCGCAACATACAGGGGTATACAATGTAATACTGACATATAATCACACACACAGGTTGGATTTGATGAACTTGTGTCTTTTTTCAACCTCATCTACTATGTAACTATGTAACATACATCATCAAACACGGTAAGACAATAAACTAGGTAACGTATAGCAATGTGCAATGAAAACACAGACAAAGAAATAAAATAGAGTAGTCTACTTATTGCTGATCCGATTCCAAGAAATGTAGGGAGACAGCTTTAGGTCTCCATGGACATTGAGCATCATTTGTTACCTGCAGTTTTAGAAGAAGTGGACAATGAGTGGGATACATTGGAAAGACACCTTTTGGCAGAAAATGGTATTAGTTGGTTTGGAACATTTCATCCAGTAACCTTTTGATTGCTAGTCTCCTTATCAAAAATGAATAGGTTACTAAAGTACGAAAATTCTCGTACGACAGAATATAAATTCGGAAGTGATGTAATGTATTTGTATTGTATTTTTGGACGAAAACTGTACTGATTAAACGAAAATCGTACTATTTGGTATTGCACAAGAACATTTTTCGTGTTTGTCCCTTCAGGAAAATTTCGGACGAAAGCTGTGTACGAGGGATCAGATTATACTTTGAAACCGATATTTTTCGTACGATATTCTGATTGTGTGTACTAGGCTTTACTGTGGACATTGGGGGTTATTTACTAAAGGAAAATCCACTTTGCACTGCAAGTGCACTTGGAAGTAAAGTCGCTGTAGATCCGAGGGGGGCATGCAAGGAAAATAAAAAAACAGCATTTTAGCTTGCACATGATTGGATGATAAAATCAGCAGAGCTTCCACTCATTTCAGGTCTACCCCTCAGATTTGGAGCAAATGCACTTCCAAATGCACTTACAGTGCACTTGCAGTACAAAGTGGATTTGCCTTTCGTAAATAACCCCCATTTTATTCTATCATAAAACCAAAACAGTGGCTGCACCTAATGGATGCAGCTGCTGTTCAGTTAAAAAAATTCCACCTGACTCCTTTAACAGGGGCACCTACAGAGCAATTTTCCACTGGTTCATCCGAAACCAAATTAAATTAGCCCAGTATATGGCCAGCTCTAATGTCTCAGAATGACATAAACATGTATATTTAAAGCGAAGCTCCACCCAAAAGTGGAACCGCCGCTTATCTGCTTCCTCCCCCCTCCGGTGCCACATTTGGCACCTTTCAGGAGGGAGGGGAAAATGGGTACCTGTTTGACAGGTACCATTCCCCACTTCCGGGAGACAGCGCTGCAGCGCTGTCCCTCAGAATTTTGCCCCCCTCCTCTTTCCCCTGTCGCCGGGTCAGTTAGGAAACCGGCTGTTAAGCCAAAAGGCTTCACTACCGTTTTTCCTTAAAGCGGAAGTAAACCCATCCATAAAACATTCCTGGCACGTGTTGGAAATGTAACACTCCCATTGGTTGTGTTCCCAACCAAACTGTCAAACCACCCAATGGCTGGTGTCATAACTGATCATATGTGCAGCATCATGGCAATTATAGATTAAACAGGGGCAAAGATGGCAGCTTCCTTGGCTGAAAACTATAGGGGGTTTATTTACACTTTAACTGGAATGGCGGCGGCAGCAGCACCCAAGAGTTGATCTGAAAATTTTCTGGGGTGCCGACATTGTGGGAACCCTGGGCAGGTAAGTATCCTAATATTAAAAGTCAGAAGCTACAGTATTTGTAGCTGCTGACTTTATTTTTTTTTTTCATGGGGGGGGGGGGGGCGGAACTCCTCTTTAAGCTGGGCTCACACTGTTGCAGTGCATTGATGCACATTAACAAATATTTTTATTATTATTATTATTATTATTATTATTATACTACAAGAACAGTTTGTACAGCATTTTACATTATAAAAAGGAGACAGTACAGTTAGGATACAATCCAATACCAGAGGGTTAGGAGGGCCCTGCTCCTGAAAGCTTACAATCTAATCAATAAAAGGTACATATCATTATTATTTTTTGTAACACATTGTAGCACAATAGTGTGTTATCATGCCTTGTGGTGTGCTGCAACATGCATCTGTAAGGAGGGGCCAAGGGGTGCTATTAGGAATACATGGCACCTCAGTGCACCAATGTGCAAAATGTGTGTTTTTTGTGTATTGCAGTAATGACAGGCAAAAAGCACATGGTACTGCAGCACAACATTGTCAACCCAGCCTAAAACCTCAGCCACAGCTTTTAGACATGGTTTTCTTATGCCCCGTACACAAGAGTGGAATTTCCGTCGGAAAAATCTTGGATGGTTTTTCCGATGGAATTCCGCTCAAGCTTGGCTTGCATACACACAGTCAAACAAAAGTTCTCGGAACTTTCGACCACCAAGAACGCGGTGATGTACAACACTACGATGAGCCGAGAAAATTAAGTTCAATGTTTCTGAGCATGCGTCTAATTGTTTCCGAGCATGCATGTTTTTTTGCGCGTCGGAATTGCATACAGACGAACGGAATTTACGTCAAGAACTTTTTCCGTCGGAAAAATAGAGAACCAGCTCTCAATCTTTTGCTGGCGGAAATTCAGACAGATAAAGTTTGTTGGAGCATACACACGGTCGGAGTATCTGACCAAAAGCTCCCATCACACTTTTTTTGACGGAAATTCCGACCGTGTGTATGCAGCATTACGCTAATTAGTGCATACAGGAATCAAAGCCATGCTACTAAATTTAGCTGTCCCTATCTGCCCTTTGCTGGAAATGCAGTGTGCTAGGGTAACAAACAAGCTTATAGAATAGACGTGTGCATAGGTATGTTTGGTGGAGGATGTTTTGGCAGTAGAATACACTATAAGCTACATAATGTCTACAAATGGCCAGACTAGAGCTTCCTCTGATTAGAAATAAATGAATGTATATAGTTCCCTAGAATAGCAGTAGTATCAATTATATCAACTTTCACCTTTCAATGCAAAACAGTATGGTAAAATAACTTCCATTGTGCGAGTTACTACTGGAGAGGGGCATAGACTTTTGTTGTAATAATGAATATTTGCAAAATGTTGTTCATGTTGTTAGCACATCAAAGAGCCCAGCTGGGCAATGCTATGAAGACAGGAAGCCAGTGCTCAGAGCAATTAACAACTTCTCCCCAATAAAACACGTTACAGGGACTCCCAGCCGCCTCCTTAAAGAAACACAGATGCTTCTCTCTATCTTTTTAATAAAACCCTTTGATACAGTTTGCCTTCCCCTTGATTTGAGCTCCCTGGGAGACTTAACTCTTTCAGCTATAGTGCTCAGTAACAAGTTGATTTATACTGGAGAACACTTCATTAAGGCTCTTACATTGGGTTTGTTAGGATCTAATTCCTGAGGGTTCAGGTGCAAAAAAAATAAGATGAAGAAAACATTGACATAACAAAAGTAACAGTTTATAGAAAGAAAAGCATAATTTAGGCAATACAAAGAGAAACAAATACCTCTTCTAAAAAGTCCCGTAATCTATGGATAGTTTAGTCTGTGAACAAAAAATTTTTTTATTTTTTAACAAAGTAATATGTTTTTAGCTAGAATGTCTTTGGCCAGGTTACATTAGACATTATACTTCATAATGCCAAAAATGAATAAAAATTCTTTTTTGTACCTACTGTGTTTCCCCAAAAATAAGACCGGGTCTTATATTAATTTTGGCGACAAAAACAAACAAACACTAGGGCTTATTTTCAGGGGATGTCTTAGCTATGTTCCCCGTCTTCACTCCCTCTCTCCCCCTGTCAGCTCAGGAGTCTTCATTATGACATATTTAATCCCAAAAATAAACTTTAGTTAAAGTCCTTGTAAAAATATGTAATCCGTTTTGTAAAAAGATTATATAATGTCCAGTGTATCTACTTTTGTAGCTTTATAAAAGGATATTTAACGTCCAGCGAGTTTCCTTTTGTAACATTGGCGAAAATACCTTATTTATAGCACCCCTGGGCGCTCACATGATCCGCCGGAGCTCTTCTTCCCTCGGTTTCAGCACTGCTGAGGAAAGGGCCGAGATCCCCGCTGACGTCAGCCCGGCTTCGAACACTGCAATGGGAGGGACCGCTGACGTCAGCTGGGAGGAGAGGAGAAGGTCTCTGGCGGGTCACTCGAGCACCCAGCGTTGCTTTAAATAAGGTATTTTCAACAATAAAGTTACAAAAGGGGACACACTGGACATTATAGAATCTTTTTACAAAACAAAATATATATTTCTACAAGGACTTTACTAGGGCTTATTTTCAGGCTAGGGCTTATATTGCAACCCTCCACGAAAATCACGATAGGGCTTATTTTCGGGTAGACATGGTATTAGAACATTGGCATTTTCTTTCTACTGTGATTTAAATTACTAAATTGCATGCATGATTTACTAAATTACATGCATGTGTTTTGTGATAGAATCATAATAAAATGTATAACCAAAAAAACACTGGCAGTGTTTATAGTGTCATATAAAGCCTAGACAGTCTGGATCACATGGGCCTCTGGATATCAAGAAATGTTTGGGTGTTTCATACCATTAGGCCCCTTTCACACTGGGGTGGTTTGCAGGCGCTATTGCGCTAAAAATAGCGCCTGCAAACCGACCCGAAACAGCTGTTGCTGTGTCTTCAGTGTGAAAGCCCCGAGGGCTTTCACACTGACGCGGTGCGCTTGCAGGACGCTGGAAAATGTCCTGCAAGCCGCATCTTTGGCTCGCTATAGGAGCGGTATATTTACCGCTCCTATATCGCCCGTTCCCATTGGAAACAATGGGGCAGCGCTCCGAACCCGCCCGCAAAACGCCGCTGCAGCGGCGGTTTGCGGGCGGTATTGACCCTTTTTCGGCCGCTCGCGGGGGGTAAAACCACCCCGCTAGCAGGCGAAATGCGCCGCTAAAACTCCGGTAAAGCGGCGCTAAATATAGCGCCGCTTTACTGCCAGCGCCCCCACCGCTCCAGTGTGAAAGTAGCCTTAGAGACTGATGTGAGTTGAGTGCTTGTAAACCTGTCTGTTAGGCTAAAGCTATAGAACTTCATTTGAAAATGTTTCTCGAACTATTACATTTTTCTACCCGTGAATGTAGTTTTTGTGGTAGAATCATGGATATTGTAATGAAACCTGTTCAATACATCTGGGATTCCATTCAAATAGCAGGTCTAGATGGAATTTCAAGGGTTTTCCATTAAAATTAGTTGACTATTTATGGCAAGAAAGAATGTTCTGAACAATGATATTCTACCTAGCTATGTGGCCAGCTAACAGTGCGATGAAACGATCAGAATGGCACAATCACTGCTCATCACTACTAAGAAGAGCTTCTACATAAAAAATATTTATAAAGCATACTTAGGAATATTAGTTATAGATCACTAATATACATTAATAAAATAACCAGCGCCTCCGTGTATCCAATAGAGCAGGTTTTCTAAAACTCAGGGCCAAAGCGCACTCTTTAGGGGCCTGCAGACATACACTTTATTGGCAAAAGTATTGGGGCACCTGCCTTTACACGCAAATAAACTTTAATGGCATCCCAGTCTTAAGCCCCATACACACGGTCGGATTTTCCGATGGATTCTGTCCTATCAGACAATGTTGTCAGAAATTCCGACCGTGTGTAGGCACCATCGGACAGTTTCTATCGGATTGTCCGACGGACAAAGTCCTATCTCCTGCTGGATAGATTTTTTGACAACAAAGTCCGATCACACCAAATCTGATCGTGTGTAGCGAATTCCGACGGACAAAGTGCTACGCATGCTCAGATCACATTACAAGACCAAAGCTATTGGCTACTAGCCTCTACGTAGTCCCGTTGTAGGCAACAAACGTCACCACGTTCAGAATGATCGGATTTTCCGACAACTTTGTCCGACCGTGTGTACGCAAAACCAACATCGGACAAAGTACGATGGACATGATCCGACGGACCTGGTCCTCGGATAATCCGCGCGTGTGTATGGGGCTTTAGTCTGTAGGGTTCAATATTAAGTTGGCCCACCGTTTACAGCTATAACAGCTTCAACTCTTTTGGGAATGCTGTCCACAAGGTTTAGGAGTGTGTCTATGGGACTGTTTGACCATTCCTCCAAAAGCGCATTTGTGAGGTCAGGCACTGATGTTGGACAATAAGGCCTGGCTCGTAGTCTCCGCTCGAATTCATCCCAAAGTTGTTCTATCGGGTTGAGGTCTGTGCTCTGTACAGGCCAGTCAAGTTCCTCTACCTCAAACTCACTCATCCATGTCTTTATGGACCTTGTTTGTGCAATGGTGCACAGTCAAGTTGGAACAGGAAGGAGCCTTCCCAAACTGTGCGCACAAAGTTGAGAGCATGAAATTGTCCAAAATGTAGCTTAAGAATTCCCTTCATTGGAATTGGAGGGTAAAGCCCAACCCCTGAAAAACTACACCACACCATAATCCCCCCTCCACCAAACTTTACACTTGGCATGATGCAGTCATGCAAGTACCGTTCACCTGGCTACCACCAAACCCAGACACGTCCATCAGATTGCCAGACAGAGAAGCATGATTCGTCGCTCCAGAGAATGCGTCTCCACTGCTCTAGACTCCAGTGGCAGCATGCTTTACACCACTGCATCTGATGCTTTGGATTGCACTTGGTAATGTAAGACTTGGACGCAGCTGCTAGGCCATGGAAACCCATTTCATGAGACTCTCTACGCACTGTTGTGCTAATCTAAAGGCCACATCTACGCATTGTGTGCTTCAGCATGCGCTGACCCTGCTCTATCATTTTACGTGGCCTACAACTTCGTGGCTGAGTTGCTGTTGTTCCCAGTTGCTTCCACTTTGTTGTAATACCACTAAAAGTTGACCGTGAAATATTTAGTAGCAAGGAAATTTCATGGGTGGACTTATTGCTCAGATGGCAACCTATCACGGTACCACTCTTGAATTCACTGAGCTCCTGAGAGCGACCCATTCTTTAAAAAATGTTTGTAGAAGCAGTATGCACGCCTAGGTGCTTGATTTTGTACACTTGTGGCCATGGAGGTGATTGGAACACCTGAATCCAATGATTGAGTCCCAATACTTTTGGCAATATAGTGTATTTATTGGCTTATATGTTAAAAATAATAATGGCCCCAACTACAATATTCACTACTAGCAACCAGGGATTTTTATTGAAAAAGGACTTTCAAGGTACTCACAACATATTCAGTGTTGATTAAAATAACATACATTTATTAATATATGAATTAAAAAATCACATACTGTATATTAGTCTATTCGTCTACTGGTCTATCCTGCATGAATTATAGCTGCATGAAACAAGTATATAGCTCCTCAAATATATCCAATGCCCCCTTAATTTCTAGCTAAACATTATTGTTACATATACTGTACATTGGTAATACATAAATCTACACATCAGTTAACCATCATATGAGTGAGTTGAAATGTTCAGGTGGGCCAAAGCCTCAAAGCACCATGCTGCAGTTTCAGGGTCTTGGCAATCTTCTTATAGCCTAGGCCATCTTTATGTAGAGCAACAATTATTTTTTTCAGATCCTCAGAGAGTTCTTTGCAATGAGGTGCCACGTTGAACTTCCAGTAACCAGTATGAGAGAGTGAGAGCGATAACACCAAATTTAACACACCTGCTCCCCATTTACACCTGAGACCTTGTAACACTAATGATTCGGACATTTTCACTTAGGGGTGTACTCACTTTGGTTGCCAGCCCTTTTAGACATTAATGGCTGTGTGTTGAGTTATTTTGAGCGGACAGAAAATTTACACTGTTATAGCTGTACACTCACTACTTTACATTGTAGAAAAGGGTAATTTCTTCAGTGTTGTCACATGAAAAGATATAATAAAATATTTACAAAAATGTGAGGGGTGTGCTCAGTTTTTTTAGATACTATATACAAACCCTATATCACATTATATTAAACCTTTTATGCATCTGAACCGCATCTACCCTGCACTTGTGTCAAGACTTTACCATACCGATATTGTACCTATACTGAATGCAGGTTATCTGAGACTGTCTTTAAGTGCACCAACGCTGTTAAGGATAAGGATAAGGATAGCTGGCAGAAGAACATCTCAAAGGACTGCCTCTCCTGTAATAATTAGTCTGCAAGCCCCCTTTGTTCCCCTGCCTCCTTCACCACCATCCTGTTTTTCTTTTGGAAAGTGCATACCCAGTTCATCTAGGACTAGCATTGCCGTCATATATGAGTTCTGGCAGGAAAGTCCCAGAACTCAGTAGATTAAACGTTACTACTGCTCACTGCAGCACTTGATGTGGCCTTGCTACTCTTTATGCTGATCTGAACACCCAATTTCATCTTATGCCTAGTCCTTACTGTTAATCACATTGTATGCTAAATTGTGTTATTACCATTGTTATCCGATTTATGCTTGCCTAGTTACCTACCATATTGGGTGACAATATATTAAGTTTGCCTTTACGGTTTGGTGGCTCTTATTTTTGATATAGCACTACTACTGGGTATCAAGGATTTTCTGGGATATTGCATGTTTATACACCCAACCTGGTGTTTTATATGAGGTGCATTTACAACAATAGACATAATTTGCTACCTGTGTGGCATTAAACCAGCGAAAAACAGTAAAAATGAATGGCCAGTAAAATATGTGTACAATGTGCACTATAACTATGTTACTCATCACAATGATTGTTGTATACCCACCTGACTAATAAAATCATTGAGAAAAAAAGTGCACTGGTCCTAACACTAGTTAATGAATCCAATAGTTGAAAGGATAGTAACCTCTAGGTCTCTAAGGCCCCTTTTACACTGGGGAGTTTTTCAGGCGGTACAGCGCTAAAAATAGCGCCTGTACACCGCCTGAAAAAAACGGCCCCATTCACTCCAGTGTGAAAGCCGGCGGGCTTTCACACTGAAGCGGTGCGCTAGCAGGACGGTAAAAAAAGTTCTGCTAGCAGCATCTTTGGAGCGGTATAGGAGCGGTGTATTCACTGCTCCTATACCACTCCTACCCATTGATTTCAATGGGACACCGCGGTAATACCGCGCAATACCGCCGCAAAGCGCCGCTACGGCGGCGCTTTGCGGGGGTTTTTAACCCTTTTTCGCCCGCTCGCGGGGCGAATACCACGGCTAAAACGACGGTAAAGCAGCGCTAAATATAGCACTGCTTTACCGTCGCCGCGGCTCCCGCCCCAGTGTGAAAGGGGCCTAAGGGAAGGTATGAGAGAGAGACAAAAGCTAATATTGTCTACAAAAAACAAGCCTATCCCATAACAGCCTTCTGGACCAAAAAGGGTAAGAGGATATTTCAAATGGAGACACCACATCTAAGGACTTCTAAGCTGCAAAATATCAAATCTTTACTCTTGGGTTTTAACACACTTTAAAATAGACAAGGGCAGACAAAAATTGTGAGGGGGCTGCATGTAGCCCCCAAAAGTCACCAGTTTAATATGCTTGATCTAGGGCAGGGGTCTCCTAATCTTTTAGTACGGGGACTGTATTATATATTTTACAAATATTCACAGGGAAAAGTTATTCGTTTTATAAATGAATGAATAACATTTAAAATGAAGTTTTACTTGGGCCTTTTTTGTAATTAGCATGATATGATTCAGAACAGAAAAAGAAATTCCAAACAAACTTGATCAGTTAATAAAGGTCTACCAAAAGTACATTCAGCCTGCACTTTCCTCATTAGAGGTTTCTTTATATCAGGCCCCCCCCCCCCCTTATATAAGAGTCCCCTTTCATGGGGGTCCTCATCAGAGAGAGACTGTGAGCAGCACGTGGTCTGCAGGCTGTAGTTTGGAGACCCCTGATCTAGGGTATATGCAGGAGCCATATGGTGCAATGTAGTGCTGTAGACTCGCAGTGGCATGTGTGTATTGACAGGTTTACTTTGCAAACAGCTGATTATGGAGTCCAAGTGGTAGGCCCCTGCCATCCTGCATCCAGCCGCAATCATGGCGTTTTCCATGTCGTTGTCAAAAGTGGAAAATGCCTTAGAACCAAGATTGTCTTCACACATATAGAGAATTTTGTTGGGAATGTGTGCAATCAAATTTGCCTAATAGTGCAGGTAAACAAAGACCATTAGCCGTTCAGTTGACACAGCAGTCTTGTTGATTTTTTATCAGTGTGTTGATTTTTTGCTGGTTTTCCCAGTATTGTATTGTAATTGAGCTGCCTATTTCATTACATGCCCATGCAGGTCACATTGTTACTGCCTTCTGTTATAATGTACCGAATACAATGTAACTACTGTTTAAATAAGTGTTAGTTCCTGCTGCCGAGGGCAAGAAACTCACTTTAATTCTAACTACTGATTGTGTGTGTAAAGATAGATTCTTGCCTTTAACAGGCTCAGGAACAATGACAGTGGCTGAATCATTCCTTTCATATATAAACGCATCTACAGAAATAATGGGAATAGAAATAAACCCTCAACTGTAAAGTGTAAAAACACCAGACGTGGAGGAGGCCTAAGACCCGTTTTCATAGAAGTCTTAGTGGAGCTTTAACAAAGCATATTATTAGTGGTTACACTAATAAAAATAACATTTAACACTGTGAAATGCAATTTCAGATTTTATTATAAGGTTTTCTTTATACGAATTCCCACAGAATTGCTGGAGTAGTATTCTATCCACGGTCATAGGAATGCAATGCACTCGGGAGCTGTAGCACTAATGGCACATATAACATTCAGGTCAATGTGCCTAAACCTACTTCATGTCAATAGCCCATATGTATTCTGAGCCATTTCTTCTCAACCCATTCTATCAGGGTGGGTATTTTGGGGGCACTTTGCAGGTTTGAAATCTGCTCACTAAGTGCACCATTTAAATCTCATCTAAGCAAAGCTTTTAGAATCTTAGCCCCCGTACACATGGTCGGAAATTCCGACCACAAAATTCGTCGGATTTTTTCCGACGGTTTTTGTCCGAAACTGGTGTTGCATACACACGGTCGGATAAAGTTGTCGGAAAATCCGATCGTTCCGAACGTGGTGACGTTCATTGCGTACGACGGAACTACGTAGAGGCTAGTACCCAATAGCTTTGGTCTCGCAATTTGTTCTGAGCATGCGTGGCACTTTGTCCGTCGGAATTCCCTACATACGATCGGAAAAAGTCTGATCGGATTTTGTTGTCGGAAAATTTGAGATCCTGCTCTCAAATTTTTTCAGACGGAAAAAGCCCGCTAGAGCACACACAGGATCGGATTTTCCAACAACATAATCCGATCAGACTTTTTCCATCAGAATATCCGACCATGTGTACGGGGCATTACAGTTGGGAATTTGATAACTGCAAAGTGAAAGATCAGACTTTGATACGATCCTGTTTGTAAAATCAGCCTGTTACACTACCTGGCATAAATAGCTCAGTTGGGCCCATATTCCTACTTAGATATGCACAATGTTGGCTGAAGCAGTTAGAAGTGTATACATGCTTGGTAGTAGGGTTGCCACCTCATCCCTTTAGCCCCTGTTCACACCTTAGGCACAATAGGTATGCAAATCTATTGACACATCAATAAAACATTTTTAAAAATGTTCCTACACATGTTTTAGAGGAAAGGACATTGATATTTTGTGCACATCATCTAATCATGTCTGCTTAATATAAAGAGAACCTGCCATTGCTGACCACCTGTTTCCTGCTTGTTTCCAGCTTCAATGCTCTCTAAATCACTGGCCAAGAACAAGGAAGCACCATGCTGGGTTAGAATGATGTCAAGTCACTGACTCAGAAATTATTGAAGAAAAGGGATCAGCATAGCTGCCAGGCAGCAATCATTTTCAGGTCAGTAAGGCCTGTTTCACAAGGGCTTCAGCTTGTATAAGAGCAGTGTGAACAACAAGCTTTTATAAAGCATTTGGAGAGCTATTGGAGAGCTTTGTTGAAGCTTGTAAAATACTGTTGAACTCCGGTTTCTGAATGTTGAACACAGATCCTAATGCATACTCCCCAACTTTTTGAGATGGGAATGAGGGACACCTATCAGCAAAAGTATGCAGGCATAGGACACACCCCCTTAAAGAAGAATTGTACAAAAAATAAAAGATTGGTTTAACCCAAAAGTGCTTTTTTACCACTACTCTTACTGTATATTGGATTTTGGAATTTAGAAATGCAGCAATTTAGAAATCAGATGAAAGGTTTAGCACTGTAAAACACTTTTTCATAGATACAAAGTGCATTTTTTATACATCTATATAGATCAGACCAAAATGAGGGACAAATAAGAAGGAAAGAGGGACAGAGGGACATTGCTCCAAACAGGGACAGTCCCTCCAAATCAGGGACAGTCCCTCCAAATCAGGGACAGTTGGGAGCTATGCTAACGGGGTGTTGATTGCTACTTTAAGCAAGCTGTTTGCAGGCTTCAGCAAGCTTTAAGAAGTGCTGAAGCCCGCTAGAAGCTTGTTTCAGCCTGGGTTCACACTATAGCGATGCGGGAACCAGCGCAATTCCAGTGCTAGTTCCCACATCGCAATCCAAAGTTCACGCTGCCCTCTGCGAACCACTGTTAATGACACCCCCAGAACGGTTTACAGATCGCAGTGTGAACTGTGGATTCGGGGAGGAATCAGATCACATGGGTGAGAACACAAGCGAAAAAAAGTTCCTGCACCTGTTTTGTGCGAATCTAATGCAAGTTCAGCCATACAACTGTATGGCTGAACTCGCATTGCACAGACATCGCATGCGATTGGCACAGTAATGCGGGTGCAAATCACATGCGATGTCTGTGTTCGCATATGTGTCAATCAACACTATTAGGATCTGTGTTCAACATTTACAAACTAGAGCTGAATGGTACTTTAAAAGCTTCAACAATGCTTTCTGAAAGCTCTGCAAATGCTTTGTCGAAGCTTTCTATTCATACTCCTCTTACCGTATATACTCGAGTATAAGCCGAGTTTTTCAGCACATTTTTTTGTGCCCCCCTCGGTTTATACTCGAGTCAAGCACTTTTCTGCAGCAGGGAATGATATTTTCCGAACCGACTTTGGGGCCACGCATCTCGGGGGCCACTTGGTGCTAGGAACCCCAAATTTGGTGTGCAAACCCAGTGGAACTAGCACTACAACATATACAAAGATGATACAGGGCCCCAAAGTCGGTTAAGAAAATGTCATTCTCTGCTTCAGAAAAGTGCTTGACATTTTCAGAACTGACTTTGGGGCCCCGTATCTCGGGGCCACTTAATGCTAGGAACCCCATCTTTGGATAGTGCTAGTTCCACTGAGTTTGGAAACCAAATTTGGGGTTCCTAGCACCAAGTGGCCCGAGATACGGTGCCCCAAATTCGGTCAACTGTGTTCATCTGCAGCAAAATCATTTCGGGACCCTTTGGGTCCAGAGACCGCAAATTTTGGCTGCAGCTAGGGGGCATCTAGGAACCCTTAACTACCAAGTTTGAAGTTCGGGGGACCTATGGCTGCAAATGGGCACAGTGAGGCTGCAAATGGGCATTATTGACCCTCTTTTCCACTTACAATAGCTGCGCATTTCTCACCCTAGGCTTATACTCGAGTCAATACGTTTTCCCATTTTTATGTGGTAAAATTAGGTGCCTCGGCTTATACTCGAGTATATACTGTATGTAAGCTGAAATTGGCCCAAGAGCTCATTTACACTTGTGTTTCCGTTTGAAGAGCATTCCACATTGGATTGCTCTTTAGAGAGCTTTGACAGGGGGTCAGGAGGCAGAATGTCACCTACATATCACTTTTTTTAAAACCATAAACACACACACACCACAGCACAGTGGTTTAGGTGACAGTAGAGATTGGTTTGAATGTGTTCAAAATCCCACACGCCCATCGCGCCAGGGAGCAAACAGCGCAGCGCTAATCACAGGCAGTGAGGCATTTCCCGATTTGTGTAGCTGTGGACCAGGAAATGTCTCACTGCCTGTGATTAGCGCTGTGCAGCGTCAGCTTCCTGGCGTGATCGGGCGTGTGGGATTTCGAACACGCCCGAGCCCATCACCTGTGTTTGTTTAGGTTTTCTCCCACACTCCAAAGATATGGTTGTATAATGTGTTCCTAGCGTGTATATGTATGCATGTTATATAGGGACCTTAGACTGTAAGCTCCTTGAAAGCAGGAACTGATGTGACTGTACAATAGGTAAAGTGTAAATTGTCAGTGCTATATAAATACCTGTAATAAAAAATAAAAAAAAGGTAGAAGACACCAACTCTGGGTGCCCATGCACTTTATCAGTGGTCATCAACCCTGTCCTCAGGGCCCACTAACAAGCCAGGTCTTATGTATTACCTTGGGGGGATGCAGACTAGAATACTGCAATCACTGAGCAGAAAATGATATCACCTGTGATGTATTTCAGTTATCTTGCAAACCTGTCCTGTTAGTGGGCCCTGAGGACAGGGTTCCTGACCACTGCACTATATAATAGACATGTGTACAACAAAAAAATTTGTTTATTTTCGTTTCCGTTGATTCGTAACGATTCGTACATTCGTAAGTCGTCGGTGTTCGTATTCGTAACGATTCGTATTTTCGTAAAAGTTATTTTTTCGTTGATTCGTATTTCCGTTAGTTTCATTTTCGTTTTTATTCGTTTATTCGAAAATTCGGACGCATTCGTACTTATTCGTACATTCGTAACATTCGTAATCGGAGCATAATTCATAATGTTATGTAATGTGTATGCTATTATTACATTTTAAGAGACACGAAAAATTACGAATCGAAAAAAAAAGTTACGAATGTACCAATTTTTTCGTTCAAACCATTCGAGGCACTTTAAGCAGCACCATTGTAAGGGACACGGAAAATTACCAATACAACAAAAAAAAAATAAGTTACGAATGTACGAATTTTTTCGTTTATTTTGATTTTCGTTGTTCCTGTTTTTGTTTTTCGGATTTTCTTCTTTCGTACTTTCGTTGTTTCTAATTATTTTTTTTCGGATTTTCGTTGTTTTCGGATTTGTTCGATTCGAACGATTCGTTAAAATTTTTAGTGAATCGTTCGTTCATTCGTACGAAAACGAATGAACGAAAAAACGAAAAAAAAACGAAAGAAAACAAAACGAATTGCACATGTCTACTATATAACTAGTAAAAATTGTGGCTAATACAAGCAGTGCTTGTGAAGTTCACGCAATTATTTGGCCTTATAAAATTCATCACACATGGAAAATGTCTAACGATCTGTCATGATTATAGCTGACTTTACTCAATGTAAAGAGCTGAGAATTTCAACAGGATCTATTTTAAAAATGTAACACGTAAAAAATGAATGATGTGAAAATGATAGTCTCTATGCAATGTAATATTCATTGCATTCTTTTAGAAATCAATCTTTTTCGGAGGATGCCTCTTAATCACAACATCCTTGTGCATTTTTATGCTTAGTGAAATTGACAATACCTGGCCCTTGATCAGCCTGATATCCTCATCCTCACTTTTTATAGCAGCCTTCTGGCTAGAGAAGATGTAAATGTGACATAAAACAGCCATTTCCCCAGCACAACATGACAGGTAACCCGTGTGCTGTTATTTTTGAGGTGGCAGATGTTTACCCGATGCTCTGTATTGGCAGCACAGCACCAGGCTGCTCACCCTCACCGGGGATAATTGAATTTATTAACCACTTTAACCCGACAGCAGCCAGGAGGTACCAGGGGGAAAGCAAAATGAGGCCTCTAGTGTACAAGTCTCATGCATATCTAGGTTGTTTCCTATCACAATGCTTTCTTATAATGACCACAAATGTGCTCAGGATACACTTGGCAGCTTTAAAAGAGATGAAATAGAGGAAAAACAAGATCCCCCACAAAACCTCTGTATACATTCGGATAGCAGCAGAGCCCTCCATATGCATACATAACAGACACCAGCAGCAGGGGGTCTGTGCATTTAAAGGAAGATTCAACTAGACCCTGCTTTGAAAAACGGTTCAATCTATTTTAATGATTGGTTAGCTTCCTCACATCAAAGACAACCCAAACACACACTCCTGATTGGCTGACGGCTAGTCTCAAAAAAAAAAAAAAGTTTGCACTGTGCAGGATCAAACAGTGGGTGAGAGTTTGGGAAGACAGAATCATCTAGTAGTGATCTGGGGAGGGAGATGATAGGATCCACTAAACACTGCTACTAACTGCAGGCTCAACCTCATGGCTTCCCTGGTCCTTCTTAATAGAGAGAACACTTTACACGCTTATTTACAGGTAAGAAACCATTGTTTGTCACTCAGATATGTAATATATTTTGTAGCAAAATTCAGGTATGTGTGTGTTTTTTTTTATTTTTTTTCTATATACCCAAAAACCATTTTTTTTTTTTTTCCTTTTTTTTTTTTTGTTTTTGCTACATTGTATTTATACTGTTTTTAATTGCATCATACTTCTTATCAGACACAGGTATTAGCTATTTCTTTTTACCTGCTCCGTAAAGGGACAGCCCTTTTAAGACTTGACCGGTGATAGGAGAGAGAAAGATACATAGTAAAGTCCGTTATTTAACTAATATCAATTTATACTGTTATATATATATAAATTTAAAAAAACTGGCACTGAAAAAAATAGGTTGCTGCCTTTTTGTCTGCCCCATTAAAATGTATTCTTAACTGGTGTAAGGGTTAATTCACACACCTGTGTAATGCAAAAAAATGTTTCTGTGAGTTGAACTACCTTTTTTTTCTGTATAGGCAACACGAAAGGTCAACATTTAAATATTTTTACTTATCATGATAATGGATATTTTTTGTGTATTGTACAAAAAAAAGGAGACACACTGCATTTGTATGCAGCACACCTGTATGGTGTGAACAGGGCAAGTAGAAAACAATAGTCTCCTATGTGTCCTTGTTTTGAGTCGGTGTCAATGAATGCACAGCTAAGCAGACATGGTGTGAACGAGCCCTGAATGTATTCCTGTGTGTGCCATTTGATATTTTAATCAAAAGCAAGTTGACACCATAAATACATTCTTATCCCTCAACTTAGCATGCATGGCATGCTGGTTTTAGTAGTGCAGCAGTAGATGAATTGTACTTCTTCTTCCTTTTTTTGGGGGTTTTGGATTTTTATCTAGTAGCATGATGTATTGGTAGGAGTGAAGTTCAATCACTCTGTCTCCACTCTCAGGTCTGTGTCACCTGTAACTAATCAAGACTCATTACTCCAGAAAGGGAATGCACACATAGTGGGGCTTACACGATAGCTTGGCTTTTGCTCCTGGTAACCTATTGAGGCTAATTTTTTTTTGTTTTTGTTTTTTTATTGGCAGTGGATCAATCCATTTTGTTGCTATAAGCAACGACTCAACTTAGTTGGTAAGGTTGAATAAAGACACTGGTCCATCCAGTTCAGTTTATACTCTAGTTTTTTTAAATCAGGAGGAATGTGTTACAGCAACTGGCATAAGGCAAGCTATTATAACCATCACATTGTTTTATAATGGCTTCACATTGCTATATTCATTGCTTTTTGTTAAACTATTTATGTACCGCTTTCAGTCTTAAAAACAGAAAAAAGTTTTTGTTTTTTATTATTACAAATCTCCACATTTCAGAATATGATGTAACTTCTATAGGTTTGTATTGGTAATAAAGGTTTGTGGGGAAACCCCCAGCTCCAGCCCCAATAGGAGACAACACTGAAAAATCAAACCCAACCTATTGACTATTGCTTTTAGACGGATCAGCAAAAATTGTTTCCTAAAGATAAAATGACTCTCTTCTGATATTATGGCTTATTTAAACTATTCATAGCAAGTTATTGTAGTAGTGAAATCGGAAACACGTTATCAGTCTAGAAGAGTAAGTTGTATTTGCAGCAGTGGTGCTACAGTACTTGGTAGACCATAGATCACTATGAGAGGAGTACCTGCTATGCATACTCCTATTTCCCTTTTTAGTTGTCTGTAATGAGCGTTCTACAGGTCTAGTATCATGTTTTTATTACTCATTTAGTGTAATATGCATACATGAAGCGTGAAAACTATTTCCTAATCTGCATCTGGAGTCCCCCCCATAGATAACAATAAAAATCATATTTATGATGCTCGCCTATACGGAAAGGCTTAAGCTTCTGTGTTTTTATTAGTTGCTCTGGGACCGTAACTCTGGTCACACAAATTGCACCCTGATGGTACAATCACCTTTTTAGATTTACCAACAACTTTTGTAGCTTAAGGGCCTACCTGATTGTGTATATAGACTGAATGGATTGTCTTGCTTTGAAAAGATTGGCCCACCCATCTACTTATTGTTGGCAAATTCAAAGGAAATTGCACACAGATGGTACAGTTATCTTGTAATATGCGAGTGCAGCTTTAGCCTCTAGCAATCCTTCGGGACCCATTTGCTGACTATCTTAGCAAGTAAAATAATATGCATGTGTGTATCTTTCATGTACATGATGACACTGAATATTCATGTCAGGCATACAACATTTAATCACAAGGTGCTATTTATGCCATATTCGTTTTATTTATTTTTGTTCCTTTTCTTGTTTTTGCTATAAAAAGGAATTTTTCAGCTAATTTTCTTTGGATTATGTGGTTATGGTTAATAATTAGGTGGAAAGTATTGGTGTGCGGTAACCTATAGCAACCCACCCCATTTTTTTTTCTTTTTTTTAGCGCAGCCAGAACGATGAACAGTCAGAGCAATGAAAGATTAATCCTATGCCTTTTTTTGTATACTTCTCTTCTTTTTTTATTTATATATTATTTATTTTTTCTACATATGTTTCAAGCACAGTAATCTTAATTTTTTTTTTTTTTTATATTTTAGGATAGAACCCCTAACTCCTCCCCGGACACAGGGCCCTTTCCAACACTGAACGTATTCCCTTCAGCCTGTCGCTCAGTGATCGCACCTAAACCAAACCATTGGGATTACTCACAGTCCTCTTCCAGTTCAGCTGGAGCAGCTCCAGCAATGTTTCCTCTGTGGGGCAATGACATTCCTCCCAGTACAGGAATGGGATCTCATGGTATGACTTTTAGTGTCCCTAAAGTTCAGTATAACGGTCATATGCAGGCAGTAGGATCTCATGAGCTGCCGCTGACTCCTCCAGCTGACCCAAATGTTTATTCATTCGATTTGTCTCCTGTCAAGATTTTGGCGCCTCAAGTTTCATCTAACCATGCATATCATTTCCAAGACACGAACTCTATGACTCAGGACTACTCAGGTTTTATGCAAACCCCTACACAGTTGACCCAAAGACACATTCCCACAGCACACATGGATGAACAGACCTGGTGGAGTTTTCAACAAACAAACGCAAATAACATTCACTCCTTCCATTTAACCAACTCCTTAATGGTGGGACCACAGCCTCAACTTGCAGCACTTCTCCAGAGCTCCTCTAAAACTCTGCTAAGCTCAACTAGACGGTGTAGGAGGTGCAAGTGCCCCAACTGCCAAGCTTCTCCAAACAATGAAGAACCTGGAAAAAAGAAGCTTCATATCTGCCATCTTCCAGGTTGTGGAAAAGTTTATGGAAAGACCTCACACCTCAAAGCCCATTTGCGCTGGCATGCTGGAGAGAGACCTTTTATTTGCAACTGGGTCTTCTGTGGAAAAAGCTTCACTAGATCTGATGAGCTTCAGCGCCATCTAAGGACTCACACAGGGGAGAAACGTTTTGGGTGCCAAGAATGCGGAAAGAGGTTTATGAGGAGTGATCACCTTTCTAAACATACAAAAACTCATCAAAACAAAAAGGGGAAGTGTGCAGGCCCGTCTATAGACAGTATTAAAAAAGAGTGACTGTCCTTTTTCTTCACTCCTATTTTGGCCCATTACAAAGGGAGAACATGACTTTTAACTTCTCTTTTTTTAAGATTTACTTGGGTCTCCTATATTATGGACAAAGGACAATGTAAAGTATTTTTTTTTTTTAACTGAATTTAAACCATGACCACAGCAGCCTACATATTAAGGGGACAGTGCCTATGTGAAAAAAATATACATATGAAAAGATAAATTAATTTGCTTAGATTATTTATACAAATGCTATTTCACAGAAGAAAAGGATCCCTATACCCCATGTGTACATATATTTTTTGGCAGAAATCATATTGTTTGGCTTTAAATCTATTATGGGGTTGATTTCCATCAGCTTTTGCATATAGATTGAAATGTGCAATATTATCAGGCCTATTAATTATTGCAGTGCAACAAAAATAATGATATTAAAAGGCAGGTTCCCATAGCAACCCAATTTTGACCTTTAATCGCAACTAAAGTAATGAAAAAGGGAGTTTATATGGGTCACTGCACTTTGTATCTTAATTTGTAATGTGTTAAATACGGTCTTTGTAACTTTTGACATTTGTTCTATCTTGTCTGAAAAGAAGACCTTTATTCTTACCTTGAGCACATTTAAGTGAAGAAACCGCTTTATGCTGCCATTCATTTACATATAAGGTTGTATATGTTTAAAATAACCGTTCTTGCCAGTTTTGTAAATAATCTGTTTCTACAGTGTGGTTGGAAAAATTAAAAAAACAAATCCCTTTTACTTCCTCTGGTTGTCGCATTTTGATATCTTTTCACTTAAGTGTGATTTTACTATTTTGCCCTACATACGTACTGTACATTCTGTGCAAATGCTATGTAGTACATGGTGTGAATTGTGTACTCTTCCAGCACATCGCAGTACACTGACATTTTATCCTTTACAATTCACAAAGTTATAGAATAAATTCATCTATAAAACATGCGCAATATACAGTATGCTAGATCCAAAGAAACTTAATTCACATATACAGGCATATTATAGTTATTGTTGTTATAGTAATTTGAATTTTAAAGCTGGGCTATTATGATGCATGGAAACGCATAATGTAGACTGAGGTTCTGCATTGGTTGCGTCTTTTTGCTTTGGAACCTTGTTAAAGCAGGTCGGTCACAGCAGACCTAAACGGTGTGTTTGTTTTTTTTTTTTTTTTCTTTTTCAGTTGGAAAAAAAAAAAAATGTTAGGCAGGGTTCACACTGTTGTGGTGCACTCGCACATTGCATCAAGGCGGCCTATTCATTTGAATAAGACGCCTAATGCACCAAAACACATGTACTATTTTGTTGCCTACTTAAAGTGGATGTAAACCCTTTTTTTTTTAATTTATTTTTTTGATGTTATAATGTAGAGAATGATATTTCCTTTCATTTGAGCACAGTCTTGCCACACAGATTTACTCCAGCCCTGAGAAATCCTCTTTTATTGTTCAGTTAGAAAAATCTTGACAAAGTGCTGAAAACTTGCCCCCTTGCTGTGAGTGACAGGTGATTTGCACATCTCATGCACTAGCCTGAGACAGGAACAGACCAGAGTGAAAGAAAATGTATTCTCGAGTGAACAGCAAGAAGAATATAGGAGAGATGTATGTAGTCAGAGCTGGGCAGAGTAGAACATCCAGTGATCTGATGATTGTTATAGTGCAGTGTGCGTGTCTGAGGTCACCTGATCAGATAACATTCCTTTCCATCACCAGGATTTGTTATGTGGGGAGGGGTGGAATTCTCACTTTTTATAATTACACAGGATGTGCCTGTCTCAGGCTAGTGCATGAGATATGTAAATCACCTGTCACTCACAGCAAGGGGCGTTTTTGACAGTTTTCAGCACTGTGTCAAGATTTTTCTAACTTAACAATAAAAGGGTTGGAGTAAATCTGTGTGGCAAGACTGGGCTCAAATGAAAGGAAATATTATTCTCTACATTATGACATCAAAAAAATAAATAAAAAAAAAAAGACCCTTGCACTATAGAGTTGAAGGTAAATCTATAGGAAATTGAATAAGAAGAAAAATGTATAGTGTATGGCCAGCTTTAGGTGAGTACTTCTGGGCTGTCATCTGTCTCCTTCTTTGCAACCTGTTGAGTAACTGACCTACATACAGGGGTTGATTCACTAAAACTGGACAGCATATGGTGCAGCTGTGCACGATAGCCAATCAGCTTCTAACTTTAGCTTATTAAATTAAGCTTTGACAGTAAGCAGTCGTTCACACTGAACACTGCTTTGAAATTGTGCGACTTCATCTGAGATCGCGCAACTTCAAAGACATCTGTGCAGCTTCATTCACAGGTGTCAATTGAAGTCACACCTTGGATAGTTGGATAGTGTTTAAAAAGACGTGGACGTGGAAATACGTAGAAATAATGACCCAAAAAAAGTAGGGGTAAAGGATGGAAGTAGAGATATGATAGAGAATAAGGATTGGAACCAGATCCCTAGGGAGGGGGGGGGGTGGGGAATAAGGATAGAAGTATCAATAGGACGTGAGCGAGGTATAACTTGATGATTATACAAAGATTAAACTGTTGATTCTTTTTATTCTATGTTTTGTATGTGAAAAATTTGAATAAATAAAGAATAAAAAATTGAAGTCACACCCAAATTCGGCAAAAGTAGTGCAGAAACTAATTTTGCAAATTGGTGTGGCGTTGCACCGATTGGAATGGTGCCATTGCCTGCAATAGTTTACGACTTGTTGTGCGATTTGACCTGTCAAGTCGCATTTAAAAATTGCTTCAATGTGAACAAGGGCTAAAACCTGGAAGCTGGTTGGTTTCTATGCAGAGCAGCACTAGATTTTGCACTCTCTAGTTTTAATAAATGAACCCCACAGTAAGGCTAGATTCACACCTATGCATTTTTAGTGCTTTTTGCATTTTGCAGATTTGCACTACAGAATGTGTTCCATAGGAAACCATGGTAAATGGGCTGTAGTGCAAATCTGCAAAAAGCACAAAAAAATGCATAGGTGTGAATCCAGCCTAAACAAGAATTCAGATGATAGCCCTGGACATGAACCTTTTAGAAAAAATTTTATTTTTCACAATTTTATATAGCGCCAACAGTTTACGCAGCGCTTTAAAATGTAGAGGGGGGGGGGGGGGGGACAGCACAATTACAGTACAGTTAAATACAGAAAGGACAGGAGGGCCCTGCTTGTAGATCTTGCATTCTAAAGGGAGGGGGGTGGTGGTACAAAAGGTAATAGATGCAGGGAATCATTTGATGGGGTGGCTCGGGGACAGTTGGGTGGGTGTGGGATAGGCTTCCCTGAATAAATTAGTTTTCAGGGATCTCCTAAAGGTGGACAGGTTAGGGGCATATATAAGTTCCAGAGGATGGGAGAGGCTCTGGAGACGTCCTGAAGGCGAGCATGAGAGGAAAAATTAAAGTTCGCAATGGCAGCTGCCTTTATATCTATCTTGGCATGTTCTCTTTTAACATTACATTTCAAAAATAAACTGAAACCTTTTATAAATGGAAAAATAAAGGACAGTATTTACTTCACATCTTCCTTTTTTATTTAAATTATTTGTTAAAATGGCAGGTCCACTTAACCATTTTCTTTTTTTTTTTTTTTTTTTTTCATATTAAATAAATTCAGTGTCGCTTATGCTGCAGTCCTTGTATGTAATCATGAAAGATGTGGTGGCTGCATTACTTTACTTTTTTTTTTTTTTTTTCTCTTTATTTTTAACTTGGTGATCCTACCAGTAACAAAGTTCATGCCCTAGGGTGACACTACTCTATCACGGTACCTTATCTAGTGTTGTCACCCTAAAATAGGACTACAAACACCTCTCCCTTACATATTCTCAATAACACAATGAAGAGGGGTTATTGTGCTCAGAGATAGCTATAGACAATGTAACTGATAAGTCAGCACATGCAGAGAACACAGGAAGGTATCAATTGACAAGATTTTGGGCAGATTAAATAGTGTGTAAATTTATTTTTTTATTTTTTTTACAATTGAGCAGATTTAACAAAACACTATTAAAGGTATAATAGAGAAAAAAAAGCATCAAATAAAATATTTTTTGTTAGGGTTAAATGCTTTCCATCCCAGGGTCCCCTCTAGGCCAGGCTTCAGAGTCCACTCATGGCATACTATTATTACACTGCTTGGGGCAAGGGCTTGACTGATGTTAATGTGTGTTCAAAGGGAAACCTAGATTATCAGCAACAATGTACAGCTAAAAGATTTGAAAGAGCAATCCCTTGGGGAATAGGCATTTTATATATAACTTTTTTTTTTTTTATTTTTTTTTTTAATCAAATATATTAATATTTTTGCCTTACCAATATGTTTTTATTTTACTGCCAATCAAATACTGTGCATAGCATATTGGATAGACAATTCTAAAACAACTAGTCATAAATACAAAAAAGTTTTATAAAAATCCCAGAAAGTTATTTTAAAGTGATATTAAAGCTTTGGGTTTGTTTTTACAATAAAATAATAAACATGTCATACCCACCTGCTCTGTGTAATGGTTTTGCACAGAGCAGCCCAGATTCTCCTCTTCTCGGGTGCCCCATCGGCACTCCTGGTCCCTCCCTGAGTGTTCCCAGAGCAAGCGGCTTGTTCTGGGGGACACCCAGGCAGGCTTGCCCCCAAGCCGCTGCTCTGCGTGTCCATTCACACACAGAGCTGTGGCCCGCCCCTCTTTCCTCATTGCCTCACTGGCTGTGATTGACAGCGCTGTAGCCAATGGCTCCTGCTGCAGTTTCTGCCAGTGAGGAGGGAGTGTCCCCAGAGAGCTGTGGCTCTCATGCACATCTCTGAAGGAAGGTTGGCCTCAGGTAAGTATTAAGGGAGGCTGGGAGCACTTCTTTACAGAGAAGGTTTTTTTACCTTCATGCATGAAGGTAAAAAACATTGAGCCTTTAGAACAACTTTAATAGAAGTTCCACATAAGATGCTGATTCTGTAGCCAATTGTATCCAGTCCAAAGTTCTTACTTATGTGCTATTTGTTTTAGGGCCTATTCACGCCTTGGCATCTTGATGTGTCAAGTCAATGTGTATTTTTTCCCACATTGTATGTTGCATTAAGGGAGCCTATTTAAATGAAGCAGCTAGCAATGCACCAAACTGTTCGAAAAACAGACATGCATAATTTTTTGCAAAGCAAGCACCGCATCACCACAGCAATGCTGGGAAACTAACATCTCCGTGAGTGTTGATCTCCTGTGTACCCTGTAGCACTCACTATTCCTCGTTACAACTGTGTCCTGTAACAAAACTGAGGTCATCAGAATTCACTTTGATTCCACTTCTATAGGGGCATACGTGATGTCAGAAGCTGAGTTGTATATCATATACCAGGGATATAGAATTAGCGGACCTCCAGCTGTTGAAAAACTACAAGTCCCATCATGCCTCTGGGTGTCATGCCTGTGGCTGTCAGTCTTGCTATGCCTCATGGAACTTGTAGTTCTGCAAAAGCTGGAGGTCCGCTAATTGCATATCCCTGTCATATACTGTTTAAGTTGCTCTTTGACCCTTGAGTCCGTTTAAAACATAGATTCCTTTTAATTTTTTTTCCTTTTAATTATAAAGGGTAAGTCCACCCAAAACTGATATTTTAGTGTTCTGTAGACAATAGAGAGTTAAAACACCTGGGAGTTTCCAATATCTCTTGAGGACAGTAGCAAGCCTACTCTCTGTGGATCCTGGGCACAATAAAAGCTAGGATGTTTCTCACAAGATCTTAAGCTAGCCATACATGTAAAGAAAACCGCAGGTAAGAAGGATGTGCTATATGTAGTTCAATTCAGGAGAGCAGCCTAGGGTGTTCCTCCTTGCATACAGTGCCATCAGTGAAAGTTGTCACCCTAGAATAGGAAGTGTGTTATGGGAAGGGTTTTTGGATTTAATTATTCTACAAAGAATAAAAGATTTAAAAAGAATACAGCTTATTTATATGCCTTATGCCATGTACACACGGTGAGAATTCTCGTCGGAAAAAGCTCTGATGGTTTTCCTGTCGGAATTTCGCTCAAACTGTCTTGCCTACACACAGTCACACCAAATTCCGACGGTCAGTAACACCACGGCATAAAACACGTTCGACTGCACTATAAAAGGGAAGTTTAATGCTGCTGAGCATGTGTCGGAATTTTGCGTGTCAGAATTGTATACACACGATCGAAAGTCCGTCAGAAATTCCGACAGAAAAAGACCGATGGGCATACACACGGTCGAAAAATCAGATGAAAAGCTCCCATCGGACTGTTTCCATTGGAAATTCCGACCGTGTGCATTAGATACACTACTTTTCCAACGTTTTAGACAAGTGTGAAAGAATGCTGTAAATTAAGAATGCTTTCAGAAATGTTAGTAGTTTATTTTTATCAATTAACAAAATGGAAAGTAAATGAACAGAAGAGAAATTCAAATTTAAATCAATTATTGGCGTGACCACCCTTTGACTTCAAAACGGCATCAATTCTTAGGTACACTTGCACATGAAGTTTATGAAGGAACTTGGCAGGTAGGTTGTTCCAAACATCTTGGAGAACAAACCATAGATCTTCTATTGATGTAAGATGCCTCAAATCCTTCTGTCTCCTCATGTAATCCCAGACAGACTTGATGTTGAGCTTAAGGCTCTGTGGGGGCAAAACCATCACTTCCTGGACTTCTTCTTCTTAAAGACATTGGCTGTATGTTTAGGGTCATAGTTCTGCTGCAGAATAAATTTGGGGTCAATCACACACCTCCCTGATGGTATGGCATGATGGATAAGTATCTGCCTGTAATTCTCAGCATTGAGGACACCACTGATCCTGACCAAATCTCCAACTCTATTTGCAGAAATGCAGCCCCAAACTTTCAAGGAACCTCCACCATGCTTCACTGTTGCTTGCATACACTCATTATTGTACCGCTCTCCAGCCCTTTGGGAAAGTAAACTGTCTCGTACTATAGCCAAATCTTTCAAATTAGTCAGTCCAGAGTACCTGCTGCCATTTTTCTGCACCCCAATTTCTATGTTTTCGTACATAGTTGAGTCACTTAGCCTTGTTTACACATAGGAGTATGACTTTTTGGCCACAATTCAATAGAAATAAAATGAAGAACACTTCTGACCAGACTTCTCCAGACAGTAGATGGGTGTACCTGGGTCCCCCTGGTTTCCGTCAGTTCTTTGCTGATGGCACTGCTGGATATCTCCTGATGTCGAAGGGAAATAAGCATGATGTGTCTTTCATCTGCTGCATTAACTTACCATTGCGTCTACAGTCCTCAACATTACTTTGCAGATGGCACTGCTGGATATCTTCACTGATGCCCGAAGGGAAATAAGCATGATGTGTCTTTCATCTGCTAGCATTAACTTACACATGGTGGGCACAGGAATGGGCCCTCTGTGAGTTAATAGATCAAGATTTGTAAGTCCTCAGATCAAGATTTGTAATTGCAAGCACCTGAACAGGGCAGAAAAATTGGGCCTTTTGTGCTTACACGCCCCTGTTAAACAAGGGCTGAAAAATTGTGCCTTAGGCACTGGTGCTGGTGCCACAACACTGCAACCCCTCACAGAGACTGTATTCGGAAAGAACGCTGGAGGCAGGACAGGCCAGTAGCTCAATTGCATACTGTGCAAGCTCTGGCCAGTGATCCATCCTCAGGACCCAGTAAGCCAGAGGATTTTTTGTGGAGAAAAAAAACCAAGCTCCCCTGACCCTGTCCTGGTGCCGCAGTCGCAAAGGTACTCATTGATGGCCCTCTGCTGCGTGTGCAGTCGCTGCAGCATGGCCAACGTTGTCTGCCTCAGGACATCCTGTAAGCCTGGGAACCTGCCCAAGAACCGCTGCACCACCAGGTTGAGGACGTGAGCCATACAGGGCACATGGGTGAGCTGCCCCTGTCGCAGGGCGGAGAGGAGGTTGGTGCCATTGTCAGAAACGACCATTCCTGGCTTAAGCTGACGTGGCGTCAACCACCTCTCGGCCTGCCCCTGCAGAGCTGCCAGAACCTCTGGCCCAGTGTGGCTCCTGCCCCCCCCAAACACACCAGCGCAAGCACGGCATGGCATCTTTTTGCCTGCGTACTTGCGTAGCCCCTTGTACGCCTACGGAGCACCGCTGGTTCCAAGGACAGAGCACTGGAGGAAGAAGAAGAGGAGGGGGTGGAGGAGAGAGGTGTGTCACAACCAGTAGCAGTAGTCGCGTTTTGGAGGCGTGGTGGCGGAACAACCTCCAACACTACTGCACCTTGTCCTGCATCCCTCCCAGCTGCCAATAGAGTGACCCAATGGGCCGTGAAAGAAAGGTACCGTCCCTGTCCATGCCTGCTGGACCATGAGTCAGCGGTAATATGCACCTTACCGCTGACCGCCCTGTCCAGCGAGGCATGGACATTGCCCTCCACATGCCGGTAGAGAGACGGAATCGCCTTCCGCGAGAAAAAGTGGCGTTTGGGAACCTGCCACTGAGGAACCGCACATTGAACAAACTCACGGAAGGGGGCCGAGTCTACCAACTGAAAAGGCAGCAGTTGAAGTGCTAGCAATTTAGCCAGGCTAGCATTCAACCGCTGGGCATGTGGATGGCTGGGAGTGTACTTCTTTCTACGGTCCAGCAGCTGGGGCAGGGAAATTTGCCTGCTGCAATCGGACGTCGGTGTACTGCAAGTACTTGGTTGTGACACACCTAATTCTAACACCTTCAGTCCTCTCAGAGCAGCTTTCAGAGAGGACTGAAGGTGTGTAGTGGGGATGGAGATCCCAGCTGAGGAGGAGCAAGGAGAGGTCCGCTTAGTTCTTTGGTGTGGGTCTTTTATGTGTGCCTGCCAACGAGCTGCATGGCAGGTCGCCATATGTTGGTCATGCTTGTGGTGCCCAAGCGGCTGATGTTTTGGCCACGCGAGATACGCTTGAGACAAATATTGCAAATAGCAGTGGTGCGATCTGCTGCACTCGTCTCAAAAAAGGCCCACACCAAAGAACTTTTCTGATAACGTGCAGAGGCAGCGCCCTGCACAGGCGGAGCTCTGCGGTGTTGTACAGTTGCTGTGCTGGCCTCTACCTGGCCTCCAGGGGCATCCTGCCTCGTTGGACATGTGACGCCGCATCCTCCTCCTCCTCGTCCCTCCTCCTCATCCTCTCTCCCTTCAGGCACCCACGTGGAGTCAGTGACCTCATCATCCCCTCCCTCTTCACCACTAGAGCAAACCTGGCAGTAAGCTGCAGCTGGTGGAACAGTACTGCCAGATTCCTCAAGCTAGGTATCATCATCCGAGCCTTCAAATCGTTGGGCATCCTCCTGGAGCATGTACCCAACACTGTGCTCAAAGAGTTCGGGGGACTCCTCAGGAGGACATGGTGGGTCTAGGGAAGGGGTGGCTGATGATGCTCTGTCAGTACCCTGAGCCTGGGTGAGAGAGGATGAGGAGGATGAGGAGGGCTTGGTCATCCATTCTACCAAGCCTTCAGCATGATGCGGCTCCACATGTCCAGCTGCCGAAAACAAAGACGCGCGTGTCCCATGGCCACGTGCTGATGACGATGCACGACCACGTCCACGGCCACGTCCACTAGAAACAGAGCCTGCCTGCCCTGTGTTCTTGGCTCTGCACGCTCTGCCTCCCCTTGGTGGTCTTCCAGCCATTGTAGTCGGTAGTCCTGTGGGTGCTGCTGAGAAGAATATATAGGAGCTCTGTGTGATGCCACTAACACACTAGAAGTCCTGTGGGTGCTGCTGAGAAGAAAATATAGGAGCTCTGTGTGATGCCACTAACACACTAGAAGTCCTATGGGTGCTTCTGCAAAGAAAATAGAGGAGCTCTGTGTGATGCCACTAACACACTAGAAGTCCTGTGGGTGCTTATGCAAAGAAAATAGAGGAGCTCTGTGTGATGCCACTAACACACTAGAAGTCCTGTGGGTGCTTATGCAAAGAAAATAGAGGAGCTCTGTGTGACCTGCCAGCAATGCACTGCGCCGGCCGCGCCGGCCGCAATGCATTGCGGGGCCGCTCGCATCACACGAATGAAACTGTCTTCCACAACCTCACCTTAGTAGCAGAATTTGGCTGTTCCTTGCCCAGTTTTAAGCCTCCTACACAGCTGTTCTTGTTACAGTTAATGACAATGTTTCAACCTACATATGAAATTGATGATCATTAGCACCTACTTGGTATACTAGGTTAATCATACACCTGACTCTAA
Organism: Lithobates sylvaticus; assembly: GCA_028564925.1. Lineage (NCBI taxonomy): Eukaryota > Metazoa > Chordata > Amphibia > Anura > Ranidae > Lithobates > Lithobates sylvaticus. Next base: position 498,614,563 of record CM053027.1, on the reverse strand, counting down.
TCCTAAATCCCTGACTTTGTGCAAGTATAAAAAGTGTGCAATTGTAAGAATCGATGCTGGTTTGAAGCCAAAGGGTAGTCACAAAGGGTAGTCGCACCAAATATTGATATGATTTTGATTTTTCTTCTGTTCATTCACTTTGCATTTTGTAAATTGATAAAAATAAACAATTAAAATATATATTTTTGAAAACATTCTTACTTTACAGCATGTATTCACATCTGCCTAAAACTTTTGCACAGTACTGTATATGTATACATATTGGATAAAATAGACTAGAGGAGTAGCTGTGCCAAAAATCTATAATGGCCTGAAATATGCCCAGGCAAAAGATCAACTTTGTAGAATCTGGCCAGGTATAGCCGGACTAGTCAATAACCAGACATCCCAATATGTGTGACTTGTTTTTACCTGACATAAGCAGGCTTGGAGGTTCCAAACCTTTCCAAAAAATACTAGCCATACATATTCGTTTTGCTAAGGCCCCTTTCACACTGGGGCGGGGAGCCGCGGTGACGGTAAAGCAGCGCTATATTTAGCGCTGCTTTACCGTAGTTTTAACCACGGTATTTGGCCGCTCGCGGTGCGGTTTTACCCCCCGCGAGCGAAAAAGGGTTAAACACCCCCGCAGAGTGCCGCCGTAGCGGCGCTTTGCGGCGGTATTGCCGCGGTTTCCCATTCAAATCAATGGGAAGGAGCGGTATAGGAGCGGTGAACACACCGCTCCTATACCGCTCCAAAGATGCTGCAAGCAGGACTTTTTTTGCCGTCCTGCTAGCGCACCGCTCCAGTGTGAAAGCCCGCCGGCTTTCCCACTGGAGTTAAAGGGGCCGGATTTTTTTCAGGCAGTGAACAGGCGCTATTTTTAGCGCTGTACCGCATGAAAAACGCCCCGGTGTGAAAGGGGCCTAAATGAAAAAAAAAAAGAACATATTTCTCCATCCACACAAACAAGGTGTATAGAGGAATCCTCCCCATTGGGATATTGTATTCTGAGAGCGAGGCTCTCTGCTGTTAGAATATACTGATCAGTGGCTGCAGTTACTGATCGACAAAAGCTTTGCAGTTTGTTGGTTCATCATATCGAACAGGGATGGCCAATCCAAAAGAACATGATTGTTGAAAAATCTTTCCTACAGGCCCGTACACACGATCAGACTTTTTGACAACAAACATGCAAATTAGCTGTTTTGTGGCAACATCCGACCGTGTGTACGCTCCATTGGACAAACTTTTTCGGTTTTCATCAGACTTTTGTTGGCTGTGCGAACGTACAAACTTTCTGGCAACAAAAGTCCGATGGAGCAAAGTCAGATCGTGTGTACACAAAACCATCACACTTTTGTACAAAGTACAAACGCGTATGCTCAGAACCAATGCAAAAAATCAGACAACAATACAGAAGTTGACCAAAGGTGGTGCTGGAGTAACTGAATGTCCTCTTTTGAAGTGTCGTCAGTACGTTGAAACGTCACTACATTCGTGTTTGTTGCCTAAAAAGTCTGATCGTGTGTATGCAATACAAACTTGCGGCCAATGCCCTTTGTACAAAAATCCACGGGAAAGTTTGTACAAAGTCCGATCGTGTGTATGAGGCTTTTCAGGGGTTGGACTGTCCAAATGTCTGACCAACATTTAATATCTGTAGATAGCTTTAGATGGACTCAAATGCAGTTATATTTTATCTGGCAGTTGTTATTTGGCTAGAAAAATGTAAAGCTGGTTCTACACTTAGATTTTTGAGTGAAAATGTTCACAAAAATGTACACAGAAATTCTCAGTACGTTCAACGGCTTGACAAATTTAATTTAGGCTTCGTTCACACTAGCTGTGGCCGCAGCTCACAGCAGGGGGGCTGGTGCGTCCCATTTCTTAGTTTCAGGTGCGAATCAGGTCCGAACTTTTGCCTGAATTTGGACCAGAAATGGAGCCAAAGATGCACAGAACCCTTTTCCAGTGCGGACCGTGGACCGCGGCCGTCCCAGAGCTGTGTGAACTGGCTCCATTGAGAGCCAGTCACAGTCTCCTGTAATGCGAATTGGATGTGAGGAAACCCGCACAAGTGTGAATCCGGCCTTAAAATTTGTTCAAAATTTTGTTTGCTTTTAACATTTGATTTTGGAATAAATTTAATTTCCTAAAGAAAAATCATATGCACTGTTATAAATTTGTTTGTTCGGGAACATTTTCTCATCACTGCAGTTAAAAACAAGCATTGAACATTTAGAAAATGGAACAAATATTGTTGACATGAAAAATTTCAAATGGAATTCTACTAGTGTATAACCAGCTTTAAGCTGAATGGCCCAACTCAACTAAGGCCCAAAATTCCAGGGATGTTTAATAGGAACAAAGCCAGGTTTCCTGAATAACAAGAAAAAAATTAACATAAGACCTCAGGGTGTTTTATAGGTCACTCAGATCTTTTGACTTTTGAAATAAAGACCACAAACACTTTAGATATATGTCAATTGCATAAAAACTGAATCTAAACTTTATCCCAGCTTTACATACATGGGATTATTAGGTTACCACAAGGTCATGGCACGTTAGAAGGGGGATTTATGTTCTATAAAGGAGTGATACTGTGCTTTGAAAACCCTTTGCTGGTGAAAAAGCCTGGTGAGCATTTGTCTGCTCGTGTAATAGCACTGGAGGAGTTAACTTTTATCAGTAACATGGTGCTTCACAGTTTGAAGTGTATAAAAGGAGCAAATAGACAAACAAAAGAAGAACAATACAGCACAGGAAGCAAGAGTGCTTGCCCATTTGATGTCAAAGAACCCCCACTAGGCTCATGCCCATCTCTTTGGTCTCATCCTTCTGTGAAATCATTTAACTTGTCCATATATTAACCTTCCTGTATTCTCAGCCTTGTCTGTTGTGCTCAATCCTCATATTCAGAATAAACTTGAAAGGTGAACATTCCATATTAGACTAGATTTCACTTGAGTTTGCATGTCAAAGTCGTGTTTTGTTCTTGTATTCCTTGCAGCCATCAGCCAGTTTAAGGTCTTAAACTGAATAATGCCCCATATATTTTTATAAATCATTACTGCTATGCTCTCACATAATATTCTTGAAACAAGAAAATGGTTTCTTGTACCTTTATCAGGATCCAGTTCCAGATACAGAAAAAATAGTTAAAGTGAATACATGCAAGTTTTATCTTTTATATCTGGTTTATTAGTAGTATTATATACTAAGCGTATTATAATATGCTAATAAGAGTATGTTTAGATAGTTGGGGCTCTCAGGAGGTCTACTGCATCTACATCTGAAGTTATTCTACTGAATTAGACCCTCCTTGACCGGGCCTATTTTTCAGACTCGGTGTTTACAAGTTAAAAATCTTTTTTTTTTTTGCTAGAAAATTACTTACAACCACCAAACATTATATATATATTTTTCTAACATCGTAGAGAATAAAATGGCTGTTGTTGCAATATTTTCTGTCACACTGTCTTTGCGCAGCGGTCTTACAAGCGCTTTTTTAAAAAAAAAAATACACTTTTTTTATTTAAAAAATAAGACAAGAGTAAAGTTAGCCCAATTTTTTTTTATATTGTGAAAGATAATGTTACGCCACTTAAATTGATACCCAACATGTCACGCTTTAAAATTGCGCCCGCTCGTGGAATGACGACAAACTTTTATCCTTAAAAATCTCCATAGGCGATCTTTAAAAATGTCTACAGGTTAGCAGTTTTGAATCACAGAGGGGGTCTAGGGCTATAATTATTGCTCTCGCTCTAACGATAGCAGCAATACCTCACATGTGTGGTTTGGCCACCGTTTTCATATGCAGCGCTACCCATATATGCGTTCGCTTTTGTGCGTTCGCTCGTCCGGATGGGGCACTTTACTTTTTTTTTTTCTTATTTATTTAACTTTTTTTTTCACACTGTCCTTTTGAAAAAAAAAATTGGGGTCACTTTTATTTCTTATTACGGAATGTAAACACCCCTTGTAATAGAAAAAAAAAAAGCATGACAGGACCTCTTAAATACGAGATCTGGGGTCAAAAAGACCTCAGATCTCATATTTACACTAAAACGCAATAAAAAAAAATGAATAAATGAATTAAATAAAAGGTAATTTAAAAAAATAAATAAATAATTCTCCTTTAAGAGGATTGGGCGGAAGTGATGTTTGACGTCACTTCTGCCCTCCAATGCTATGGAGCCGAGCAGAGGCCATCTTTCCCTCACTCGACATCCAGGCAGTGAGGAGAAAGGACGCGATTGTCTTCGCTGCTACCAGCAGGGTCCTGTAAGCGGCGGAGACGACCTGCGCACGGCGGAGCACAGCGGGACCTCGCCACCGATAAAAGTGATCTTGTGCTGAATCCGCTGCAGAGACCACTTTTATCTTGCATGCCATTCCTGAAAATACCAGGGTTATGGCAGCTAGCTGCTGCCATAACAACGGTATTTAGTGTCAAAGTACCGACATACAGGTACAGCAATTTGCGTGAAGTGGTTAAGCAGACCGTACATTTTGTAAGTTTCTTTCCGTCAACCACGGGTTAAAGGAAAAAATATTGCTTGCAGAGATAGCCAGCGTGGAACAAGTTTCAGAAGGTAGGGTTGAGGGCATTAGTGGTAGGGTGACTAGAGTACCTAAAACCAAGGTAAGTAATATGACAAATCCAAATTGAAGCCTCAGAACAACCAACAATGAGATAGTATGTGACCGGACAAAACTACGAGGCTTGTTCACTAATGCCAGAAGTCTGACTGATAAGATAGGAGAACTAGAGATGCTGATGTATGAGGAGGATTTCGATTTTTAGTTGTCACGATTGGCTGGCAACCATTTAAAGGTATTCCCTATATTGCAGAGAGGGGGAGGGGGATGCCTGTACATCAAGAATGATGTGCAAGTGAATCTGAGGGACGACATCCCTAATGAAGCAAGGGAGGAGGTGGATTCCTTATAGGTAGAGCTTCAAAGGGAGGAAACCAAGGGGAAAGTAATACTAAGAGTATGCTATAGGCCCCCTAACCAGAGAGAGGAGGGGGAGGCGGACCACCTATCACAGTTTGGTATGGCGGCAAGCATGGGAAGTGTCATTATAATGGGGGACTTTAATTATCCAGATATAGACTGGGCGAAAGGAACCGTGCATTCGTCTAAGGCCGCGTACACACGAGCGGACTATCCCGCGAGCGAGCGCCCCCCCCCCCTCCTGAGCCGTACCAACATGCGGGGTGCCCTGGGGAAAGGGGCCCCCGCCTGTGGCCCCCCACGCCAGAGCACCTTGTCCCCATGTTGATGAGGACAAGGGCCTCTTCCCGACAACGCTGGCCATTGGTTGTCGGGGTCTGCGGGCGGGGGGGCTTATCGGAATCCGGGAGCCCCCTTTAATAAGGGGGCCCCCAGATACCGGCCCCCCACCCTATGTGAATGAGTATGGGGTACGATGCACCCCTACCCATTCACCTAAGGTGTAAAAGTGTAAATAAAAAAAAAAAACACACAATTTTTAAAAATATTTTATTGCACAGCTCCGGGGGTCTTCTTCCGTCTTGGGGGGTCTTCTCGCCGGACTCCTCCATTCTCTTCTGCTCTTTTACCTAGCTCTTTCACGAGCGGAGGAGCCCGGCTTTCTTCTTCTTCGTCGCCGTCGTCGTCTGGGGGTCTCGTTCTGCCTTCGGGGGTCTCTTCTGTTCTTGCCGCTGTCGCTGTCCGCCTTCTGTGCCTTCTGCGTCTTCTTCTTCTTCCGATGTTAACTCGTCGCTCTCTCTGGCCGGAATGGCAGAGACACGTGGTGTTGTGACTTATTTAGGGTCAAGGGGCGGGGGCACCGGGTCATGTCACATGGTGACCCCGCGCCCATATGATGTCACAGTCCTAGCATCCTCCGGGAACACCAAAAGTGGACTGCTACCTTATGGAGGTATGCATGGGCAGCCTAATAGTTATAGTTATGGGACACGCTAATGTATTTGTTCATGTTGGACTGAATTGCCAAAGTATTTAGGTAAAAGTTGTATCAACTGTCCTAATCCTGGTCTGAAGTTCTTCAAAGGGGTGCATGATGGTTCTGGCATATGAAAGAAGTAGAGTCAGTAAAGTACATATGGGGTATGAAGTAAATCTACGACAAAGGGTCTACATATACACTAGACTGTATATATATATGCAAGTCCAGCAGAAGAGAAAGAGAGAAATACAGTAACCAAGGACTAGCGGAAGGTACCATGCAGCCAGCCATGAAGCGTGGTACCTGGCATAGGTAATGGGTCCCCTGGTAGCGAGGGGTCAGTGTTCTGTCTCCCTCCCCAGCAGTTGGTCTCCCATAGTGTCCGGGACCAAAGCCGCATTACGGAGACCCATAGCCTGGCCACATATGGTAGGAGAAAGCAGGAGTTAACCAAGTGCATGCATGAGGTCCCCACTAGGTGCATGGCGGGACCCCATTCTGTCAATGGGAGTGAGGTGACAGAGGAATGATGGACTGGTGGAGAGGGCACGGGCTCAGCAGTGTCCCTACTAAATGCAACATACATCAGTATCAGTAATGGCATGGGGCAGCCCTTTTCAGAGGGACTCTGTAATTTTATTACCGCACACAGTGACATGGCTCATCTCTAAGTTGGGGACCTGCCTTAATGTTGGATTTTCACATAACCTCAATACCCACTTGGTCCTAGGCATTGATGAGCATTTGCACGGCAAAAGGTACCCCCTGTGCAAGGGGGAGGCCCTGCCCACAGGCAGAATACAATGATCAGTGTTGCCGGCGACATTTATTGTTTGGGAAAAACCTGACAGGCTGGTTATACACAAGTCAATTACTAGATCAACTTGTGTACAGCCAGCTAGCCCATACATGGACTGATATTCGGTCAGTCCCTGCTGAATTGAATTGCAATCCATATATGGCCAGCTTAAAGTGATTGTTATATTTACCCTACCTGTGGAAAACCATCCACAATTTAAATTAATTCATTTTTTAATCTTATATTTTCTTACCAGATAACACCTGGCTGTCACCCTTTTACACCTATGTCATCCCAAACATATTCAATTTTATCATTTGGATTTTATAATTCTATCCTTTTATTTATACATCTATAGCATTGCTACCACTGTCTTTCATGATGTACATATGGAATATGTGGAATGTCAGTGCACAAGCCCTGTGAGTGCATGTGGACTGTGAGTGCACGTAGGCTGTGAGTGCACGTGGACTGTGAGTGCCCGTGGACTGTGAGTGCCCGTGGACTGTGAGTGCATGAGTGCTGTGAGTGCACGTGGGCTGTAAATGCACGTGGACTGTGAGTACTCATGGGTTGTGAGTACTCGTGGACTGTGAGTGCATGTGGGCCATGAGTACCTGTGTATTGTATTGTTGAGTACCTGTGTATTGAGTATTAGTGTCAGGAAGCTAGTTGTTAGTTAAGTTGGACAGAGTATAACCCCCAATCCCCATTAAATTAGTAGGTACGATGCCCGGCGGGTGTGGCGAGGCAACTTGGTGTACATCTTGTGGCATGTATGCGTTCCTTGATCATCTGATTGAGGGTGAATACTGCTGTGCAAAATGTAAGCAGGTTGTTTCCCTGGAAGCCCAGGTTCTGAATCCAGGAAGGCAACTGTCAACACTGAGAAGACTCTCCATACTAAAGGAGAGTTGGGATCGTACCCAGCAGGGGCCGGCAGGGGCCGGCACAGAGGCAGGTGGAGATAAATAGGGGCCGGCACCGAAGCAGAGTAGATGGGTGACAGTCAGGAAGGGTAGAGTGGAAAGTGCCAGGGATGCCGGTCCTTGGCTGGAACATCCCAATAAGTACACCCCGTCATTGGTGAAACCAGTCAGGGACCAGCACTGCTGGAGCTGAGTTACTCCCCTAGCTGCCAGGGCAATAACTCCTCCAGTGAGGGTGGGAGTAAAGTCAAGGGAAAGGAAAGACAGATTCTGTTGGTTGTGGACTCAATTCTTAGAAGGACTGAGAGTGCAATCTGTCACAAAGACCTGAAGCGCCGAACTGTATGTTGTCTACCGGGCGCTCGGGTTTGGTGGACAGATTACTGGGAGGACCTGGGGAAGACCCGGCTGTCATGGTGCAAGTTGGAACCAATGACAAAGTCAGAGGGAGATGGCATGTCCTAAAAAACGATTTTAGGGACTTAGCAGCTAAATTGAGGAAAAGGACCTCCAAGGTAGTTGTAAGGGCTTACCTTGGTTGGAGTCCATAGTGCAGAGATGTATGCTCACCCTTGCAAATACACACAGCCCACGGTAACTAGGTAAAAGGATACCTGGGCTGTGAATCTGAGCACGGGGGCTTGACAGGAAATTTACCAAAGGATTGTCGAGGTGAAGCCGTAGTCAGGGGATACCAGAAGTCAGAGTTAATGAGGAACAGAGCCAGGGTCAGAAGTCGGGGTCAGTCTTGGAACACTGAACCTTGAAAACAAGAACACAGGAAAACAGGAACCTTTGGCAATACAAGAGACAAAGAACTGATCCAGCCCTCAGGGTGAGGCAGTGTTTTATACCCAGCTGATTTGATAAACTGCCTCAGCTGAACCATGAGTGACAGGTGCTAATTGCAGAGCAAGATCCAGAGTATAGCCCTCAGTGCGGCATGCAGGACAAGGCATAGTTAGAAACCAGGCTGAATAATGAGCTAAGGTGTGGATCAAAGGCAATACAGCAGGAGCAGTACACAGAAAGTCATGGGTTCAATACCTCCTTGAGCCACCTGGTGGGTGGCCACGCCTGGCCGTTTGCATGGCACGGTAGGAACCATGACAGTAGTATTCTCAGAAATGCTACCGGTACCTTGAGCCACACCAGAAAGGCAGAGGGAGATTAGGATTTGGGTTCCTGGAGAACTGGGCCGACTTCTCAGTCAGTTACCAGCTCTATAGAAGGGACGGACTGCACCTAAATGAGGAGGGTGCAGATCTGCTGGGAGTGAAGATGGCCGAAAAGTTAGAGGGGCTTTTAAACTAGGTGACGGGGGGAGGCTCCAGAGGTAGAGATAGCTAGCGTGGAACATATTCCAGAGGGTAGTACTGGGGGTATTAGTGGTAGGTTGACTAAAGCAACTAGACCCCAGGTAAATATAATAACAAGTCCTAATTGCAACCCCAGATCACCCAATAAGGAGATAGTATGTGACTGGTCTAAACTACGTGGCATGTTCACCATTGCCTGGAGTCTGGCGGACAAGATGGGAGAACTAGAGCTACTGTTGTACGAGGAGGATTTTGATTTTGCAGGAATTACAGAGACTTGATTCGACAGCTCTCATGATTGGCTGGCAACCATTCAAGGGTATTCACTATATCTCAGGGACAGAGAGGGTATAAAAGGGGGAGGGGTATGCCTGTATATCAAAAATGATGTAAAAGTGAATGTGAGAGAGGACATCGCTAAGGGAGCAAGGGAGGAGATGGAATCCTTATGGGTAGAGCTACAAAGGGAGGAAACTAAGGGGAAAGTAATACTGGGACTATGCTATAGGCCCTCTAACCAGAGGGAGGAGGCAGAGGTGGACCTCCTATCACAATTTGGATTAGCGGCAAGAATGGGAAGTGTCATTATAATGGGGCATTTTAATTATCCAGACATAGACTGGTTGGAAAGAACTACGCTTTCATCTAAGGCTTGCCAGTTCCTAAATGTCTTGCAGGACAATTTCAAGGGTCTGAAGGTAAATGCACCAACTTGAAACAAAGCGTTACTAGACCTACTGATTACCAAACAATACAGACCTGATCACGGATGTGGAAATACAGGGCAATTTAGGAAACAGCGATCACAGATCAATTAGTTTTAGTATAAATCACACAAATAGGAAACATAAGGGGAATACAAAGACACTGAATTTCAAAAATGCCAACTTCCCCAAACTACAATCCTTGCTAGAGGATAATAATTGAAGAGCGAGGGCCACTTAAGTGACTTAGTAACCAGTCGCGGGCCACAATGAGCAGAGTGGGCGGATGACAGGTCCGTGTCCACTCTGCATATGCAGAGTGGACACAGACACAGCCCACTCTACTCTATGGGCCCTCTGATGCGATCAGATGGAAGGGGACGGATCCACTTCTGTTTTTTTAGAAGATCGGATCTGAGGTAGGCGAGTGTAAACGGACACAAGTCTGTTTTCATCTGCCACTCCATAGTGGTGAATAGAGGGTCCAATTGGGTTGGACTGATCGTGTAAAAGGGGCCTAAGGCAGCTTTTACACTAATGGTTTGTGGTCTACCCATGCCGCAGGTGCAGCACAGTTCACCTGTGGTTTTCCTGTGGGTTAGCTGCACTTTGCCATACAATTCTATTATAGCCTGCAGTTTTGGTGCACTTTCTGAAAGCGCCCCAACCCGCAGGTAAAACCAGAAGTCTATGGCTCAGTGCAGGTAAAAGCAGCCCAGTAACCACTGCAGAACAGATATGCCTTTACATACACTGTGATTTTAGTGAGTTCCATTGCCAGCTGCTGCTGTCCCAGGCAGAGCGCATTTAGTATCACTCCGCCTATGACAGGAGCTGGCGCTATACAGGAAGCGTTGACTTATGCGGCTCTGCTCTGCAGGCGCTTGCTTCCTCTACCGTCGGCTTCATTCACAACACTGATGCTCTGGGATAGCGGGTTGGCGACCTGCAATCTGGGTTTGCCAACCTGCCATCCCAGGGCAAGAGGTCGAGGGCCACATCAGAGGGCTCTGCGGGCCACTGGTTGGGCACTCCTGCTTTAGGAGCATATTAAATAAGGGCATTAGCCAGTGCATCCCAATGACAAATACATTTAAAAGAACTAATAAAAGTCCTGGGTGGCTTAACTCCAACGTAAAAATGTATATAAAAGCAAAGGAGAAAGCCTTCAAAAAATACATCAGCATTCCAACTTTACAAAGAATGTAACAAAAATGTAAGGGTGCAATAAGGGCGGCTAAGATAGAACATGAAAAGCACATAGTGGAGGAAATTAAAAAAAATCCCAATAAATTCTACTATAGTATCTAGTACATAAATAGTAAGAAAGGGAGGTCAGAACATATTGGTCCCATAAAGAATGATGAAGGGAATCTGGTTACTAAGGATGGAGATATGGCAAAGGTTTTGAATTTATTCTTCTCTTTAGTCTTCACAAGGGAATACCGGGGGCTGCAATGTTTATCCTCATGACATGTCACAGGAAGCACCCTCATGGCTAACAGAGGACAGAATTAGAAATAGACTTGAAAAACTTAACATTAATAAGTCACCGGGACCAGATGGCTTGCACCCAAGGGTCCTTAAAGAGGTTATCTCTCAAAAAAGAAAATTAAAAGTCAGCAGCTACAAATACTGCAGCTGCTGACTTTTAATAAATCGGACACTTACCTGTTCCAGGGTCCAGCGATGTGGGGGGTCGAAGCTCTGCTCTCCCCCTGATCTGCCGTGATTGGTCACACAGTCATCAGGGACACGTGACAGGTCCCAGATGACTGGGGAGCCCTTCCTGCGCCAAGGGGAAGTGATGTCACCAGCCGAGGCTAGCAGGAGGCAGACTTCGCGGGACCCCCTAGCAACAGGCATTTAGAGGTATGTAAAAATAAAAAATGTTTCCAATTATTATTTTTTTTAGGAATTTTAAGCCCCTTTTTTTTTTTAAGGGGGAAACACCACTTTAAGGAACTCAGTCAAGTAATTGCCAGACCATTGTTCCTAATTTTAATGAACAGTCTTCTGACTGGAATGGTACCTGCTGATTGGAGAAAAGCCAACGAAGCACCAATATTTAAAAAAGGACCAAGATACCACCCCCGGGAATTACAGACCAGTTAGCCTAACATCAATTGTATGCAAGCTCTTGGAGGGGATGATAAGGAACTATATACAAGATTTTAGTAATGACAACGGTACCATTAGCAGTAATCAGCATGGATTCATGAAGAATCATTCTTGCCAAACCAATCTATTAACCTTCTATGAGGAGGTGAGCTGCCATCTAGACAAAGGAAGGCCCGTAGACGTGGTGTGAATCTGAATTTTGCAAAAGCATTTGTTACAGTTCCCCATAAACATTTTCTGTACAAAGTAAGGTCCATTGGCATGGATTGAAAACTGGCTACAGCTAAGCTAAGCAGGGCAATAACTTCTAAGCAGGATGTGAAAACCTCGCAAGAAGATCTGAACAAATGAATGGGGCGGGCAACTACATGGCAAATGAGGTTTAATGTAAAAAAAATTTAAATTATTATTATTCACGATTTATATAGCGCCAACAGTTTAAGCAGCGCTTTACAATGTAGAGGGGGGACAGCACAATTGCAGTACAGTTCAATACAGAAGGGACAGGAGGTCCCTGCTCGTAGAGCTTACATTCTAAAGGGAGGGGGTGGTTGTACAAAAGGTAATAGATGCAGGGAATGATTTGATGGGGAGGGTGGCTCGGGGACAGTTGTTAGGTGGGTGTGGGATAGGCTTCCCTGAATAAAGTGTGTTTTCAGGGATCTTCTAAAGGTGGACAGGTTAGGGGCTGATCGGATAAAATAATGCATTTGGGTGACAAAAATATGAGTGCAATCTACTCACTAGGGGGAGAACCTCTGGGGGAATCAAGGATGGAAAAGGACCTGGGGGTCCTAGTAGATGACAAACTCAGCAATGGCATGCAATGCCAAGCTGCTGCAAACAAAGCAAACAGAATATTGGCATGCATTAAAAAAGGATTAACTCCAGAGATAAAACGATAATCCTCCCACTCTACAAGACTCTGGTCGGGCCACACATGGAGTATACTGTCCAGTTCTGGGCACCAGTCCTCAGTAAGGATGTGCTGGAACTGGAGTGAGTCTAGAGAAGGGCAACAAAACAAATTAAGGGACTGGAGGACCTTAGTTATTAGGAAAAGTTAAGAGCACTGAACTTGTTCTCTTTGGAGAGGAGACGCTTGAGAGGGGATATGATTTCAATGTACAAATACCGTACTGGTGACCCCACAATAGGGATAAAGCTTTTACACAAAGGGAATTTTATAAGACACGCAGCCATTCAGTAAAATTAGAAAAGCGTTTTAACCTTAAACTGCGTAGAGGGTTCTTTAATTTCAAAAAACTATTAGAAAAGCATCTGAATGACCACAACATACAGGGATATACAATATAATCCTGACATAAAATCACACACATAGGTTTAACTTGATGGACTTGTGTCTTTTTTCAACCTCGCCTACTATGTAACTATGTAACATACATATACATATATATATATATATATATATATATATATTTGTGTTTTTCAATTTTAAGAAAGTCGTTTTATTGCTATATTTACCTTTTGTTGAATGGTAATCTTTATTACAAATGATGTCTGTAGCAATATAAATATCCTCCACTAGATGGCAGCACTACTTGAATATAAATATAGCACATCTAACTCATTAACAACAGCTTGAAAAAGGAGCGTTCATTCCTCCCACCACCAGGGCGCGCAGCCCGGAAACATGCCACGAACACACCTGTGACGTCATCCCGACCAGCCCTGCTGTCCGAGGAGCGTTTCAAGCCTCCTCTTCAGCTCTCCCCTACTACACCATTTTCCTGACAGCCAGGAGAAGTAACAGAGTGGCCGAGACTGCTAACCTTTGTTGACCAGTGTGATGGATACCGCACTGAGCGTTTATGAACAGATGTACTCTTCATTGTAAACCTTATTGTAAGCTACTATGTGATTTTTAAATACACACCTAACAGTCTACAATCAGAGGCGCCTGCATTTTTTTTCTTTCTTGTAACTCTGGAGGAGCTGCAGAGACTCACAGCTCAGGTGGGAGAATCTGTCCATAGGACAACTATTAGTCTTGCACTCTACAAATCTGACCTGAAAAAGTGGCAAGATAAAAGCCATTGTTGAAAGAAAGCCAAAAAAAGTCCAGTTTGCAATTTGCGGGAAACCATGTGGGGGACACAGTAAACATGTGGAAGAAGGTGCTCTGGTCAGATGAGACCAAAGCTGAACTTTTTGGCCTAAAATCAAAACGTATGTGTAGTGGAAAACTAACACTGCACATCACCCTGAACACACCATCCCCACCATGAAACATGGTGGTGGCAGCATCATGTTGTGAGGATGCTTTTCCTTAGCAGGGACAGGGAAGCTGGTCAGAGTTGATAAGAAGATGGATGAAGCCATATACAGGGCAATCTTAGAAGAAAACCTGTTACAATCTGCAAAAGACTTGAGACTGGGGCAGACCTTCTAGCAGGACAATGACCCTAAACATACAGCCAGAGCTACAATGGAATGGTTTAGATCAAAGCATATTCATATTAGAATGACCCAGTCAAAGTCCAGACCAAAATCCAATTGAGAATCTGTGGCAAGACTTGAAAATTGCTTTTCACAGATACTCTCCATCCAATCTGACAGAGCTTGAGCTATTTTGCAAAGGAAATGGGCAAACATGTCACTCTCTAGATGTGCAAATCTAGTAGAGACATACCTAAAAAGACCTGCAGCTGTAATTGCAGCAAAAGGTGGTTCTACAAAGTATTTACTCAGGGGGGCTGAATACAAATGCACACACACTTTTCACATATTTATTTGTAAAAAAATGTTGAAAACCATTTATCATTTCCCTTCCACTTCACAAGTATGTGCCAATTTTTGTTGGTCTATCACATAAAATCCCAATAAAAATACATTTACATTTTTGGTTGTAACATGACAAAAATTTGGAAAATTTCAAGGGGTATCATTCATTTTAAGAGGGAAGTTTGAGGAAAAAACCTTACATTTTAAATAAGGAACTTTGAAGCAAAATAAGGGTCAGTGCCCATCTGCAGCCTCACAAGTGCCATTAATGCACCCTCATCAGTCCACATCAATGCAGCCTCACCATTGCCATTAATGCAGAAGCCTCACCATTGCCTTCAATGCAGAAGCCTCACCATTGCCATCAGTGCAGCCTGATCGATGCCCATCTGCAGCCTAGAGGGGACAGGGAGGGGGGCGGGACGAGCGCCGACAGATTACATACAGTGAGAATCTCCTATGATAGACAGAACAGTGGTCCAATGGCTTCCCAGGAGACGGGACTTCCTATTACAGAGGCCACCAAGTAAACAGGAGATTCTCACTGCATGTAATCTGATGGTGCTCGTCCCGCCCCCTCCCTGTAGTATTTGAAGTATTGGTGTATAACGTGCACACGCTATTTGCACCCGATTTTCAGGTGTTTCCGTGTTATACGCCAATAAATACAGTTCAAAGCACCGTATGCTAGTTACAGGGCAGACATGTCATCACCATGTACAATGCTGAAGAGGGGTCCGCTGCCATGAAATTAGCAATAATTCTCCAAACTGAGCAGCCCTCCAGCAGTGCATAGGAGCCTCAGCTGTGACACATAGGGGTCCCTTCATGGCAGAAAGAGGATAGCACTTACGACTGGACAGTGTTTACACAACAATCCTTCATTCATTGGCTGCAGGGCACAATAACTTGTTCAGCTCATGGTATTCCAAGGGGAGTTCTTTGCATCATGCTACAGAGATCACTGTGTGATTGGGGGAAAGGCAAGTCACATGACTAAACTTTTTTTCCACCACTCATTGAGATGAATGGGGCTTTTTACTTGCTTTAAACTCCTACAGCTTGTGACGCAGTAAGCAATTTATAAAGCACACCACTGAACTTTGTAAATGAGTTACAATATGACTGCGGTAAGGCCATACCTCTGTTTTTTTAAATGTGCTGCATTATGTCCAGAAGTAATACCTGTAATGCAATATATTTCCAATTGAAAACAAGCCTACATAGAATTGTAATCATAACATTTGAACACAAGAGGGCAGCAGAGCTTTCTTTAAATGGAGACCCTTGTTCCCAATGAAATCTAAGCTTTCATATGCATATCCCTTCTCTTTATGTATCATAAAATGTAAGTTTAAAAGAATGCTTCTATAAAACTGTTTCCTAGTACATGTAACCCAAGAAGAGAATGCAATTCCCATGGAGCAGTCATGTTTGTCCTGCAAGTTTTATTTGCTAATCAGTCAAGACAGGTTTACTTTCAGTAAGGATCCAATAAGTCAATATTCTTTGTTCTAATATTCTGTTAGCTAAAACTATAGGAAATTGCTTACAATTAAAACTGTTAATAGAATTGGCATGGAGTAAGATAGCTATGATTGCTTAGCGCACTCTTGGGAGTGTAGTCCTAGCATTATGAAATTTGTATTAAATTAGTGGTGAGTCATTGGTCTTGTCTGCTGCCTCTGGGTCACTGTGCAGATATTCTTTCTCTAAAAGGACAGCCATTATCACAAAAGTCTTCCTTCTTACAAGGCTGTATTTAACCTAAGTTGCTTCTAGGCCAGTGGCCGGGGCAGCAGGGTAACCTGGAGCAAACCAGGGAGGGTTTCAGAGCTCTGACCCTTGGGGTAAATACAACCAAGTGACCCTTTTATGGTAAGAATAGATATGTGTGGGCTAAAGAAAGAGTGCCATGTAGGGTTGCCACGTCATCCCTTTAAAACCAAACACATATTAATTACACAGGTTCTGTGGATGATTAAGGTGGTAATCAAATTCACTTGGTGCCTTATCTGCATTAAATCAGCCTCAGAACCTGTGTACGGTAATTCATATGTGTTTGAGTTTAAAGGGATGAGGTGGCAACCCTAGTGCCATGTGACATGTGCTATGGTTCTGTTATGATTGGCAAGCATGTTCAAAGGTGGGTGTTCCTAAAGTTTATTATCTCCCAACATCAGCTTTCTTTGTAGTCCTCATCATTTGGTCACATGATATCTCAGACCAAAGAAGATTGGCGCTGGCAGACACTGTAATCACAGGTCAGGAAACAGGTAGCCATGTAATGCCCAGTATGTGTCTCAGATTGTGGCTCCCGATCCTATTAATGCAGAGCTTCAGTTGTTTGCATACTAGCTTATTATAAAATACCTTAGATCAAAGCTGCGGTCCCCGTTTACCAATGTGACCGGCGACATGTCTCCGGAATGTTACTTCTGGGTTTGCGGGCTCCGGTGCTGTGATTGGCCGGAGCCGCGATGACGTAACTCCCGCACACTCACGGCACATCAGCTGAAGCAACGGCACGAACGAGCCGTTTCTTCAGTGCACATGTGCCGATGAAGTCGGCACATGCTGATTAGGGATGAGCCGAACACCCCCGGGTTCGGTTCGAACCAGAACCTTCGAACGGACCGAAAGTTCGCGCGAATTTTCGAACCCTATACGTTATAATGGACGCGAACGTTCGAAATCAAAAGTGCTAATTACAACGGCCAATATGCATGTTAATGTCATAAAACAGGTTTGGGGACCCGGGTCCTGCCCCAGGGGACATATATCAATGCAAAAAGAACTTTTTAAAAACTAACGTTTTTTCGGGAGCAGTCATTTTAATGATGCATAAAGTGAAAAAAAAAAAGTGAAATTTTCCTTTAAATATGGTACCTGGGGGGTGTCTAAAGTATGCCTGTGAAGTGGCATGTGTTTCCCGTGTTTAGAACTGTCCTTGCATAAAATGACATTTGTAAAGGAAAAAAAGAAGCCATTTAAAACCACTTGCGGCTTTAGGTTTGATCTTAAGTAGAATCTGAACAGGTACATTATGAAGTGTAGCTCCATCCCAAAAAAATCTATTTTTAAGCTTTTTGGAGAACATAGGGAGGGGTTATCACCCCTGTAACATTTGCTGTCTTTGCACATGTGTTCAGAACATGTCACCTCACTTTCCGTCCCAATGACAAATGTTTTTGGAAAAGTGGGGTTTTAATTGAAACAAGGATTGGTGATAAAGTATCAGTAGAGAGGAGATACCTTTTTCCCAAATTAAATCTAACAGGATAGAATTTCCCTTCCTAGGGGTAGATTTCCTCTCACTTCCTGTTTTCTCTTTCCATTTGCAAGTAGGAGTCGTTTGTAAGTTGGATGTTTGAAAGTAGGGGCCTGGCGTATATACTCTGCAGAAATTTGCCCTATTAGATGTTGGTGTAGCCACAAGACTGGTGGGCACAGGAATGGGCCCTGCTGTGAGTTAATAGATCAAGATTTGTAATTGCATGCACCTCTTGAACAGGGCAGAAAAATTGGGGGGTGGTGGTGGTGGTGGTGGACGGTTTTGCCACAAGACTGTAAGCTCTCACAGTTACTCTTGGTGGGCGCAGGAATGGGCCCTGCTGTGAGTTATTAGATCAAGATTTGTAATTGCAAGCACCTGATGAACAGGGCAGAAAAATTGGGCCTTTGGCGGTGGTGGTGGACGGTGTTGCCACAAGACTGTAGGCCCTCATAGTTACTCTTGGTGGGCGCAGGAATGGGCCCTGCTGTGAGTTATTAGATCAAGATTTGTAATTGCAAGCACCTGATGAACAGGGCAGAAAAATTGGGCCTTTGGCGGTGGTGGTGGACGGTGTTGCCACAAGACTGCAGGCCCTCATAGTTACTCTTGGTGGGCGCAGGAATGGGCCCTGCTGTGAACTATTAGATCAAGATTTGTAATTACCCGCCCCTGTTAAACAGGGGCTGAAAAATTGTGCCTTAGGCACTGGTGCTGGTGCCACAACACTGCAACCCGGCCCTCACAGATACTGTACTTGGAGCACAGCAGTCACACGTGTTGCGAAGCATTTTTTTAAAAAATTGTAAGTACACGCCCCTGTTAAACAGGGGCTGAAAAATTGTGCCTTAGGCACTGGTGCTGGTGCCACAACACTGCAACCCGGCCCTCACAGATACTGTACTTGGAGCACAGCAGTCACACGTGTTGCGAAGCATTTTTTTTAAAAAATTGTAAGTACACGCCCCTGTTAAACAGGGGCTGAAAAATTGTGCCTTAGGCACTGGTGCTGGTGCCACAACACTGCAACCCGGCCCTCACAGATACTGTACTTGGAGCACAGCAGTCACACGTGTTGCGAAGCATTTTTTTAAAAAAATTGTAAGTACACGCCCCTGTTAAACAGGGGCTGAAAAAATTGTGCCTTAGGCACTGGTGCTGGTGCCACAACACTGCAACACGGCCCTCACAGAGACTGTACTTGGAGCACAGCAGTCACACGTGTTGCGAAGCATTTTTTTAAAAAATTGTAAGTACACGCCCCTGTTAAACAGGGGCTGAAAAATTGTGCCTTAGGCACTGGTGCTGGTGCCACAACACTGCAACACGGCCCTCACAGAGACTGTACTTGGAGCACAGCAGTCACACGTGTTGCGAAGCATTTTTTTAAAAAATTGTAAGTACACGCCCCTGTTAAACAGGGGCTGAAAAATTGTGCCTTAGGCACTGGTGCTGGTGCCACAACACTGCAACACGGCCCTCACAGAGACTGTACTTGGAGCACAGCAGTCACACGTGTTGCGAAGCATTTTTTTAAAAAATTGTAAGTACACGCCCCTGTTAAACAGGGGCTGAAAAATTGTGCCTTAGGCACTGGTGCTGGTGCCACAACACTGCAACACGGCCCTCACAGAGACTGTACTTGGAGCACAGCAGTCACACGTGTTGCGAAGCATTTTTTTAAAAAATTGTAAGTACACGCCCCTGTTAAACAGGGGCTTAAAAATTGTGCCTTAGGCACTGGTGCTGGTGCCACAACACTGCAACACGGCCCTCACAGAGACTGTACTTGGAGCACAGCAGTCACACGTGTTGCGAAGCATTTTTTTAAAAAATTGTAAGTACACGCCCCTGTTAAACAGGGGCTGAAAAATTGTGCCTTAGGCACTGGTGTGGTGGCATGGATCATTGAGGAGGAGGAAGAGGATAGTCAGTGAACATAAGAGGACAGTCACTCAGCATCAGCATAGGCAGTCTTGAAGGGATGTGACATTAAAAATTATTCGGTTATATCCGCCTCAGGTGCCTGGTAGCTGGTGGTGATCCAAGACTGATTCATTTTGATGAATGTCAGTCGATCAACCGAGGCGGTGGACAGGCGCACCCTATGATCAGTCACAAATCCTCCAGCAGCACTGAATGTGCGTTCGGAAAGAACGCTGGAGGCAGGACAGGCCAGTAGCTCAATTGCATACTGTGCAAGCTCTGGCCAGTGATCCATCCTCAGGACCCAGTAAGCCAGAGGATTTTCGGTGGGAAAGGTGTCCAAGTCTGACCTTGCCCCAAGGTATTCCTGCACCATGTATATCAGACGCTGGCGATGGTTGCTGGAACCGATCATACCTTGGGGCTGCGGACTAAAAAATTGTCTGAACGCATCGGTCAGACGTCCACCTTCCCCACCGCTCCTTCTGCCACTGACCGAAGCCTCAGCAACTCGTCGCCCAGGACCAGGAGTTTGTAGCCTCCCAGTTTCTGGGAACGCGTTGCACAGACCTTTCTGCAAGGCCTCCCTGAGATGTCTCATCCTCTGCTCCCTCTGCGACGGCAAGATAAGGTCCGCAACCTTACCCTTGTACCGCGGATCAAGGAGAGTGGCCAGCCAGTAATGGTCCCTCTCCTTGATCCGAAGAACACGAGGATCCTTCCGCAGGCTTTGCAGGATCAGGGAGGCCATGCAGCGTAGGTTAGCTGAGGCATTCGGTCCGGAGTCTTCTGGGTCACTGAGGATGACATGATCGCCAGCCACCTCCTCCCAGCCACGTACAAGTCCACTGGCTTGTTGGGACTGTACATCATCCCTAAAAGACTGCTGCTGCTGATGCTGAGTGCCAGGCTCCACCTCCATGCTCACACAATCCTCCTCCTCCTCCTCCTCCTCCTCCTCCTCCTCATCCTCTTCCTGTGTGATGGGTGGGACAGAAGGAACACTGTCCGGATAAAGGGGGCCTTGAGAGGCAAGGAAGTCCTCCTCTTCCTGCCTCTGTTCTGCCTCAAGTGCCCTGTCCATTATCCCACGCAGCGTATGCTCCAACAGGTGGACAAGAGGGACAGTGTCACTGATGCATGCACTGTCACTGCTCACCATCCTCGTGGCCTCCTCAAATGGTGAGAGGACAGTGCATGCATCCCTGATCATGCTCCACTGACGTGGGGAAAAAAAACCAAGCTCCCCTGACCCTGTCCTGGTGCCGTAGTCGCAAAGGTACTCATTGATGGCCCTCTGCTGCGTGTGCAGTCGCTGCAGCATGGCCAACGTTGAGTTCCACCTGGTGGGCATGTCAGATATTAGGCGGTTCTTGGGCAGGTTCAGCTCCTTTTGCAGCTCAGTCAGCCGAGCACTGGCATTATAAGATCGGCGGAAATGCACACAGACTTTCCTGGCCTGCCTCAGGACATCCTGTAAGCCTGGGAACCTGCCCAAGAACCGCTGCACCACCAGGTTGAGGACGTGAGCCATGCAGGGCACATGGGTGAGCTGCCCCTGTCGCAGGGCGGAGAGGAGGTTGGTGCCATTGTCAGAAACGACCATTCCTGGCTTAAGCTGACGTGGCGTCAACCACCTCTCGGCCTGCCCCTGCAGAGCTGCCAGAACCTCTGGCCCAGTGTGGCTCCTGTCCCCCAAACACACCAGCGCAAGCACGGCATGGCATCTTTTTGCCTGCGTACTTGCGTAGCCCCTTGTACGCCTACGGAGCACCGCTGGTTCCAAGGACAGAGCACTGGAGGAAGAAGAAGAGGAGGGGGTGGAGGAGAGAGGTGTGTCACAACCAGTAGCAGTAGTCGCGTTTTGGAGGCGTGGTGGCGGAACAACCTCCAACACTACTGCACCTTGTCCTGCATCCCTCCCAGCTGCCAATAGAGTGACCCAATGGGCCGTGAAAGAAAGGTACCGTCCCTGTCCATGCCTGCTGGACCATGAGTCAGCGGTAATATGCACCTTACCGCTGACCGCCCTGTCCAGCGAGGCATGGACATTGCCCTCCACATGCCGGTAGAGAGACGGAATCGCCTTCCGCGAGAAAAAGTGGCGTTTGGGAACCTGCCACTGAGGAACCGCACATTGAACAAACTCACGGAAGGGGGCCGAGTCTACCAACTGAAAAGGCAGCAGTTGAAGTGCTAGCAATTTAGCAAGGCTAGCATTCAACCGCTGGGCATGTGGATGGCTGGGAGTGTACTTCTTTCTACGGTCCAGCAGCTGGGGCAGGGAAATTTGCCTGCTGCATTCGGACGTCGGTGTACTGCAAGTACTTGGTTGTGACACACCGAATTCTACACCTTCAGTCCTCTCAGAGCAGCTTTCAGAGAGGACTGAAGGTGTAGTGGGGATGGAGATCCCAGCTGAGGAGGAGCAAGGAGAGGTCCGCTTAGTTCTTTGGTGTGGGTCTTTTATGTGTGCCTGCCAACGAGCTGCATGGCAGGTCGCCATATGTCTGGTCATGCTTGTCGTGCCCAAGCGGCTGATGTTTTGGCCACGCGAGATACGCTTGAGACAAATATTGCAAATAGCAGTGGTGCGATCTGCTGCACTCGTCTCAAAAAAGGCCCACACCAAAGAACTTTTCTGATAACGTGCAGAGGCAGCGCCCTGCACAGGCGGAGCTCTGCGGTGTTGTACAGTTGCTGTGCTGGCCTCTACCTGGCCTCCAGGGGGCATCCTGCCTCGTTGGACATGTGACGCCGCATCCTCCTCCTCCTCGTCCTCCTCCTCATCCTCTCTCTGTTGAGGCACCCACGTGGAGTCAGTGACCTCATCATCCCCTCCCTCTTCACCACTAGAGCAAACCTGGCAGTAAGCTGCAGCTGGTGGAACTGTACTGCCAGATTCCTCAAGCTGGGTATCGTCATCCGAGCCTTCGAATCGTTGGGCATCCTCCTGGAGCATGTACCCAACACTGTGCTCAAAGAGTTCGGGGGACTCCTCAGGAGGACATGGTGGGTCTAGGGAAGGGGTGGCTGATGATGCTCTGTCAGTACCCTGAGCCTGGGTGAGAGAGGATGAGGAGGATGAGGAGGGCTTGGTCATCCATTCTACCAAGCCTTCAGCATGATGCGGCTCCACATGTCCAGCTGCCGAAAACAAAGACGCGCGTGTCCCATGGCCACGTGCTGATGACGATGCACGACCACGTCCACGTCCACGGCCACGTCCACTAGAAACAGAGCCTGCCTGCCCTGTGTTCTTGGCTCTGCACGCTCTGCCTCCCCTTGGCGGTCTTCCAGCCATTGTAGTCGGTAGTCCTGTGGGTGCTGCTGAGAAGAAAATATAGGAGCTCTGTGTGATGCCACTAACACACTAGAAGTCCTATGGGTGCTTCTGCAAAGAAAATAGAGGAGCTCTGTGTGATGCCACTAACACACTAGAAGTCCTGTGGGTGCTTATGCAAAGAAAATAGAGGAGCTCTGTGTGATGCCACTAACACACTAGAAGTCCTGTGGGTGCTTATGCAAAGAAAATAGAGGAGCTCTGTGTGATGCCACTAAACACACTAGAAGTCCTGTGGGTGCTTCTGCAAAGAAAATAGAGGAGCTCTGTGTGATGCCACTAACACACTAGAAGTCCTGTGGGTGCTGCTGAGAAGAATATATAGGAGCTCTGTGTGATGCCACTAACACACTAGAAGTCCTATGGGTGCTTCTGCAAAGAAAATAGAGGAGCTCTGTGTGATGCCACTAACACACTAGAAGTCCTGTGGGTGCTTATGCAAAGAAAATAGAGGAGCTCTGTGTGATGCCACTAACACACTAGAAGTCCTGTGGGTGCTTCTGCAAAGAAAATAGAGGAGCTCTGTGTGATGCCACTAACACACTAGAAGTCCTGTGGGTGCTGCTGAGAAGAATATATAGGAGCTCTGTGTGATGCCACTAACACACTAGAAGTCCTATGGGTGCTTCTGCAAAGAAAATAGAGGAGCTCTGTGTGATGCCACTAACACACTAGAAGTCCTGTGGGTGCTTCTGCAAAGAAAATAGAGGAGCTCTGTGTGATGCCACTAACACACTAGAAGTCCTGTGGGTGCTTCTGCAAAGAAAATAGAGGAGCTCTGTGTGATGCCACTAACACACTAGAAGTCCTGTGGGTGCTGCTGAGAAGAATATATAGGAGCTCTGTGTGATGCCACTAACACACTAGAAGTCCTGTGGGTGCTTCTGCAAAGAAAATAGAGGAGCTCTGTGTGATGCCACTAACACACTAGAAGTCCTATGGGTGCTTCTGCAAAGAAAATAGAGGAGCTCTGTGTGATGCCACTAACACACTAGAAGTCCTGTGGGTGCTTATGCAAAGAAAATAGAGGAGCTCTGTGTGATGCCACTAACACACTAGAAGTCCTATGGGTGCTTCTGCAAAGAAAATAGAGGAGCTCTGTGTGATGCCACTAACACACTAGAAGTCCTGTGGGTGCTTATGCAAAGAAAATAGAGGAGCTCTGTGTGATGCCACTAACACACTAGAAGTCCTGTGGGTGCTTCTGCAAAGAAAATAGAGGAGCTCTGTGTGATGCCACTAACACACTAGAAGTCCTGTGGGTGCTTATGCAAAGAAAATAGAGGAGCTCTGTGTGATGCCACTAACACACTAGAAGTCCTGTGGGTGCTGCTGAGAAGAATATATAGGAGCTCTGTGTGATGCCACTAACACACTAGAAGTCCTG
Source organism: Lithobates sylvaticus (assembly GCA_028564925.1). Taxonomy (NCBI): domain Eukaryota; kingdom Metazoa; phylum Chordata; class Amphibia; order Anura; family Ranidae; genus Lithobates; species Lithobates sylvaticus. The sequence goes on along the minus strand of CM053027.1, from coordinate 498,590,087 downwards.
TGGGTGCTGCTGCCAAGAATATAGAGGAGCTCTGTGTGATGCCACTAACACACTAGAAGTCCTATGGGTGCTTCTGCAAAGAAAAATAGAGGAGCTCTGTGTGATGCCACTAACACACTAGAAGTCCTGTGGGTGCTTATGCAAAGAAAATAGAGGAGCTCTGTGTGATGCCACTAACACACTAGAAGTCCTATGGGTGCTTCTGCAAAGAAAATAGAGGAGCTCTGTGTGATGCCACTAACACACTAGAAGTCCTGTGGGTGCTTATGCAAAGAAAATAGAGGAGCTCTGTGTGATGCCACTAACACACTAGAAGTCCTGTGGGTGCTTCTGCAAAGAAAATAGAGGAGCTCTGTGTGTGATGCCACTAACACACTAGAAGTCCTATGGGTGCTTATGAGAAGAAAATATAGGAGCTCTGTGTGCTGCCACTAACACACTAGAAGTCCTATGGGTGCTGCTGAGAAGAAAATATATAGGAGCTCTGTGTGATGCCACTAACACACTAGAAGTCCTGTGGGTGCTGATGCAAAGAAAATAGAGGAGCTCTGTGTGATGCCACTAACACACTAGAAGTCCTGTGGGTGCTTCTGCAAAGAAAATAGAGGAGCTCTGTGTGATGCCACTAACACACTAGAAGTCCTGTGGGTGCTTATGAGAAGAATATAGAGGAGCTCTGTGTGATGCCACTAACACACTAGAAGTCCTATGGGTGCTTCTGCAAAGAAAAATAGAGGAGCTCTGTGTGATGCCACTAACACACTAGAAGTCCTGTGGGTGCTTATGCAAAGAAAATAGAGGAGCTCTGTGTGATGCCACTAACACACTAGAAGTCCTGTGGGTGCTTCTGCAAAGAAAATAGAGGAGCTCTGTGTGTGATGCCACTAACACACTAGAAGTCCTGTGGGTGCTGCTGAGAAGAAAATATAGGTGCTCTGTGTGATGCCACTAACACACTAGAAGTCCTATGGGTGCTTCTGCAAAGAAAATAGAGGAGCTCTGTGTGATGCCACTAACACACTAGAAGTCCTGTGGGTGCTTCTGCAAAGAAAATAGAGGAGCTCTGTGTGATGCCACTAACACACTAGAAGTCCTGTGGGTGCTTATGCAAAGAAAATAGAGGAGCTCTGTGTGATGCCACTAACACACTAGAAGTCCTGTGGGTGCTGCTGAGAAGAATATATAGGAGCTCTGTGTGATGCCACTAACACACTAGAAGTCCTATGGGTGCTTCTGCAAAGAAAATAGAGGAGCTCTGTGTGATGCCACTAACACACTAGAAGTCCTGTGGGTGCTTCTGCAAAGAAAATAGAGGAGCTCTGTGTGATGCCACTAACACACTAGAAGTCCTGTGGTGCTTCTGCAAAGAAAATAGAGGAGCTCTGTGTGATGCCACTAACACACTAGAAGTCCTTTGGGTGCTGCTGAGAAGAATATAGAGGAGCTCTGTGTGATGCCACTAACACACTAGAAGTCCTGTGGGTGCTTATGCAAAGAAAATAGAGGAGCTCTGTGTGATGCCACTAACACACTAGAAGTCCTGTGGGTGCTTCTGCAAAGAAAATAGAGGAGCTCTGTGTGATGCCACTAACACACTAGAAGTCCTGTGGGTGCTTATGCAAAGAAAATAGAGGAGCTCTGTGTGATGCCACTAACACACTAGAAGTCCTGTGGGTGCTGCTGAGAAGAATATATAGGAGCTCTGTGTGATGCCACTAACACACTAGAAGTCCTGTGGGTGCTTCTGCAAAGAAAATAGAGGAGCTCTGTGTGATGCCACTAACACACTAGAAGTCCTATGGGTGCTTCTGCAAAGAAAATAGAGGAGCTCTGTGTGATGCCACTAACACACTAGAAGTCCTGTGGGTGCTTATGCAAAGAAAATAGAGGAGCTCTGTGTGATGCCACTAACACACTAGAAGTCCTATGGGTGCTTCTGCAAAGAAAATAGAGGAGCTCTGTGTGATGCCACTAACACACTAGAAGTCCTGTGGGTGCTTATGCAAGAAAATAGAGGAGCTCTGTGTGATGCCACTAACACACTAGAAGTCCTGTGGGTGCTTCTGCAAAGAAAATAGAGGAGCTCTGTGTGATGCCACTAACACACTAGAAGTCCTGTGGGTGCTTATGCAAAGAAAATAGAGGAGCTCTGTGTGATGCCACTAACACACTAGAAGTCCTGTGGGTGCTGCTGAGAAGAATATATAGGAGCTCTGTGTGATGCCACTAACACACTAGAAGTCCTGTGGGTGCTTCTGCAAAGAAAATAGAGGAGCTCTGTGTGATGGACTAACACACTAGAAGTCCTATAGGTGCTTCTGCAAAGAAAATATAGGAGCTCTGTGTGATTCCACTAACACACTAGAAGTCCTATGTGTGCTTATGCAAAGAAAATAGAGGAGCTCTGTGTGATGCCACTAACACACTAGAAGTCCTATAGGTGCTTCTGCAAAGAAAATAGAGCTCTGTGTGATGCCACTAACACACTAGAAGTCCTGTAGGTGCTTCTGCAAAGAAAAATAGAGGAGCTCTGTGTGATGCCACTAACACACTTCAAGTCCTATGGTGCTTCTGCAAAGAAAATAGAGGAGCTCTGTGTGTGTGATGGGACTAACACACTTCAAGTCCTGTAGGTGCTTATGCAAAGAAAATATAGGAGCTGTGTGTGATGGGACTAACACACTAGAAGTCCTGTAGGTGCTTCTGGGAAGAATATATAGGAGCTGTGTGTGATGGGACTAACACACTAGAAGTCCTGTAGGTGCTTCTGCAAACAAAATAGAGGAGCTGTGTGTGATGGGACTAACACACTTCAAGTCCTATAGGTGCTTCTGGGAACAAAATATAGCTCTGTGTGTGTGATGGGACTAACACACTTCAAGTCCTATAGGTGCTTCTGGGAACAAAATATAGCTCTGTGTGTGTGATGGGACTAACACACTTCAAGTCCTATAGGTGCTTCTGGGAACAAAATATAGCTCTGTGTGTGTAATGGGACTAACACACTTCAAGTCCTATAGGTGCTTCTGGGAACAAAATATAGCTCTGTGTGTGTGATGGGACTAACACACTTCAAGTCCTATAGGTTCTTCTGGGAACAAAATATAGCTCTGTGTGTGTGATGGGACTAACACACTTCAAGTCCTATAGGTGCTTCTGGGAACAAAATATAGCTCTGTGTGTGTGATGGGACTAACACACTTCAAGTCCTATAGGTGCTTCTGGAACAAAATATAGCTCTGTGTGTGTGATGGGACTAACACACTTCAAGTCCTATAGGTGCTTCTGGGAACAAAATATAGCTCTGTGTGTGTGATGGGACTAACACACTTCAAGTCCTATAGGTGCTTCTGGGAACAAAATATAGCTCTGTGTGTGTGATGGGACTAACACACTTCAAGTCCTATAGGTGCTTCTGGGAACAAAATATAGCTCTGTGTGTGTGATGGGACTAACACACTTCAAGTCCTATAGGTGCTTCTGGGAACAAATATAGCTCTGTGTGTGTGATGGGACTAACACACTTCAAGTCCTATAGGTGCTTCTGGGAACAAAATATAGCTCTGTGTGTGTGATGGGACTAACACACTTCAAGTCCTATAGGTGCTTCTGGGAACAAAATATAGCTCTGTGTGTGTGATGGGACTAACACACTTCAAGTCCTATAGGTGCTTCTGGGAACAAAATATAGCTCTGTGTGTGTGATGGGACTAACACACTTCAAGTCCTATAGGTGCTTCTGGGAACAAAATATAGCTCTGTGTGTGTGATGGGACTAACACACTTCAAGTCCTATAGGTGCTTCTGGGAACAAAAATATAGCTCTGTGTGTGTGATGGGACTAACACACTTCAAGTCCTATAGGTGCTTCTGGGAACAAAATATAGCTCTGTGTGTGTGATGGGACTAACACACTTCAAGTCCTATAGGTGCTTCTGGGAACAAAATATAGCTCTGTGTGTGTGATGGGACTAACACACTTCAAGTCCTATAGGTGCTTCTGGGAACAAAATATAGCTCTGTGTGTGTGATGGGACTAACACACTTCAAGTCCTATAGGTGCTTCTGGGAACAAAATATAGCTCTGTGTGTGTGATGGGACTAACACACTTCAAGTCCTATAGGTGCTTCTGGGAACAAAATATAGCTCTGTGTGTGTGATGGGACTAACACACTTCAAGTCCTATAGGTGCTTCTGGGAACAAAATATAGCTCTGTGTGTGTGATGGGACTAACACACTTCAAGTCCTATAGGTTCTTCTGGGAACAAAATATAGCTCTGTGTGTGTGATGGGACTAACACACTTCAAGTCCTATAGGTGCTTCTGGGAACAAAATATAGCTCTGTGTGTGTGATGGGACTAACACACTTCAAGTCCTATAGGTGCTTCTGGGAACAAAATATAGCTCTGTGTGTGTGATGGGACTAACACACTTCAAGTCCTATAGGTGCTTCTGGGAACAAAATATAGCTCTGTGTGTGTAATGGGACTAACACACTTCAAGTCCTATAGGTGCTTCTGGGAACAAAATATAGCTCTGTGTGTGTGATGGGACTAACACACTTCAAGTCCTATAGGTTCTTCTGGAACAAAATATAGCTCTGTGTGTGTGATGGGACTAACACACTTCAAGTCCTATAGGTGCTTCTGGGAACAAAATATAGCTCTGTGTGTGTAATGGGACTAACACACTTCAAGTCCTATAGGTGCTTCTGGGAACAAAATATAGCTCTGTGTGTGTAATGGGACTAACACACTTCAAGTCCTATAGGTGCTTCTGGGAAGAAAATATAGCTCTGTGTGTGTAATGGGACTAACACACTTCAAGTCCTATAGGTGCTTCTGGGAACAAAATATAGCTCTGTGTGTGTGATGGGACTAACACACTTCAAGTCCTATAGGTCTTCTGGGAACAAAATATAGCTCTGTGTGTGTGATGGGACTAACACACTTCAAGTCCTATAGGTGCTTCTGGGAACAAAATATAGCTCTGTGTGTGTAATGGGACTAACACACTTCAAGTCCTATAGGTGCTTCTGGGAAGAAAATATAGCTCTGTGTGTGTAATGGGACTAACACACTTCAAGTCCTATAGGTGCTTCTGGGAAGAAAATATAGCTCTGTGTGTGTGATGGGACTAACACACTTCAAGTCCTATAGGTGCTTCTGGGAACAAAATATAGCTCTATGTGTGTAATGGGACTAACACACTTCAAGTCCTATAGGTGCTTCTGGGAAGAAAATATAGCTCTGTGTGTGTAATGGGAATAACACACTTCAAGTCCTATAGGTGCTTCTGGGAAGAAAATATAGCTCTGTGTGTGTAATGGGACTAACACACTTCAAGTCCTATAGGTGCTTCTGGGAACAAAATATAGCTCTGTGTGTGTGATGGGACTAACACACTTCAAGTCCTATAGGTGCTTCTGGGAACAAAAATATAGCTCTGTGTGTGTGATGGGACTAACACACTTCAAGTCCTATAGGTGCTTCTGGAACAAAATATAGCTCTGTGTGTGTGATGGGACTAACACACTTCAAGTCCTATAGGTGCTTCTGGGAACAAAATATAGCTCTGTGTGTGTAATGGGACTAACACACTTCAAGTCCTATAGGTGCTTCTGGGAAGAAAATATAGCTCTGTGTGTGTAATGGGACTAACACACTTCAAGTCCTATAGGTGCTTCTGGGAAGAAAAATATAGCTCTGTGTGTGTAATGGGACTAACACACTTCAAGTCCTATAGGTGCTTCTGGGAAGAAAATATAGCTCTGTGTGTGTAATGGGACTAACACACTTCAAGTCCTATAGGTGCCTCTGGGAACAAAATGTAGGAGCTCTGCCTGCCTGCCACGAACACACTACAAGTCCTATAGGTGCTTCTGGTAACAAAATATAGGAGCTCTGCCTGCCTGCCACGAACACACTACAAGTCCTATAGGTGCTTCTGGTAACAAAATATAGGAGCTCTGCCTGCCTGCCACGAACACACTACAAGTCCTATAGGTGCTTCTGGTAACAAAATATAGGAGCTCTGCCTGCCTGCCACGAACACACTACAAGTCCTATAGGTGCTTCTGGTAACAAAATATAGGAGCTCTGCCTGCCTGCCACGAACACACTACAAGTCCTATAGGTGCTTCTGGTAACAAAATATAGGAGCTCTGCCTGCCTGCCACGAGCACACTACAAGCCCCTCTTTCTCAATCAATCTTTGTAACTGAATCTATCTAACTCAATCTCTGTAAGTGAATCTCTCTAACTATCTAAATGCAGCAGAGTGTCACAGAATCTGCCTGCTCAATCTGCGCCGGAACAGCATGTGACCGGCGCAGACGGCGTGGCGGCGTTTTATAGGGGGGGGCGTGTACTACAGCCCCTGAGCTGTAATTGGCTACAGGCGTCCTGCCTGTAGCCAATTATGGCTCTTCGAGTTTCCGGGGCTGTGATTGGCCAAGCATGCGGGGTCACAGTGCATGCTTGGCCAATCATCAGCCAGCAATGCACTGCGTCGGCCGCGCCGGCCGCAATGCATTGCGGGGCCGCTCGCATCACACGAACGTGATGCGAGCGGCCAAAATAGTTCTGGGCTCGCCGAGCGAGCGAACGCCCGGTGCTCGATGCGAACGTGGGTTCGCATCGAGCACCGGGCCCATCCTTAATGCTGATACAGTGGATATCTAATAAACCGTGCAAGTTTAGGCTGTCTCGGTCTGATTCATGGTTTCTGGCAGTAGACAAAGCCCATGAATTCAGAAAATACAGTCAATCCACTTGTTGGTAATATTTTTTCAAGGTTTGATGAGCAGGATCACTGTATGGCCGCGTACACACGAAGGGACAATCCCGCGGGATTATCCTCTGGACTGAAGTCCAGAGGATAATCCCCTCGTGTGTGGGCGCCGGCGGACTTTTTGGCGCCAAAGTACGGCGGACTAAAGTTTCAGGTTTTGTTCTCAAATTATCCGCTGGACTTGGAAGTCCAGCGGACAATCCCGCCGTTAGTGGGCAAGTCCGCGGGACTTTTGAAATGAACGGACTTGCCGCTCATCGGCAAGTCCGTTCATTTAGCACGTGACTTCAGGTTACGTAGCTAGCGTAGGCAGTTACTGCCGCCGCGCCAGCTCCGTGACCTGGCATGGATTTAAAGGGAATCCCCACGCCGAAAAAACGGCGTGAGGGTTCCCCCCAAATCCATGTCAGACCCTCATCCGAGCACGCAGCCTGGCAGGCCAGGAAAGGGGTGGGGACGAACGAGCGCCCCCCCCCTCCTGAGCCGTACCAGGCCGCGTGCCCTCAACATGGGGGGTGCCCTGGGGAAAGGGGGGCCGTGCGGCCCCCCCACCCCAAAGCACCTTGTCCCCATGTTGATGAGGACAAGGGCCTCTTCCCGACAACCCTGGCCGTTGGTTGTCGGGGTCTGCGGGCGGGGGCTTATCGGAATCTGGGAACCCCCTTTAATAAGGGGGCCCCCAGATCCCGGCCCCCCACCCTATGTGAATGAGTATGGGGTACGATGTACCCCTACCCATTCACCTAAGGTGTAAAATGTAAAGTAAAAAAAAAAAACACCCACACTTTTGAAAAAAATAGTTTATTGCACTGCTCCGGGGTCTTGGGGGTCTTCTCGCCGGACTCCCCCGCCATTTACCAAGCTCTTTTACCGAGCGAGGGGAGTCCGGCTACCTTCTTCGTCGTCGCCGCCGTCTGGGGGTCTCGATCCGCCTTCGGGGGTCTTCTTCCGTCTTGGGGGTCTTCTCGCCGGACTCCTCCCCTCTCTTCTGCTCTTTTACCTAGCTCTTTCACGAGGGGAGGTGTCCGGCTACCTTCTTCGTCGTCGCCGCCGTCGTCGTCTGGGGGTCTCGATCCACCTTCGGGGGTCTTCCGGGGGTCTCTTCTGTTCTTGCGGCGGTCGTCGTCTTCCGCGCCGCCGGCGCCGCCTTCTTCTTCTTCTTGTCCTTCTTGTTCTTCTTCTTCTTCCGATGTTGACCCGACGCTCTCTCTGCCCGGAATGCCTGTGCCGCTCTGAGCTCGGACTTATATAGGGACATGGGCGACAGGGTCACATGCACATGTCACATGGTGACCCCGCCCCCTTGTGTTGTCACAGTCCCGGAGGATGCTGGGACTGTGACATCGCAAGGGGGCGGGGTCACCATGTGACATGAACATGTGACCCTGTCGCCCATGTCCCTATATAAGTCCGAGCTCAGAGCGGCACAGGCATTCCGGGCAGAGAGAGCGTCGGGTCAACATCGGAAGAAGAAGAAGAACAAGAACAAGAAGGACAAGAACAAGAAGAAGGCGGCGCCGGCGGCGCGGAAGACGACGACCGCCGCAAGAACAGAAGAGACCCCCGGAAGACCCCCGAAGGCGGATCGAGACCCCCAGACGACGACGGCGGCGACGACGAAGAAGGTAGCCGGACACCTCCCCTCGTGAAAGAGCTAGGTAAAAGAGCAGAAGAGAGGGGAGGAGTCCGGCGAGAAGACCCCCAAGACGGAAGAAGACCCCCGAAGGCGGATCGAGACCCCCAGACGGCGGCGACGACGAAGAAGGTAGCCGGACTCCCCTCGCTCGGTAAAAGAGCTTGGTAAATGGCGGGGAGTCCGGCGAGAAGACCCCCAAGACGGAAGAAGACCCCCGGAGCAGTGCAATAAACTATTTTTTCAAAAGTGTGGGTGTTTTTTTTTTTACTTTACATTTTACACCTTAGGTGAATGGGTAGGGGTACATCGTACCCCATACTCATTCACATAGGGTGGGGGGCCGGGATCTGGGGGCCCCCTTATTAAAGGGGGTTCCCAGATTCCGATAAGCCCCCGCCCGCAGACCCCGACAACCAACGGCCAGGGTTGTCGGGAAGAGGCCCTTGTCCTCATCAACATGGGGACAAGGTGCTTTGGGGTGGGGGGGCCGCACGGCCCCCCTTTCCCCAGGGCACCCCCCATGTTGAGGGCACGCGGCCTGGTACGGCTCAGGAGGGGGGGGGGGCGCTCGTTCGTCCCCACCCCTTTCCTGGCCTGCCAGGCTGCGTGCTCGGATGAGGGTCTGACATGGATTTGGGGGGAACCCCCACGCCGTTTTTTCGGCGTGGGGATTCCCTTTAAATCCATGCCAGCTTGCGGAGCTAGCGCGGCGGCATTTACTGCCTACGCTAGCTACGTAACCTGAAGTTACGTTCAAAATGAACGGACTGCTCCGTGTGTGGGCAAGTCCGTTCATTTTCAAAAGTCCCGCGGACTTTTTGCCGGCGGATTATCCGCTGGACAAGTCCGTGCGTGTGTGGGCAAGTCCACACCCTCGGAAAGTCCAGCGGACCTAGCCGGAAAGTCCAGCGGATTGTCCGCTGGACTTAGGTCCGCCGGCAAAAGTCCGTACGTGTGTACGAGGCATATGGATCAGTTTGCCATAGCGTTACAGATGCTCCTGAATCGCACGGCTCACCTGTAATCTCCAACTGTGGCTGCTCCTGTACAACCTGTGTTGGGGCCTGCTGCTGCTCCAGTCTCTGTGCAGGTACCTGCCTCGAATATTACCTCTATAAGAGCAATGTTTGGTTCTGCTCCACGATTTGGGGGCAATACAGTTGAATGTATGAGGGTTTCTCAATCAACCAGCATGCCTTCACGGCAAGGGGGAGGGGGATCGCTATTTTCCACCTGTTAGCTCCTCCTTTTGTCTCTGATTGGCTAATCCCGGGCTGGTCCCAGGCACCCAATCGGGACTATTCTCCTTGCCGGCGGCGTCCCTAGACATCCCCGGACGGCGTGCCCTAGTGCGCATGCGCGTGGCCTCGCATGTGCGCACGACGCACGCACGTCATGTTAGTTACGTCGGGGATGACGTAACTACGGACCAACGGTCTCTAGGGACGCCGGGGAAGCCACACTATGGCCGCCCTGCACGGCGGCCAATAGCAGCCAGTGGAGGTGGATTTATTTCTGGCCGTATATACCTATGTGAATCCTCCCATGGGGGTGGACTAATTTCAGGTTACACACACCTGTGGGAACTTTTCAATCAACCTAATTTCCCCACCTGCCCTATATATGCTGGGCCAGTGGAAACACATTTTATTCCCACTGCCCCAGCAAGAGGAGGTATACAATTTGACTGTCTTTACAAGGTATGTACCCTGTGTCTAATGTTTGCGTTTGACCGCTTAATATTGACACACCTAAATATGTCCACTAATCTTTACCTCCATTTCTATCCATTCATAGACTGTGCTACCCTTATTCAAATAAGGGGCCACTGTATTGGTGACCATCTTTCTGGAGCTAATTACCAGCAATTTGACCATTACTATATTACTCCCAAACAGTGGACTGTGGCATCCATCTCTCCTACCCTAACCACATAGGTAACTTTGGTGTGTCTCTATCCCCACTTATTTTCATCAGCAACTGTCACACTCCTTGCACTTAATTCCCTAAGGATGCATCATAGGCGCTACAGATACATCCGCACAACATTCTATACAATTCTTTTCCTATATATTCTCTCCCTCCCCCCACCCTTTTTTCCCCTTACCTATCATACAACATTCCCTCCCCTTCCACTTCATTTCACAATCCTTGATCATTCATCACAGCATTGTGTGTTGTATTTGGGTCTGCCTTAGTTTTGTTTTTGCCCTTATTTTCACCATACAACACTTTTTTTTTTTTTTTTCCTTTATATTTTTACACATTTTTCACATCTATCATCATCTTCATTTTCACCCTCTACTTTCAATTCCATTCTTGCTTGTTACATTCAGCCCCGCCTCAGCTGTACTATTTTCGTTGACGTAGTTCCTGCTATCATACGTCATTCCCTGCACCCCTTCCTTGTTTTCATTCACACACTATCTCACCACACCTTTCACATTCCTTCACACTCACCGTATCACATTCACTCTTTTATTTTCGTATTTATATCCTTTCTGTTTTGGCACTCCCTTGGTGATACCGACACTATACTTCACCACCTTGCATGGATTCCCAACACTGGCACACCCATGTCATGGATCCCTGGCACATAAAATACGGCCATGGGAATAGTTAAATAACCTATGAGACTGCATGTAGAATGTTCCAGTACAACAGACCTAATACAGTCCCTTTTGTTCAAAATCCCCATTATAGGTTGGGCCAGTATTGTCCTTACCTCCATCTGGTTGCACCTCTTTTCCCTCTGACACCCCCGCCGATTCCGGCGGAAGGAGGAAGGGGGATTATAGTGTGACTCCTCGTAAGACACGCTTGGAAACACTGTCCCATGTGGTTTCATTGGCAGACTTAGAACACTCTGGCGTCCTCCGGGTGAGACGAGAAACACCTCTACATTAAGGATTCTCCACGTGGGAGGACTCTTTCTTCATTTTACCTTTTGGATATATGCCCTTTGTGGTAACTATACTAAACATTACTGCATCATAGATTATTGCCTAACTGCAACGATATTGTGATAAATATATTGACAGTATGTTTCTTCTAGTGGACGTACTCCTCTGAAGAAGACCCCTAGTGGGTTGAAACGCGTCAGGGTCATCCTACTACCCCATGATTTACATTGTACATGTGGTTAATAGTTTTGACAAGTCCGCATTATATATCCATGTTTTAATTGTTCTGCACTGGAGCTCATGTCCTAATTCATTTATTTTGTTATACCCATTTTTGAATAAACTATTTTACTTTATATACCTTTTTCGACTCCATTTGTCGCAAGCTGCCTAAAAACCCCACAGGGGGGAATCCTTTCCTTCTTGTATCCCATAGGGGTGAGCAGCACTCTCCACACCTTCGGGTATGTGTCTTTTCTCTGTCGTTTAAAATTTGGTGGCTAAACACCTTTCCCCCTTCCCAGACACACGAGAGTTAGAACATGAGCTTTGGTATCTAATCGTTTACTTACTTGTTGTAATTTTTGACATTTTGATATTCCTTTTGATATTCTGACAACGTGTTTTACAATGAGTGACTTCAAGGGAGAGGGATGGGCTAACCTCATGTTGAGCTACGACTGCTCCAACGATTCCCTTTTCAGACTTGAGGCAAGCAAACTTCAAGCCAGGTTGTTGGCACGCGGGTACAGCCGATCATGCCTGCGCAGGGCGTTTAACCGCACCTTTGCGCAATCACGACTTGGCCTTCTAACTACACGATCCACCTTTATAGCGTCCCATTAGGAATGATTGAGTAGTAATTTACCATATCATATTATATCATGACGTCTTGTACAACCGTTTGATATTCATTATTATACCAATAGCTCCTGTATCTGTATGTATAACTAACTAGTATTGCTATAATTAAAACAAACTATTTTGCAATATATATATTTTTTTGCCCACAGATCAGCGACTAAGGAGCAAATTCTGTCTTAATACAGCCTGAGTTACGCAGTGCCCTCTGTGGTCATATACTTATGTCCCATTAGAGCCATAGACAGATCAACTTTATATTCTTTATATCCTTTTTATCCTTGGTTATAGGTGTTTCCTCCACCCCGGACCTGCCCTCATGCCCGCCCAACCCGTGGCCCTTTGTCAACCAGCATGCCTTCACGGCAAGGGGGAGGGGGATCGCTATTTTCCACCTGTTAGCTCCTCCTTTTGTCTCTGATTGGCTAATCCCGGGCTGGTCCCAGGCACCCAATCGGGACTATTCTCCTTGCCGGCGGCGTCCCTAGACATCCCCGGACGGCGTGCCCTAGTGCGCATGCACGTGGCCTCGCATGTGCGCACGACGCACGCACGTCATGTTATTTACGTCGGGGATGACGTAACTACGGACCAACGGTCTCTAGGGACGCCGGTGGAAGCCACACTATGCCCGCCCCTCACGGCGGCCAATAGCAGCCAGTGGAGGTGGATTTATTTCTGGCCGTATATACCTATGTGAATCCTCCCATGGGGGTGGACTAATTTCAGGTTACACACACCTGTGGGAACTTTTCAATCAACCTAATTTCCCCACCTGCCCTATATATGCTGGGCCAGTGGAAACACATTTTATTCCCACTGCCCCAGCAAGAGGAGGTATACAATCTGACTGTCTTTACAAGGTATGTACCCTGTGTCTAATGTTTGTGTTTGACTGCTCAATATTGACACACCTAAATATGCCCACTAATCTTTACCTCCATTTCTATCCATTCATAGACTGTGCTACCCTTATTCAAATAAGGGGCCACTGTATTGGTGACCATCTTTCTGGAGCTAATTACCAGCAATTTGACCATTACTATATTACTCCCAAACAGTGGACTGTGGCATCCATCTCTCCTACCCTAACCACATAGGTAACTTTGGTGTGTCTCTATCCCCACTTATTTTCATCAGCAACTGTCACACTCCTTGCACTTAATTCCCTAAGGATGCATCATAGGCGCTACAGATACATCCGCACAACATTCTATACAATTCTTTTCCTATATATTCTCTCCCTCCCCCCCCACCCTTTTCTCCCCTTACCTATCATACAACATTCCCTCCCCTTCCACTTCATTTCACAATCCTTGATCATTCATCACAGCATTGTGTGTTGTATTTGGGTCTGCCTTAGTTTTGTTTTTGCCCTTCTTTTCACCATACAACACTTTTTTTTCTTTTCTTTTTTTTTTTTTCCTTTATATTTTTACACATTTTTCACATCTATCATCATCTTCATTTTCACCCTCTACTTTCAATTCCATTCTTGCTTGTTACATTCAGCCCCGCCTCAGCTGTACTATTTTCGTTGACGTAGTTCCTGCTATCATACGTCATTCCCTGCACCCCCTTCCTTGTTTTCATTCACACACTATCTCACCACACCTTTCACATTCCTTCACACTCACCGTATCACATTCACTCTTTTATTTTCGTATTTATATCCTTTCTGTTTTGGCACTCCCTTGGTGATACCGACACTATACTTCACCACCTTGCATGGATTCCCAACACTGGCACACCCATGTCATGGATCCCTGGCACATAAAATACGGCCATGGGAATAGTTAAATAACCTATGAGACTGCATGTAGAATGTTCCAGTACAACAGACCTAATACAGTCCCTTTTGTTCAAAATACCCATTATAGGTTGGGCCAGTATTGTCCTTACCTCCATCTGGTTGCACCTCTTTTCCCTCTGACACCCCCGCCGATTCCGGCGGAAGGAGGAAGGGGGATTATAGTGTGACTCCTCGTAAGACACGCTTGGAAACACTGTCCCATGTGGTTTCATTGGCAGACTTAGAACACTCTGGCGTCCTCCGGGTGAGACGAGAAACACCTCTACATTAAGGATTCTCCACGTGGGAGGACTCTTTCTTCATTTTACCTTTTGGATATATGCCCTTTGTGGTAACTATACTAAACATTACTGCATCATAGATTATTGCCTAACTGCAACGATATTGTGATAAATATATTGACAGTATGTTTCTTCTAGTGGACGTACTCCTCTGAAGAAGACCCCTAGTGGGTTGAAACGCGTCAGGGTCATCCTACTACCCCATGATTTACATTGTACATGTGGTTAATAGTTTTGACAAGTCCGCATTATATATCCATGTTTTAATTGTTCTGCACTGGAGCTCATGTCCTAATTCATTTATTTTGTTATACCCATTTTTGAATAAACTATTTTACTTTATATACCTTTTTCGACTCCATTTGTCGCAAGCTGCCTAAAACCCCCACAGTGGGGGAATCCTTTCCTTATTATAAAATACCTTAGATCAAAGCTGCGGTCCCCGTTTACCGATGTGACCGGCGACATGTCTCCGGAATGTTACTTCTGGGTTTGCGGGCTCCGGTGCTGTGATTGGCCGGAGCCGCGATGACGTAACTCCCGCACACTCACGGCACATCAGCTGAAGCAACGGCACGAACGAGCCGTTTCTTCAGTGCACATGTGCCGATGAAGTCGGCACATGCTGATACAGTGGATATCTAATAAACCGTGCAAGTTTAGGCTGTCTCGGTCTGATTCATGGTTTCTGGCAGTAGACGAAGCCCATGAATTCAGAAAATACAGTCAATCCACTTGTTGGTAATATTTTTTCAAGGTTTGATGAGCAGGATCACTGTATGGATCAGTTTGCCATAGCGTTACAGATGCTCCTGAATCGCACGGCTCACCTGTAATCTCCAACTGTGGCTGCTCCTGTACAACCTGTGTTGGGGCCTGCTGCTGCTCCAGTCTCTGTGCAGGTACCTGCCTCGAATATTACCTCTATAAGAGCAATGTTTGGTTCTGCTCCACGATTTGGGGGCAATACAGTTGAATGTATGAGGGTTTCTCAATCAGGTTGAGATATACTTCGAGATGCTGCCCCAGGCATTTTCCACAGATAGAAGCAAAGTAGGTTTCGTGATATCTTTGCTTTCCGAGAGAGCCTTGGCCTGGCAAACCCTCTATGGGAGATGCAAAAACCCGTTGTCCTGAGTTACCCAGAGTTTGTGGCTTTCTTTAAAAGGGTATTTGACGTTTCCGAACGCTTCGCTACTGCTGCCAAGTGATTCATGTCCACCAGAGTACGAGAACTGTTGCTGATTATGCCATTGAATTCCGTACTCTGGCAGCAGAGGTTGCGTGGAACAATGAGGCCCTCGTGGCTGCTTTTTTTCATGGTCTCTCGGATACCATCAAAGGTGAGATAGCAGCCCAAGATATAGCCACTGAGCTGGAGAAGTTGATCATGTTTGCCATCCTCATTGACTCCAGACTCAGAGAAAGACTCTCTTTTAAGTAGCTCTTGCGGAAGCCTCCTAAATGTTTGTCTTTGAACTTTAAAGTCCCACCTTTGCCTCCCTCAAGCTAGGGATTATTTATTCACAATAGAAAACAGGAAACATATCGAAAGTTTAAGATGAGAAAATGTACAACTTTTAGAAAAAAATAAGGTATTTTTAAAATTGATGTCTCGTGTCTCAAGAAAGTTGGGAGGGCAACAAAAAGCAAGGTAAGTGGCACCAATTAATTTAATTAGCTGCAAAATGTTCTTCTTGCTCTTTTCTGTTATTACCACGTACTTTGCCAACTTTTTTGAGACATGAGACATCAATTTCAAAAATACCTATTTTTTTTCCTAAAAATTGTAAATTTTTTCAGTTTCAAATTTTGATATGTTTTCTGTTCTCTATTATGAATTATGGGTTTATGAAGCTTGCAAATCATTGAATTCTGTTTTTATGTAGATTTTACACAGTGGGGTTGATTTACAAAAACTGGGGTGTGCAAAATCTGGTGCAGCTGTGCATGGTAACCAATCAGCTTCTAACTTGTTCAATTAAGGTTTTACAACAAAACCTGGAAGCTGATTGGTTTCCATGCAAAACTGCACCAGATTTTGCACTTTCCAGTTTTAGTAAATCAACCCCAGTGTCCCAACTTTTTTGAAATTGGGGTTGTACTTTTAGCTAGAAGGAAAACAAAAACAAAGCAAAGGTATTTTATTTATTGTAATGCCAATCTGATAAACTACCTTAACACCTTGCCGGCCGGCCTATAGCAGAATGGCGGCTGGGCCGTGGCTTTATAATTCTGTGTGGACGTCATATGACGTCCTCTCAGAAAACGCTGCTTGCCCACCCGCAGGGTCGTGCACGGACACAGACGATGAATGATCAGTGTACCAGCTCACTGCTGGTACCATGTGACCGCTGTGACCAATCACAGCAGGTCACATGACAGTTGTAAACAATGGATGGCTTCCTTTCATGTCATCCATTGTGTACAATTGTGTTGCTAGCTGTGATTGGTCAATGTGATCACATGGTACAGACAGGGCCAATCGCAGCCCACCTGTACCATGAGATTAGCTTTGACCAATTATAGCTAATCACAACAAAACAAACTAAATGAATCCGTTTCATTCAGTAAAAGGCTTGCTTATACTAGCAATATACTGTAATTCAATGCAATAAGCAATTGTTATGTGTAAAAAAAAAAAACTCATGATCACTTCCCCAGAGTAGTACAATGTTACTATGGTAACATTATATTGCTCTGGTCAAAAAAAAAAAAAAAGATATAGTTTTTTTATTCGTACTGTTATCAGTTAGTGTCCCTGATCACCACCACACCAGTTATATGATGACACTGTACTGCACTGGTAACAGTATGTAAATAAAAAATTGAACTTTTTTTTTTTTCTTAATTTTTGAGTTTTTGGACAAAAAAATACAACTTCAAAAAGCCTGCCATGCCTCTTATTAAATACCTTTGACTGTTTTTACTTTCCTAAAAAGGGGTCATTGAGGGGTATTTGTACTGTCCTGTCTGGCATTGAAATGAGATAGGCTGTCAGTACATCAGACTTAATCAATTTTCATATATATATATATATATATATATATATATATATATATATATATATATATATATATATACCATAGTTTGTGGACTCTATAACTTTCCTACAGAGTAAATAATATACCGTACAATGATTTGGGGTATGTTCACCGAAGAAATGTAGCAGAATACATTTTGGCCTAAAGGTATGAAAAACAATTATTTGCAAAATGTTATAACAGAAACTAAGGGAAAAAATGTTCCAGTCTTTTTTTTGTTTATTTAGCAAAAATTTAAAAAAACAGTAGTGATTAAATACCACCAATAGAAAGCTCTAGTTGTGTGAACAAAATGATAAAAATGTTGTTTGGGTACAGTGTTGCGTGCCCAGTATTGAAGTAGTTAAGTAGATATGGCACACATAAGGAAAAAAGGGGCAACAGACAATAAATTCAAAGTCCACCTTTAATATACCAAAAGCTTTATTAGTAAACAAAACATCTCATATTCTACCACTCAACCCCTGCTGTCCTCCCCACACGCAGCTTCCATTTTATATTGTACAACATAGTGCTGAGATCAGCCAGTATTTCATAAAACATGCATATACAATAGTATTATACAATGACCTGTCTCCAGAAGAATAGAGCAGAGACAAGTAGTAGAAGGAAACAACAAACTCTGCATTGGCACCCTACGTGTGCCACTCTGTGAGCATCCCAGGAGAAACCAACTTTTCTTCTAAAACCATGTGCATTAAATAGATGAACATCCTGTGGCACCCAAATATTTTGAAATTACTAGAGAGGTGGCTGTGCCTTGACACCAAAAATAATTAGTTTTACATTAAAATATAGATGTAAATAGCTCAAAATATATCTTCTGGCATAAATTCATGTTAAAGTCCACTACTGGCCAGCAAGTGGAACAGGAAAACTGTAATAAGTACACTATTTTTAACTGTGGCAGATAACATGGGGACTTGCAGGCAGGAAACACAGAACTTAACACTATGGTGGGTAAGGTTTTAGAAATTGGTTTCACCAATAGATCAAGGCTATGGGGTTTAGAAACTCATAGTTCCACAACTCCTGCCATTAATATTGTGATGCTTTAAGGCTCTGGACCAGGCTACTATTGAATGTTTAGGCCTACATATTTTGGCTACTCCTTAAATCAGCCTTATTAAAAGGTAGTAGAAATCCTCTGGCAGCCAGCTGGATCTGGAAGAAAGTGAAGTCCATTAATGCCGAGTACACTCGATCGGACTCAATCCGACGGACCTTGCAGCTGAGGTCCGCCGGACTTTCAAGTGAACGGACTTAGCCACACACGATCACTCCAAAAGTCAGACGGATTCGAACGTGATGACGTAGAATAAGGAAGTTCATAGCCAGTAGCCAATAGCTTCCCTAGCGTCGGTTTTAGTCCGTCGGACTAGCACACAGACGACCATATTTTTCGACCGGACTCGAGTCTGTCGGACAAATTTGAAGCCAGTCTTATTTCTAGGTCTGGAGGTCTGGAGCCCACACACGATCGAATTGTCTGACGAACTCTGGTCCGCCGGAAAGTCCGATCGAGTATATGCGGCATTAGTCTATAAAGTTGCTCGGATCAAGACAAACCAAACTAAGTAATTGGCCCAATTGTGACACAAATGACACAATGACCCAACTCTTCTACTACCAGCAATTTAAAAGTAACTTTTAAAGGACATTTACTGCTGAATTTATGTACATAACCTATGTATTATATTGCCTTGAAGGACCTTGTTAGACAAATCCCAATGTGTCAAAGTAAAAAAAGAAATGTATTATAAAAGGTTTTGGTTTTTTTTTGTTTTTTTTTATAGTTACTACTGAAAAGGCAAGATAATAAAATATTGAATATGAGCTGCATGTAAAACCCCCAAGACAAGCACAGGGAGGAATGATTTTGATTGGTACTTTCATCAGCTATTGGGTAATAAGCTGCTGTCAATAGCTCAATGAACCGTTGTGAAACAAATCTGGAGTTTACGTGTTTAAATACTGAAAGCCTAAAATATTTTAAGGGGACCAAAATTCAATCCTTGTAAATTAAAGAGGAGCTACAGTCGACTACACAAAATTGTAATAAAATCACTGCTGTGATTGTTATCACTCGCAGCACCTAGTTAGGATGTTTTTAACTGTCTAAATAGTTTTTACCTGCCAAATCTGTGATTTCCTGGAATCCAGGCAAGGGCCATCGAAGATGTGGGCATCTGAAGCCCGCTCCTATATATTTTAGGGATCCTGTGTAGCTGGCTACACAGCATGCA
Source organism: Lithobates sylvaticus (assembly GCA_028564925.1). Taxonomy (NCBI): domain Eukaryota; kingdom Metazoa; phylum Chordata; class Amphibia; order Anura; family Ranidae; genus Lithobates; species Lithobates sylvaticus. The sequence goes on along the minus strand of CM053027.1, from coordinate 498,570,508 downwards.
CCTCCCGATCTTGCGCCAGCACAGTAATGACACTGCAAGGCGCACATGGAAGCTTAGGCTGCCAGAAGACTCTTGGGATATCCCGGGAAACAGCGGGACAGCCTAATTACGTCATTTGCCTAGACGGCTGGAACAGAAAGTCCCAGGGAAAATAATAAAAAAAAGTTACTATCACAGAACTTTAAAAAGTTTTATTATCTAATTACATAAGCACTGTTGGTGGGCATTAGAATAAGAATAACTTTGGAAAATGAATGAAACTCTGCTTTAAGGATCATTGACAACCCTTCATTATTGCATTACATGAACTGCAATATTGTATCTCTGAATTAAATTGTCCTTTAACTCAATGGTAGGCTAATTGTGTTCATCACTGCGGAACTGAAGATCGTGAAATTGCATTAATGGCCAATCCTTACACAACTACTTACAAAAGAAGAAAGTGAACTGTGACTATTGGCTGATGTGGAACTACAGATCACAGAATACTAATCACTGCAAGCTTTCATTCCAGCACAACTGTACAGCCACAGGCATTGTAAAGCCCCATACACACGGTCGGAAAATTCGACCACCAAATCCATCGGATTTGGTCCGACGGATTTAGTCCGACACTGGTGTTGCATACACACGGTCGGACAAAGTTGTCGGAAAATCCGATCATTCTGAACGTGGTGACGTTTGTTGCCTACGACGGGACTACGTAGAGGCTAGTAGCCAATAGCTTTGGTCTTGTAATGTGATCTGAGCATGCGTGGCACTTTGTCCGTCGGAATTCGCTACACACAATCGGAATTGGTGTGATCGGACTTTGTTGTCGGAAAATTTTTAAAGCAGGAGATACAACTTTGTCTGTCGGACAATCCGATGGAAAATGTCCGATGGTGCCTACACACGGTCAGAATTTCCGACAACATTGTCCGATAGGACAGAATCCATCGGAAAATCCAACCGTGTGTATGGGGCTTTAGTCTGCATAGTACAGAGGCAGCTGAGTTCTGCATGCATATGACCCACATAGAATTTAGACTCTCCCATACCATTTTCTATTGGTGCTCTGCCATTCACAGTATTCAGTGGGGGAAAAAAACACCCATCTTGTATCTATAAAGAATTAAATATATACACGGTCCCTGCTTTCCTCTCACATAGAAAACAAACTCAGAGAAAAGCATTTTCATCACTTATTAAACAGCTGACATGAGGCACTTAACCAACCCCATGCAATACAAATTCCATTACCATGTCATGCAAAGTTCTAAAGATAGACACAGTCTAAGGACAATAGGAAAAAAACATTCTAAACTGTGGATGGTAAAACTATATGCATCAAAATGTATTCTCTCAACGAATAAATTTCATATGCTGTTTTTATTTTTATTTTTTTGTATTATTATTTTGCATGTTATGTGTAGATACCTAATATCTACCTCTACACATACTGTAAGTGATTTTATTTAGCTTAGGTTCCTGATAAATGCAGATACTTTGTGAGAAGATTTAGTAGCCAATGACATGTTTTAGCTCTCAAAATGTCTTTTAGTTAGCATAAAGGGTCAATAAATAAATCGACCAATAAACATATTTTTGATGCAGTTTAGTACATATACAAGTAGATATCTGATTGATCGCCATAGGCAATACATAGCTCTTCATTCAGACATTAAGGTGCTTATGTTATGGTAATGCTTTTGGTAGCATACTTTTGGGAGCTAGGTCTGGGGCATTCTCATCACAGTGCAGCCTGAAGATCAGAGAGTGGAGGCTATCATGGGATGACTAAATCTACATTGCCCACAGGTAAGCCCCATTATGACATAGTCCATTTAAACAACCAGTTGAGCAAAAAGTGGAATTTTGAATGTAGGCCAGGATGAGTTATTCTCTGTTTAAATATATTTTCTGGGGACTCTGCCATTGTTCCAAGGTTTATTCCTGTACACCTTGGTGTCTTTGGTGATGGTCAAAGTGGGGGAAAGGGACATTTTATTGGTTAGCCTAGAGTGAGTAAGTGAGCACTGCTAAAGAAAGCATGAGAGGCAAGATTTGACTTATCTTCCTCTTCAGCAAAGGTCATCTAATCAAATACCTAATCCTTCTGACATGTGGATAGAACTAGATGGAGCATGGAGCAACATATACTTTATGAAATGTAAGCGCCTCTTTTACTATTAACTTACTGTATGTGCCCCCGCAAGACTGGCTTAATATTAATATTTTAGTATAGGTGTACATTATTGTAAAATGCACTGTTGAAATTGAATCACCGTGCTATTCTCTGGGGGGGGGTGCACTGTAGAGTCACTTACCCTTTCTCACATCTGGCCGGACCTGCTCTAACTACAGCAAGCCTTGTATAGCAGCCTGCGAGATGGGCACTGCCTGTTCAAGCCACATTAGACTCTGCCTTTTAACTACAAAAATGAAAGGGAAAAACCAAACTGGCAACATTGGTTCCCTCAACAAATGACTTATCACTCAAAATCTCAGATTTGGAACCTTTAAAGGAAACCAGTCAATACCAAGCCTATCTTGAAAATATTATAATCATTGACTACCTTGAGTAAAACTGCATGACAAAACTGCCAGTAAACCCAGAAATATGAGCGTCTGAAGATATATGCATACTGTATATACTGTATGCATATCTCAACTTTTTCAGTTCTTTGTTGTGATGGGTAGACTTTCTATCATATAGGGAGAGCTTGCTATCCAATCCAAGGGATCAAGAGTTAGGAATAAGCAGGGACATGTGTGACCTTTTCAGATTTAGCTGCCATTCGAGAAGTCATTTAATTGAGTTGGCTGCACTGATTATTTAGTAGCCTATGCATAGACAACTTTCTCTTTATGCTGAGCTGATATTTCCCACATTTCTGATAGGTTAACCTTATGCACCACCCTGATATATCATCCCTACCCAAAGTTTCAGAAAATTACATCTGGTATTAGAACATCCTGTCCTTGACCCCTAATGTATAGGATGGAAAGATTTTCTGTGCATTTTATAAAGATCTGTGCAACTTTTTTGTGTCATCTCATAAAAACATAGTGTGATTGTTATCTACAATCAAATTGCATATTTCATGCTATTTGGTATAATGCTATTAGAAGTATGGCTTATGGGGTTAGAATGAATATACACTTGGAAAAATATTTCAATCAGGATAGGCCCTAAGATATTGCACTTATTAAATACCTAGACTATGGCTTTTATATTAAAAGAAGAAATAGCAGTATTGCCTGCTAAAGTTGAAGTAATTGTGGAAGAAGTGTGTGTGGCATACATGTGATCAGTAAAGCAATTTAATTACAAGGTCCCTTTGTTAGGCCCCTTTCACACCTGAGCGGTGCGGGGCGGCGACGGTAAAGCAGCGCTATATTTAGCGCTGCTTACCATCGCTTTACCCGCGGTATGCGGCCGCTAGCGGGGTGGTTTTAACCCCCGCTAGCGGCCGCAAAAGGGTTAAAAACCTCCGCAAAGCGCCGCTGCAGCGGCGGTTTGCGGGCGGTATCCCCGCGGTTTCCCATTGATTTCAATGGGAAGGAGCGGTATAGGAGCGGTGAACACACCGCTCCTTCACCGCTCCAAAGATGCTGCTAGCAGGACTTTTGTTGCGGTCCTGCTAGCGCACCGCTCCAGTGTGAAAGCCCGCCGGCTTTCACACTGGAGTGAATGGGGCCGTTTTTTCAGGCGGTATACAGGCGCTATTTTTAGCGCCGTACCGCCTGAAAACCGCCCCAGTGTGAAAGGGGCCTTATAGGTGCATAAAGGGTCTACTAACCCAATGTGTTAACAGCATTACGACAATTCTCCCATTGTTACACATACCATATTTGTAGATCATCAGATGTGAGTGGATGAACTAGCACATTATCAGGTTCACCATGAACAGTACTGCAATACAGATGTAACACTGGAAAATGGAGAGGTGCAGGGAAAGTTGGTGACCTTTAAATATCTTCAATGCTGGTTATGTTACCAGAATATTTGAATGACACTTGTCAGTCTACTATAAATGCATCCAGCCAACAGTTATAAGCTGCAGCAGATAAATATATGACTTTCTTTACTGAATAATCAGGAAAAGGGTATGGGCCTAGGTTAAATAAGGGCACAAAGAAAACTAAATGCATCATCCAGGTTTTAGGTTTCATATGCAACAACCCTTTTCACAAACCCTTAGCAGAAGCCCTCACCAGCTGGGGGATCTAATATAAGAGATCCCACCTCAGGGTCCTCCATCCAATACTTGTGTACTCCTAGAGACCTGATTACATAAGGACTAATCAAAATTCTCATAATGTAAAAAAATAGTGTCCAGGCCAACAATCACCTACTGTAGGTCGCTGTTGTAACTATGGCAGTTCTGCTATTTCAGGCCAGAGTTGAATGGCAATGGGAATTGAGCACTAGACTGAGAAGGCATTATGAGGAAAATACAGATGATAATCCAGCACTTTTAAGCACTTTTTATTCTCTGAGAAATATTGAACTAAAACCTATGAAACAACTGTTGATATGTCCATGAAGATCAATAAGTATCTGTGTGGATGCTGAGCACTTACTGTGTTGTTATCTAATGGGAAGCAAATAGGTAGACCCTTTTATCCTCATACCGCTGCCTCTAATTTGTCAAAATAACAATGGTCTGTGGGCATTTGGCCCCTTTTTCACAGCCCCCCTGTAATCTTTGGATTATTGTTACCTGTGTCTTTGGCAACTTCATTCATTCTTGTCATTCCTAACAGATGGGAGCCTTGATCAATAGCAATCCCAACTGTGATACCTTTGGGATAGTAACAAAATCATTTATAGGTTTTTTTTTTTGTTTTTTTTTTTTTTATGCAACACTTTTCCAACAATTAGAACTAGCTGTACATACTAATATCGGAACTATTATAATCCTGGGTGATCATATATACAATGCCTGGTCATAATATAGACTGATATAACCATATACATGATTTATACATACATATAGAAAACATCACCAACATCACATCAGCATTGAATTGTAAACATATCACTTAGGATTGTATCTGATGCAAAACATGTGTAGTGTATACCAGTGAACCCACTGTAATACAGGGGATGTAAGAACAGCAAGTAAAGCATGCTGAGAACCTGAAGCCATTAATACACCTGTGTAGAGCCTTGTAAGTATTTTATATATTCCCAAGAGAGGAGGAACCCGATTTTAAATAAAACCTACATTGAAAGACACAAACCATTGATGGAGCTCAGTTATGTGTGCATATACACATATTGCACAAGAATCATAGGTGTGTTGTAGTGGCAGGTCATGCATGATGCATGCATAAAAGTAAAATTCAGTGCAATTAACCTTACAAGGACTGCACTCGTAGACTGTTCTGTTGGTTGCTATGATATAAGATCCTTAGACATTTTGTGTAAGAACGAGGCGATAATAAGATGGAGAGTTGTGTAAGGGGTGTAAAGAAGGGCTGCCAATAGATACAATCAGATACCTGATGTTATGAAGCGGTTTTATTTTACATGGCAGCTAGAATCTAATCACTACAAAAAGACAATTTAATAGGTAGCCATTTTTCAGCATCTGCCCAAAAGTATAACTACAGTTACAGTGAACTTAAGTACTATGGGTCCAGTGGCGGCTGATGCTGGAGGATTTTTGGGGTGGCATGGGTGACCCCCTATAGGTTTGCACTCTCCCTATGATGAAGCTCTCCTGGACTGTCTGTAAAGCAGGCTGCTCCTCCTGTCTCTCCTCCCTCACTCTCTGGGCTGCTGTCATCTCTAATCCATCCTCCGTGTACACAGTACTGCCATTAGACTACCTGTCCCCGGTGCTGAGTCACATGTTGCACACTCTCCGCATGCCGGCACTGGTCAATGTCCCCTCGCCCTTCCCTTGATGTCTCACTGACGGGCACACGAGGGGTTAAGACAGGTGTCCAGCCAGAGGCACTTCTCTCTCCCTGACACTCTGTCACCGCCCCTCCACTGCCTCACTGGCTTGGCTTACCTGTCAATTATGAAGAGGGTGGTGTCTCTCTGAAAGGCCAATGCTGATTCGCTGGCATTGCAGGGTGGGAGGGCTTGGGGCACAGAGCACTCCGCCTCGAGGACAATGTAAAACTGGCCAATTGGGGCCTCGGCATGTGGTCACGTGCCTGTGAGGGGGTGACAGACCTGGTAGAAACCTATTGGTCACATAGTGCAAGCTGGGTGGTGGGTTGTGGACTGGCCGCCACTGTATGGGGTCCCAAAAAGACTGGGCACTCAGTGCACAAGGGACATGTCTAAAAGGCCCTTTCTGATTGTATAGTGATTTATCATTGCAGCATCTGTGAAATGTATGATAAAAAATACATGCATATGCAGCTGGAAAACTTTTGCCATGAGCTTTGAAAGCAGTTTTTACTACAATACTTTTTTGGATGACACAGGGATTATGATATGCAGTATGTCACAAAGTAAAATACTTGTCTCTGAAGACCCAAATGGAAAATGTGATAAAACACATACTTGGTCCATGTAAGTAATCTCACTTAAAGCTGAACAGATACATTTTACTATCCTGAAACTAGTATGAACTTTGTGAGTGGCTGATATCATGTTGTTCAAAAAAAAATTTTTGAGATATCATGCTTTCCTAACAGATTCCTTATGTGATGTAGATTTAGTGAACACAAAAGGGCAAAAGGAAACTTGCTCTTGAGGCGCAATCATCCATCACTACATCATAGCGCCTTCAATGCAGAAAAAGCAAGGCCCACACCTAATTCAATTCACAAAAGGACTCCCCAGTTCGATCCATTTAATTAGCTCTTGCATACATACAGTATGTCACCCAGACTGCTTATACAGAGCCCTAAGCATGTGACAGTAAAATCCGTTCCATTCCACTGAGCTTCATGATTGTCAAGTAAAGAGTTGGAAAGTGAAGATGGTTCTCTGCAGAATCTGTGGATGGGTGAAATGGTTTCATGTTTCTCTAAGGATGGGAAAATAAAATTCTTAATTTTTATCCATGATCAAAGCATGGCAAGTTTCACTTCTACTTGTTTCCTTCAGTCTCTCTCAAGTCAGGTTTAAATCAAGTCTTAGTTGTTTGAGAACACAGTGGACAAAAAGTGAACACCATAAAGTCTCCCAGCAGTTCTGGAGTTCAAAGTCCTCATATAAACATTGCTCCTCATAGAGCCGGCATCACACTGCAGACTTGCAGACTGTGTTGGGTGTGGATAAAAAGGCATAACGGTAAATTTCCTTCTCTCATGGTTTATCCAAGCACAGAAGCCTTCTATCCACCAGTCTCAGACAACAGCTGCAACCTGGAAACGCCAAGATGATTTAAATAATTCAACCCTGTACACTTGGCCAAAGTTCAAAGTTCATCCTCATCCAGCTTGGCCAGCCGGGGGACAGGTACACCCATTTCATCAGTGGTAGAGGAGTAGCCAGGGAGTTCTCTGCCCAATGTGCTCAGTTTCTGGAGGACAGAGACAAAGAAGAAGGCTTACTTAATGAACAAAATATTAATCAGATAGAGCTCATTCACATGGGCACACATGGGCTACTTATTTTTCTTACAGTTTAAAAGTGTGCAAGCAGCCCAAAGAAATTGAATGGGTATGCATCAGCTGTGCACAACCAAGTGAGGACCACCTGCTCACAGCTCAGTTGTGGAAAAACATTTAGGCAAACAGCTCTGGCCATTGCATGGGCCTAAGCGTCCATGTGAACGAGTCCATAAAATAAGAACATACATGGACACAATGAAAATACTTTTTGTGACTATTTGAAATTATTATATAGTGCCAAAAATGTATAATGTGCTTTACATACTGTACATACACATCAGTTCCGGCCCCCAAGGAGCTTACAATCCAAAGTACTGGGGCCAGTTTGGACACCTAATTGGATAGCCAGATAACCTGTCAGCAAGTATTTGGAAAGTGTAAGCATAGGGAGAGCAAACTCCATCCAGAGAGTGTCCTGACCGGGATTTAAACCAGGAGCCTCACTGCTGAGAGGCAGATATGCTAACCACTGACTTTGCAGGTAAAGTGTTGAATATTTTATATGATGAGAAACTATTAATCCACTTTACACCAAAAAGGTACCATATGTTTTCAATATATAGGTTATAAATAATAAATAAATATAATATAATATAAGCAATCCTTATGTTTTATAGATTGCCATCTCTCCGATTCCTCCTGAATTGAATTGTATTGTAACTGTACTATTTTCCCTAACGTTGTAAAGCGCTGTACAAACTGTTGGCACTATATAAATCCTGTATAATAATAATAATAATAATAATGTCTCAAAGTGTTTATGCTTATGGTTGGGGGGGTTGGTCTAATTTTCACTTAATCGGATAAACAATTATCTACAAATGGAAACCGCTCACATGGGTTTCCTCTTTATGAAGAGATGTGAAAAGTCACCACTTATTTATACCTACTGTATACTGGATACTGTGTACGATTCATACTTTGTGTATAGTGTGCGTTGTTAAAAGAAAAAAATAATTTAAAGGATGGACTACCTTAGCTTGTTTAAATCCATCTATAAACAGCATCCTGCTGCTCTTTTGAAAGAGTATTTTTAGTAAAACTGGAAATCTCCCAGTTATTTGTGACCCTCAATGTGATGAAACAAAGCTTACCTTACTTTCACAACTGCACTTACAGGTTTCATCTGCAGCACCACCAGCTGGTAAAATCTGATACTGCATGTACCAGTGTTTTCTATGATGTACTGCCTTTCAGTTTTGGGTTGCCAGCAACCATTATCCATGGCATGGCAGCACAAAAGCACTGTACACAATGGCAGCAAAGAGAAATGTTTACAGGGAATCTGGAGATCTGAGGTCCCTACTTGTAAACATGGTTCATGGTATTTCTTTAAAAAATAACTATTCATTGTTATACTGTGCTCGATAGATACAGTCAGGTCCATAAATATAGGGAAATCGACACAATTCTAAACTTTTTGGCTCTATACACCACCACAATGGATTTGAAATGAAACTAACAAGATGTGCTTTAACTGCAGACTTTCAGCTTTAATTTGAGGGTTTTACATCCAAATCAGGTGAACGGTGTAGGAATGACAACAGTTTGTATATGTGCCTCCCACTTTTTAAGGGACGAAAAGTAATGGTACAATTGGCTGCTCAGCTGTTCCAAGGCCAGGTGTGTGTTATTCCCTCATTATCCCATTTACAAGGAGCAGATAAAAGGTCCAGAGTTCATTTCAAGTGTGCTATTTGCATTTGGAATCTGTTACTGTCAACTCTCAAAGATCCAAAGAGCTGTCACTATCAGTGAAGCAAGCCATCATTAGGCTGAAAAAACAAAACAAACCCTTCAGAGAGATAGCAAAAACATTAGGTGTGTCCAAATCAACTGTTTGGAACATCCTTAAAAAGAAAGAACGCACCGGTGAGTTCAGCAACACCAAAATCTGCGGAAGACCACGGAAAACAACTGTGGTGGATGACCGAAGAATTGGTGAAGAAAACACCCTTCACAACAGTTGCCAGATCAAGAACACTCTCCAGGAGGTAGGTGTGTGTGTCAAAGTCAACAATCAAGAGAAGACTTCACCAGAGTGAATACAGAGGGTTCACCACAAGATGTAAACCATTAGTGAGCCTCAAAAACAGGAAGGCCAGATTAGAGTTTGCCAAACAACATCTAAAAAAGCCTTCACAGTTCTGGAACAACATCCTATGGACAGATGAGACCAAGATCAACTTGTACTGAGTGATGGGAAAAGAATAGTATGGAGAAGGAAAGGAACTGCTCATGATCCAAAGCATACCACCTCATCAGTGAAGCATTGTGGTGGTAGTGTCATGGCGTGGGCATGTATGGCTGCCAATGGAACTGGTTCTCTTGTATTTATTGATGATGTGACTGCTGACAAAAGCAGCAGGATGAATTCTGAAGTGTTTCGGGTAATATTATCTGCTTGTATTCAGCAAAATGCTTCAGAACTCATTGGACGGCGCTTCACAGTGCAGATGGACAATGACCCGAAACATACTGCGAAAGCAACCAAAGAGTTTTTTAAGGGAAAGAAGTGGAATGTTATGCAATGGCCAAGTCAATCACCTGACCTGAATCCGATTGAGCATGCATTTCACTTGCTGAAGACAAAACTGAAGGGAAAATGTCCCAAGAACAAGCAGGAACTGAAGACAGTTGCAGTAGAAGCCTAGCAGAGCATCACCAGGGATGAAACCCAGTGTCTGGTGATGACTATGCGTTCCAGACTTCAGGCTGTAATTGACTGAAAGGGATTTGCAACCAAGTATTAAAAAGTGAAAGTTTGATGGATGATTGTTAATCTGTCCCATTACTTTTGGTCCCTTAAAAAGTGTGAGGCACATATACTAACTGTTGTAGTTTCTACACCGTTCACCTGATTTGGATGTAAGTACCCTCAAATTAAAGCTGAAAGTCTACAGTTAAAGCACATCTTGTTAGTTTCATTTCAAATCCATTGTGGTGGTGTATAGAGCCAAAATAATTGTGTCAATGTTTGACCAGTGGCAGTTTTAAAAATGTTTTCAAAAATGTAAAGACTGCATCATATATAAAATTTTGCCTATACTAAACTTAAAAGGCAATGTTTTCTAGATTAATATTGGACTAACTAGTATGACATTACAAGATACAGCTTGTAGATCCTCAATGCAATCCTAAGTTACCTATCCTGTACTCCTTTCATTTTCTAACAGCAATAATGTATTCTTACACGACTGGAAGGGTCACTTTGTGGGGTTCCATTGGACACAGTAGAAGTGGAGGACTCTGGATAATGATTTAAATTAAGGTTGATGTGTGCTGGGGTCAGAGTTGCTGGGGGGAGCACATCTGAGTGTGAACTCTTTCGAGGGGGGTGAACCTGTAAAATTATAAACACAAAAACAAAATTAGAAGCACTAAACTAGCAACATTGATGGTAAATTATCAGAATTTCTTGTGTTTTTGTGATCAGGCCACATGCAAATGGTGTTTATGTAGAGTTTCTCAGTCTGCTATTGTTTTAAGAGTAGCAAAATATGTGGTTGCCATTACAACCCAATATTTGATAAACTGAGAATCCCAAAAAAGGGATTCTAGGACCCCCAATTTTAGATCTGAAACCGCAATCATCACATATTTTGCTCTTGGTAAAGAGCTAAGCTAATCTACCACAAATGTTAAATATAAACATAAACTGTATGTCTAGTCATTACTTAGATTAGCCTCGCAATCTTCTCCTCTACATGTCTCAGTATTATACTTCTCTTTTACCCTGTTCCTCCAATGAGAAACCACCCTTTACTTTAACCCTAACATTAAAGTGATTGTAAAGGCAAAAGTTTTTTTTTATCTTAATGCATTCTATGCATTAAGTTAAAAAACCTTCTGTGTCCAGCAGCCGCCCTCAGCCCCCCCAATACTTACCTGAGCCCCATCTCGAACCAGCGATTTTGCACGAGAGACTCGGCTGGCTGGTCTTTCCCGCCTCATTGGCTGAGACAGCAGCGAAGCGCCATTGACTTTGGCTGCTGTCAATCAAAGTCAGTGAGCCAATTAGGAGAGAGAGCGGGGTGGGGCCAGGCTGCAGCTCCCTGTCTGAATGGACACACGGAGCTGCGGGTCGGCTCGGGTGCCCCCATAGCAAACTGCTTGCTGTGAGGGAACTCAACAGGAGGGAGGGGCCAGGAGAGCCGAAGGACCCAAGAAGAGGAGGATCTGGGATGTTCTGTGCAGAAACAACTACACAGGGCATGTAAGTATAACATGTTTGTTAATTTTAAAGGAGAAAAAAAAATTGACTTTAGCATCACTTTAATAATAGCAAAAACCTATCTAGAGGCATAAATCCCTGGGCTTACCTTGTTTCGACTCTCTCTAGAGTTGCTTGGTAAAAAAAGGGATGGCAGAGAAGTATTGTAGGATTTGAGGTTGGGCAATTTGTTTCTATCCATAGAAGCAGAGGAATGGGGTCTGAGACCGCCACGGGTAGATTCTATTGTGTGACTATTGGTAGATCTTCCAAGACTGTTGGATTTGCTTTCTCTTCGTTGGTACTCAATAGGTGATTGAAGTGCTGGGAAAAGACACAGGTGGGATCTTATTCACCATTATCACAGTATATCATTTTCCTTTTCTACCTAATCTGTCACATTTTTTTTTCTCCCTGACAGTTTTTATTTGTGAGACTTTTTTTTTTTTTTTTCTATTCATCTTCCTGTCACATACAACATGAATAACTGTATGTGATTCTGTCATATTCAAGACAGAAAATAGCTGCTTTTCTTGAATCAGTTTCTACATAATGTACAGAGACAAATGTACAGCCAAAATGCTTGCAACATGCACAGAATAATGTACCACAGTCTGATCATCATTGTATACAAAATTTAGTGGGCATTTGCAGCAGTTTGTTCAGCATGGCTCATCTGGATTAGAAAACATCTGTTAGTCTATGGGGCAGAGGATCCTGATGCAAAAGAGATGAGTAGGCAAACAAGGGATTACATTTGTTAAATGGAAGGTTAGTGTAAAGGCCCATACACACGATCTGACTTTTTGACAACAAACCAGCAAATTAGCTGTTTTAAAGCAACATCCAACCGTGTGTACGATCCATCGGACAAACTTTTTCGGTTTTCATCAGACTTTTGTTGGCTGTGCGAATGGACAAACTTTTTGCCAACAAAAGTCCGATGGTGCAAAGTCCGATCGTGTGTACACAAAACCATCAGACTTTTGTACAAAGTACAAACACGCATGTTCAAAACCAATGCAAAAGATCAGACAACATTACAGAAGTTGACCAAAGGGTGGCGCCGGAGTAATTGAACGTCCTCTTTGGAAGTGTTGTCAGTACGTTGAAACGTCACTACGTTCGTGTTTGTTGCCTAAAAAGTCAGATTGTGTGTATGAAATACAAGTTTACGGGCAACGCCCTTTGTACAAAAATCCACGGGAAAATTTGTACAAAGTCTGATCGTGTGTATGAGGCTTTATGGGTTACAGGGAGGGTTAGTGTTAAGGTTGTAGGAAGGGTTACTGTTGTTTCTTTTTTTATATGGCAGACACTTCAACAAGTTTTAACAATCTTGTGGAAAAAACAGTTTGTCATTTTTTTTTTATGTCTCCACTTGATTAACATAGCAACTAAAATAGCAATAGGCTGCACAGCATTTACATAATATCGCACATCTCTTATCTCATCATTTTATCAATAAATCTTTTATATGATTTTTGGCAACTGTTTTGAATTACATTTAGTGATCCCCTAAGCTGCGCTTGCAATGTCAATGGCTTAAGTTGATCTTCCTATGAAGAATCCATTAGAGCAGGGGTCTTCAAACTACGGCCCTCCAGTTGTTTAGGAACTACAATTCCCATCATGCCTAGTCATGTCTGTGAATGTCAGAGTTCTACAATGCCTCATGGGACGTGTAGTTCCGCAACAGCTGGAGGGCCGTAATTTGGTTATCCCTGCATTAGAGGGTGTAAGAAACAGCATTGTTGTGTTCAGAGAGGCAGGTTTCCTCCACCGCCCACATAGGGATCTTTAAAAACCTGTCAATGGATCAAACATTTCCTACTGCTTTAAGTAGCTTGTCTTTAAGGATTTAGCTGGAACATCTTATAAATAATAAAGTAATTTTAGATTTGATACTGCCCAGACATCAAACTGCACATGAATCCTAATTTGCATATTAGATTGAAGGAAGATGACTGAAAGTAATTTGCATTTCCTGATTAAGTACAACCAGCCTTTCAAGAAGAGATAAGGCTGAGAGTTCTGCATAACAAAAATGCCTATATCAGGATATTGTTACTTAAATCATTTTTTTAACCCTCATTGCTTATAGACTTCAGTATTGCTATTTCTCAGCATGGATGAGCCACTCATACCTAATGCAGTTTAAATCTATGACATAACTACCACTCACCATTGAGAAAGTTTCGCTGGCTGTCCAATATTTGTCCAATGTCATGGATCCAGGACAGTCTGATCTCAGCAGTTGAGGCCTGCAGAATGTAACGCACTAGACTGCGATCTGTACCACGGGATGTTAGTGCAAACTTACAGGGGTCATTATCCACAGATTCCTCAATTCCCAAACAGCTGATCTACAAAATGGAAGGACAGACTTGATTAAACAGCAATTTCAGTAGCGACTCACACTACACATGGCAGGCACAGAATACAGAGGATCCCTGTGCAAAGGAGACATTCACAACCCCTGTATATGCTTATTGTTGTCTCACAGTTATGGGTATGCCATCCCCATAACCCCTGCCAGGGATGTGAAGTCAGGGGAGGCAGGTGAGGCAGAGCCATGAACATAAAAAAAAAAAAAAGATTGACTCCGAGGGTCGTATGCTGAAGTCCTACCCCACCACTGGTCAAAATTTGGGGCTCCTACGACCTATGGTTCCGGAGATACAGGGCTCCTTGTGCAGCCCGTCAGAAGCTACATACAGAGTGGCCAGTTCAAATACAAGCTGGCACACTCTGTTTGCAGCAGACTGAGAGGATGAGCTCACAGTGCCTCTCACTTCTTGTCAGAGGCACTGAGCTCAATGGAAAGCTTGGAGTCTTGGACCAATGGTAAAGTACCATTAACCCAAGCTGTCCAATAAAAATGCTGCAGTGGAGGCAGGCCTCTCACTGCAGTGTCATAGAAGGGGGAATGCGTCTAAAATACAAATGCTCCCTTCCATCCCAGCCATATTAACTACAAGGAAAAAACATTTGTTGATGGGTATAAGATTTACCCACAATCCCATGTTTTTCCTCACACAGTTAAGAGGGAATCTCTGCTGCTGAAAAGGTACAAAGGTACAAGCTAAATCCTATATTATTATGCTATATGTTACAAGATAATAATTGATCTATTTAATGTGAAATTACTGGTTGGAAGTTATAACTTTAACCGCTTGCCGCTCGCCGGCTGTCAATTGATGGCCAGACGGCACGGCTCTCGTTCTGGGAGGGCATCATATGATGCCCTCGGCTTCTCGGTCCACGTGCGCACCGCCGGCGCCAATCGCGTGTGCCCGCCGTGTCACTCAGGACTCAGTGCGGGTGCCCGGCGGCCACGATGTCCGCCGGGCACCCGCGATTGCCCGGTAATACAGCAGGACCGTGGATCTGTGTGTGGAAACACACAGATCCACGGTCCTGTCAGAGGAGAGGACCGTCCCAGGAGACACGTGGGACACGTGACAGGTCCCAGATGACTGGGGAGCCCTTCCTGCGCCGAGGAGAAGTGATGTCACCAGCCGAGGCTACGCAGGAGGCAGACTACGAGGGACCCCATAGCAACAGGCATTTAGAGGTATGTAAAAAAAAATAAAAAATTCCAATTTTTTTTTTTTTTTTTTTAGGATTTTTAAGCCTTTTTTTTTTTTTTTGGGAAACACCACTTTAACCTGCCCATTTACACAGTTCAGTATAAGCACTGGGTTTTGATTACTACATCATCATCGGTGGAAGTAAGGTCTACTTCCATCACCCTGGCTTTCCCTCTCCACTGATGGGCCTTTTTTCAGCAGCACAGGGATCCAGAACAGGCAGCGAATCCCTCTTAGCATGCAACCTTACTATACAAAAATGCATTCTGTTGTGGCTTCCACCTGAGTAGTATGCCACTGTTGTGCAACTTCTGCATAATGGTATAGTTTACCTGCGCTGGCCCATGTAAGCCTGGATGTGTTACAAATTGCTGGAAGAGCTTCTTGTCTAGCCAAGATGTCGGTAATTAGAGGCATAACAATGTAGCCCATTGTTTCAAGGGACTGGTTTATTTGTTCTCTCCTACTTAATATTCTGCTACACCGCAGGTCTATGTGTCCAATATATGATTTAAGATGCACATGAAGATAATAAACACTATTTTTAGTGTATACTCTATTGAAAACTGAAATAGAACCGGCAAATTTTAAATGGAACAACACTCAGCATTAAAAATGGAGCTGTTAATATGTACTAGAGGTAATGCTGAAAAGAAGGACGTTAAAAAAAAGGTTAAAATTCTAAGAGGCGATAAGAATTAACAAAGATACAGTAGTTGGAACATATCAGTACCATTCACATCCAAAGGCAAATTATTTAGTTTACGATTATTTTTTTTTTGATAATGCAGACCTGTGCTAGTTTAAAGTTGCCTGTGGAATTTTGCATTGATCTTAGTGATGCAGAAGATGGGGCTATTGAAAATAACAACCCCTTTTTTTTACAGGGAAAGGGAGCTGGACAGTGTACATGGACATTGAATCGCATTACAAGATTCTCTTTAACCACTTTCAGACCGGACCATTTTGCTGGCTTAAGACCAACCACTTTTTGCGATTCGGCACTGCGTCGCTTTAACTGACAATTGCGCAATGTGGCTCCCAAACAAAATTTACGTCCTTTTTTTCCCACAAATAGAGCTTTCTATTGGTGGTATTTGATCACCCCTTTTTTATTTTTTTGCGCTATAAACAAAAACGAGCGTCAATTTTGAAAAAAAACGTATTATTTTTTACTTTTTGCTATAATAAATATCCCCCAAAAATTTATAAAAAAAACATATTTTTTCCCTCATTTTAGGCCGATACGTATTCTTCTATATATTTTTGGTAAAATTATTGATTGGTTTGCACAAAAGTTATAGCGTTTACAAAATAGGGGAAACGTTTTATGGTATTTTTATTAATAATTTTTTTTTTTTACTAGTAATGGCGGCGATCAGCGATTTTTATTGTGACTGCGACATTATGGCAGACACATCGAACATTTTTCACACATTTTTGGGACCATTGTCATTTATACAGCAATCAGTGCTATACAAATGAACTGATTCCTGTGTAAATTACACTAGAAGTGAAGGGGTTAACCACTAGGTGGCAGTGTTAAGTGCTAAGTGTGTCCTAGGGGCGTGTTGCTAACTGTGTGGGCGTGGCTTTGTTGTGGACATCACTGATCTCTGCTCCAGTCACAGGGAGCAGAGATCAGTGAAACTGTTGCTAGGCAGAACGGGGGAGATGCTTGTTTACTTTAGCACCTCAACGTTCTTCCTTCCCGTGAAACGATCACGGGTATCCACGCGGCGATCGAGTCCGCGGGACCTGCGATCGGACTCACAGAGGTCCCAACCGGCGCGCACGCAATGGCACAGCGGCAAATTTAAAGGGACGTACCTGTACGCCCTTATGCCTGTCCGTGCCATTCTGCCGACGTACATCGTCGTGTGCCGGTCGGGAAGCGGTTAACCCACATTTTAGGGGAAACCTGTGGGCTTCCAATGCCTTCTTGTTTCAGAAAATGTTAGTTGGTTGCTTGGTTGTCTCTAGCATCAGTACTTTCTCAATCACAAAGCAAAAGCAAGTATGCATCCAGTCATTTTAGAACTCCTGATCTGCATTCTTGTCCAAAAGTATTAAAGTTAGAGGCCAACCAAGTAACTAGCATTTCCAGAAGGAAATCATTACATCATTTTTACCTTTATTTCGGTTAGCAGTGGTTTCCTCGAAATAGGTGCAGCATTATACTCACTTTAAAAAAAATAAAAAATTTGAATGTACTGTATAGTTTTTAACAATCTATTCACCTTGACACAGCCTTTTTTCTCCTCCTTTTTATCTTATAAATGACTCTCTGCAGTAATGATTGTAGCCACAAATCATATGGTCTAGGGTGCCTAGGCTTGGATCCCGGGTAAGAAAAAGACTATAGGCAAAACTTTTTCTGGATACAGTAAAGGACGGTAATAGCCCGTGTTATATTTTTTTTGCCATCTGTGTCCTATTGGGGAGATTTACCTTCACTTCCTGTCCCATAGCCAAAACAGGAACTGCAAGATAATCCTTGCAAATTAAGTGAATCCCTCGGGGACCCTAAATTCACCAGAAATAGTGTCCCTATTGGAAGATTTCCCCTCTAATACTTTTCTGGGGACAACCCAAAATTTGGGATTTTCTTTTATTTTGATGATCATGGTAAACAGGACTAATAGAGACATTGAACTTTCCTAATAGTGCCACAGACAGCAATAAAAAACAAATATGTGTTCTAATCCCACTCCCCTCTGTCCAAAACTAAAAAAAAAGCTTTGCCTTTAGTTATACTTTACTAATGAGATTTGGTGGTGCACACGTGTGCCAAATGTATTCATTTGACGTGTGAATTTAATAATAGCTCCACTTTAAAGCACATTCTGTGAGCTGACGGAAGTCTGCTCCGACTAATCACACAGTACGCCAATATTATTAAGTCTCTGAATACAATGCTTAAAAGAAAACATTGAGTTCTGTAATATTTGTGGTCTATAACCTGCCTTACCAAAAAGGGTATATAACATGAGACCACAGTATGTAATTTTACTGGTAATTATTATCCTAATATACAGGATAAAAAAACACTGTAGATCTCCCTGTTTATTATCAATAATATCTGCACTGTCTTTTATTCAGCACTGCTGGAGAACACTGATGCATATTGTTGGCACAGTAGGACACACAGCAGTAATCGGATCCTAGAAGCGGTAGGCGGATAATGCATTGTTTGACCAACACTAGATGATAATCATTTGGCTGGATTGCCTAGGTACTAATTACAGAATTGGTTTAATGATACAGACAAGTCCACACCTGCATCCACAACTTGTAAAGAAAAAGGAGATGGATAAAGCAAGACGCAGTGTGATATTTTTGTATTTTGGTCCAAACACTGCAAGATAATTTTTTTACCTGACATAAGCATATTTTAGTATGTGTTGTCTTACAAGAGGGTCAGCATCACTGAGTCACAGACAATGGCACCATCACCATTACTGTGATGACATCACTGTGCATGCCCCAGACAACAACAATAAATAAAGACCTCCAGACTAGTTTCTATGATGGGCAACAACAGTCTCCACCAGGCCACATTCAAATGCCGCGTACACACGGTCGGAATTTCCGATGGAGACAGTCCGATGCGAGCTTTGCATCGGATTTTCCGACCGTGTGTATGCCCATCGGTCTTTTTCTGTCGGAATTTCCGACGGACTTTGGATTGAGAACCTGTTCTTAATTTTTCCGACGGAAAACCTTTCTATCGGATTTTCCGATCGTGTGTATAAAATTCCGATACGCAAAATTCTGACACATGCTCGGAAACAATTCGACGCATGCTCAGAAGCATTAAACTTCCCTTTTATAGTGCAGTCGAACGTGTTGTATGCCGTGGTGTTATTGACCGCCGGAATTTGGTGTGACCGTGTGTAGGCAAGACAGTTTGAGCGAAATTCCATCGGAATTCCGACGGGAAAACCATCAGAGCTTTTTCCTGACGAGAATTCCGACCGTGTGTGTACGCGGCAAAAGATGTGCTCTGTGTAGCCAAGTTTTTCTCAAGGATCATCAATCATCATGAGAATTCAGCAGAAAATTTACAAGTAAACCAACACACCCCAATAAGCTTATTATTTAACTCTAAAATGGCCAATCTACATTTTAAATCTCTCTAGGCACTGGGGAGTGAACCCCTCCAACAGCTTTTCCTATCACTCTATTGCCTACATTTTGTATATATTTTATTATGTCAAGAATGCAACAGAAGATGCTGCTAATTAAAGAAGGATAGGGACATCCATAACTCCCAGATGAATGGGAGCAGAGTTGGGAATGGTCTCACTGCTGGATTATTTAAAACAGATAGGAATCCAGGAGGTGATACCAGGCTAACCAGTTAAATTTTCATCTGTCACAGTCTGAAAGAGATGGCCCATTTTCATTGGGACTTTGTGTATTGCAAGCTAATCTAGCAGTGCCAACAGTAAACAGTGTACTGAAGAAGCTGACTATCTTGTGTTCTGATATGGAGACCACCCCCACCAGAACACACAGGTGAACGCTTGCAGCCATTGGCTGCAAGCGAAGATCAGGTGCTGATCAGCTGGTAGTTTTCCAGCATGCTGTTGGGCGAGGAGCTCTGCACATGGCCCGAAATCAGCCGGTAACTGCCAAACCAACTGTTTTCAGCTGTGTATACCTAGCATTACTCTTTGCAATATATATTAAAAATAAAGCTCTGTTCAAACTATTAAAGAATCACAGTTGAATGAACGAATGATTTGTATAGCGCTGCAAATGCGAACTGAATCGTCTCAAGGCGATTGTCTGCTCTTGTTGAGATACAGTATCTCACTAAAGTGAGTACACCCCTCACATTTTTGTAAATATTTTATTATATCTTTTCATGTGACAACACTGAAGAAATTACATTTTGCTACAATGTAAAGTAGTGAGTGTACAGCTTGTTTAACAGTGTCAATTTGCTGTCCCCTAAAAATAACTCAACACACAGCCATTAATGTACTGTGTTCCAGTACATTGGAAATCAAAACTAAGTCCATTCTATGGCTGAGTGGCTCCAGAGGGTGGCTCACATTGCAAAAATGGAAGAGAGAATTCACATCTCACAGGATAAGATGTCTACATTCACTCAAACTTGGGCCTGCTGGATGCACTTCTTGGAGACACCTTCATATTGCAACCTTATAGATTCTCGCAATTGATGACTCAATGATTGTTTTGGATGCACCAAGTCCCACAGGCAGTATTGAACCACAGTACAAATGGGAGACAGACAATCCACGCTTACAACTGGGTGCACTAGACAACATGAATGGGAATGTTCCAGGAAGAACGTTCTCACTCTCAGTCTGATATCTGCATGGTATGTGGGAGGATAAAATGAAACAGATCTCAGGTAGTTATATTAGCATTTTAAAAATAAATGTAATTATTTTCAATAAATTTTTATTTTTACTAACTGCATTTACATAAGAGGGTTTGTCTTAACATTCTAATAAGGTAAAATGTGGACAATGATCTGTAAAGCTGAAGAATAAAAATATCATCTAAAATTCTTGTAGCTCAAGGGTGTTTCTGGATGAATAGCATTGATAGTCACACTGACTTAAAGCGGAGTTCCACCCAAAAAATGTAACTTTCGCTTTAAGGGAAGGTGACCCCCTGACATGCCACATTTGGCATGTCATTTTTTTTGGGGGGGGGGGGGGCAGCGGTAACCCACTTTTTAGGGGGTTTCAGGTCCCATTTCCTCCCGGGGCACCGTGGCGCCGGAAGTAAGTTCACCTCTCCCCCCTCCCTCTCGGCAATCATCTGGGACACATCACAGGTCCCAGATGATTGCCCGGCCAGTCACAGCACGGCTCGCGTGTGCCCACAGTGACAATCCTGGCGCCGCAGAGAGAAGGGGGAGATGAGCGGGGCTTCGTTCCCCCTTATTGCTGGACCCTGGGACAGGTAAGT
The DNA here is from genome assembly GCA_028564925.1 of Lithobates sylvaticus. Taxonomy (NCBI): domain Eukaryota; kingdom Metazoa; phylum Chordata; class Amphibia; order Anura; family Ranidae; genus Lithobates; species Lithobates sylvaticus. The sequence goes on along the minus strand of CM053027.1, from coordinate 498,549,178 downwards.
GTCCGATTATTAAAAGTCAGCAGCTGCAGTATTTGTAGCTGCTGACCTTTAATTTATTTTTTTAGTCGAAACTCTGCTTTAAAAACAAAGTGTGAGTTTGTCACATGGTTGGCGTCATAAATACAATAAAAAAAGGATAACAGTTCAGTTTGGTGTAGGTAAAAATATATGAAATAGAATAAATAGTTAAATAAATAGTTATAAAGCTGTAATAAGCTTATGAAAGCATGTGTGCTTTATGGCTGTTGCCTTCTGTCTCCATGCTGTCTTGTGTAACCAAAAAAAAGCAGGAAATTACGTTATTATACTTAGGCCCCTTTCACACCGGGGCGGGGAGCCGCGGTGACGGTAAAGCAGCGCTATATTTAGCGCTGCTTTACCGTCGTTTTAACCGCGGTTTTCGGCCGCTCGCGGTGCGGTTTTAACCCCAGCGAGCGGCCGAAAAGGGGTTAAAGACCCCCCGCAGAGCGCCGCCGTAGCGGCGCTTTGCGGCGGTATTGCCGCGGTTTCACCGCGGTGTCCCATTCTAATCAATGGGATGGAGCGGTATAGGAGCGGTGAACACACCGCTCCTATCCCGCTCCAAAGATGCTGCTAGCAGGACTTTTTTTGTCATCCTGCTAGCGCACCGCTCCAGTGTGAAAGCCCGCCGGCTTTCACACTGGAGTTAAAGGGGCCGGATTTTTTCATGCGGTGAACAGGCGCTATTTTTAGCGCTGCACCGCATGAAAAACGCCCCGGTGTGAAAGGGGCCTTAGAGAAATCAGCTGTTCCAACTTGTCAAAGTGTCTTTGTTTAAATATGTCTGTGTCATCTCTAAGCTGTGTGTATGTTTCTGTGTCTCCCCTCAATCTTGAAGTGTGGGCTTTATATGTTACATGTGAACATCATAACCTCAGAAAAACTCATTCATTTCTGCTAATTTCAGCAATATGCTATACAAAAGGAGATACTCAGAGAATCATATATGGAGTTTGATTGACAAGCCCACATGTAACACTCTATACTTGTAGTAATGTGCTGATCATGTAATGTCATATAACCAAACATCTACTAATATGAACACATATTACCAACTTTAACTACATTAAGTAACTATATACTAATACTTATTAATATGACTGAGACTACACTAAACTAACCTAACAGGATATAAACAAATATGTATTATTATTCTAACTACATAAATACTGGTCTATTCTGGACCTCCCTTGACATTCTATACCAGATACCTTATATGTCATTCTCAAACTAACTACATACACCAGATACTTCTAGCAATACTCCGCTTTAGATGAAGAATCACATCAAATCAATTAACCAAGGTCATTCACTCATACTAGCTTGCCATGAATATAATATAACACCTATAAGTGCCGAATTATGAATTTGGAATAATATTCTAATAAAAGCGCAAGAGAACAATTTGCTTAAATCATATTTAGTAAGTTAAAGTAGTTCTAAAAGCAGAAGGTTTTTTATCTTAATACATTAGGATAAAAAAACCTTCTGTGTGCAGCAGACCCCCTCAGCACCCCCTAAAACTTACCCGAGCCTCATCTCGATCCAGCCATGTTGCATGAGAGCCTCTGCTTTCGGGGACTCTCCCTCCTGATCAGCTGAGACACAACAGTGGGTGCCATTGGCTCCCGCTGCTGTCAATCAAAGTCAGTGAGCCGAGCTGTGATTCCATTTCTGAATGGACACACAGAGCAGTGGCTCGGCTCGGGTGCCCCCATAGCAAGCTGCTTGCTGTGTGGGCCCTCAGCAGGAGGGAGGGGCCAGGAACGCCAGAGAGGGCCCCGAGAAGGAGGATCGGGACTGCTCTGTGCATAACCACTGCGCAAAGCAGGTAAGTATGACATGTTTCTTATTTTTAAACAAAAAAAAAGACTTTAATATCACTTTAAACAAGTAACAAGAATCCATTAGTGCAGGAAAAGAAAGTGTAGCTAATGCCGCGTACACACGAAGGGACTATCCCGCGGGATTATCCGCTGGACCGAAGTCCAGCGGATAATCCCCTCGTGTGTGGGCGCCGGCGGACTTTTTGGCGCCAAAGTTTTAAGTTTGGTTTTAAAATTATCCGCTGGACTTGGCAGTCCGGCGGACAATCCCGCCGTTAGTAGGCAAGTCCGCGGGACTTTTGAAAATGAACGGACTTGCCGCTCATCGGCAAGTCCGTTCATTTAGCACGTGACTTCAGGTTACGTAGCTAGCGTAGGCACTAAATGCCGCCGCGCTGGCTCCGTAAGCTGGCATGGATTTAAAGGGACTCCCCACGCCGAAAAAACGGCGTGGGGGTTCCCCCCAAATCCATGTCAGACCCTCATCCAAGCACGCAGCCTGGCAGGCCAGAAAGGGGTGGGGACGAACGAGCGCCCCCCCCCCCTCCTGAGCCGTACCAGGCCGCGTGCCCTCAACATGGGGGGTGCCCTGGGGAAAGGGGGGCCGTGCGGCCCCCCCCACCCCAAAGCACCTTGTCCCCATGTTGATGAGGACAAGGGCCTCTTCCCGACAACCCTGGCCGTTGGTTGTCGGGGTCTGCGGGCGGGGGCTTATCGGAATCTGAGAGCCCCCTTTTATAAGGGGGCCCTCAGATCCCGGCCCCCCACCCTATGTGAATGAGTATGGGGTACGATGTACCCCTACCCATTCACCTAAGGTGTAAAATGTAAAGTAAAAAAAAAACACACACACTTTTGAAAAAATAGTTTATTGCACTGCTCCGGGGATCTTCTTCCTTCTTGGGGGTCTTCTCACCGGACTCCCCCGCCATTTACCAAGCTCTTTTACCGAGCGGGGGAAGTCCGGCTACCTTCTTCGTCGTCCCGGGGTCTCGATCCGCCTTCGGGGGTCTTCCGGGGGTCTCTTCTGTTCTTGCGGCGGTCGTCGTCTTCCGCGCCGCCGGCGCCGCCTTCTTCTTCTTCTTGTCCTTCTTGTTCTTCTTCTTCTTCTTCCGATGTTGACCCGACGCTCTCTCTGCCCGGAATGCCTGTGCCGCGCTGCGCTGGGACTTATATAGGGGCATGGGGACAGGGTCACATGTTCATGTCACATGGTGACCCCGCCCCCTTGCGATGTCACAGTCCCAGCATCCTCCGGGACTGTGACAACACAAGGGGGCGGGGTCACCATGTGACATGAGCATGTGACCCTGTCCCCATGCCCCTATATAAGTCCCAGCGCAGCGCGGCACAGGCATTCCGGGCAGAGAGAGCGTCGGGTCAACATCGGAAGAAGAAGAAGAAGAAGAAGAACAAGAAGGACAAGAAGAAGAAGACGACGACCGCCGCAAGAACAGAAGAGACCCCCGGAAGACCCCCGAAGGCGGATCGAGACCCCGGGACGACGAAGAAGGTAGCCGGACTTCCCCCGCTCAGTAAAAGAGCTTGTTAAATGGCGGGGGAGTCCGGCGAGAAGACCCCCAAGACGGAAGAAGACCCCCGGAGCAGTGCAATAAACTATTTTTTCAAAAGTGTGTGTGTTTTTTTTACTTTACATTTTACACCTTAGGTGAATGGGTAGGGGTACATCGTACCCCATACTCATTCACATAGGGTGGGGGGCCGGGATCTGAGGGCCCCCTATAAAAGGGGGCTCTCAGATTCCGATAAGCCCCCGCCCGCAGACCCTGACAACCAACGGCCAGGGTTGTCGGGAAGAGGCCCTTGTCCTCATCAACATGGGGACAAGGTGCTCTGGGGTGGGGGGGCCGCACGGCCCCCCTTTCCCCAGGGCACCCCCCATGTTGAGGGCACGCGGCCTGGTACGGCTCAGGAGGGGGGGGGGGCGCTCGTTCGTCCCCACCCCTTTCCTGGCCTGCCAGGCTGCGTGCTCGGATGAGGGTCTGACATGGATTTGGGGGGAACCCCCACGCCGTTTTTTCGGCGTGGGGAGTCCCTTTAAATCCATGCCAGGTTACGGAGCTAGCGCGGCGGCATTTACTGCCTACGCTAGCTACGTACCTGAAGTTACGTTCTAAATGAACGGACTGCTGCATGTGTGGGCAAGTCCGTTCATTTTCAAAAGTCCCGCGGACTTTTGGCCGGCGGATTATCCACCGGAGAAGTCCGTGCGTGTGTGGGCAAGTCCACACGCTCGGAAAGTCCAGCGGACCCAGCTGGAAAGTCCGGCGGGATTGTCCGCTGGACTAAGTCCGCCGGCAAAAGTCCGCACGTGTGTACGCGGCATTAGAGATACTTACAGACGAATGACAGCATTGTATTGTATACTTTTCTGCAGTTTTTAGATGACCTTTTATTGGTATACTGTAATTATATTAAAAATGAAAGGCAATTTTGACTGCAGAGCGAAGCCCAATAACTCACCTTGATGCTGTTTTTAAAGATGTACCCAGGCAATGAGAAACCCTTCTTCCTGTCAATGGGTTCACTAAAGATGACGAGCTGCTCAAAGAGGAAGACCCTACGTTCTTTACCCCGGGTCAGAAAAGTGCACTCTTGTTCCATCACCATAAATGTGTCTTGTTGGAGAAGCTTCCCCTGAGCTGTAATCTTCCCCTAAACATAAAACAAACACATTTGCTAAAAGCGGCTACATTTTTTTTTTTTTTTTAAGTTTTGGCAGATACAAAAAAAACACACATTAATAAGTAATGTATTCCATATAATATCTTTAAATAAGCTTCTTGGGGTGAGAGGGGCAGGACTGGGAGCCAATCAGGTATACTGATTGTGGAATGCAGCCTCTGGCTTTATTTTTTTTGCCTACCTAGGGGTTTTTGTCTGTCCCTGCCTGGGTACCGGTATTAACAAATCCTGTGTCATAAAAAATAATTTTAAAAATCTTACAAGCAGTGTGAGAACTCCCCATAAAGGCCACAGCAGGTGTGTAAGCCTAGGAACTTAAGAACAGATATTAGAACGGGTTTTTCACTTTCAGGGTTATGAGTTGTTAAACTGACAAGTATAGCTATTTTACTGGAAAATGTCTCATTGGCCTCTGAGTATGTTCCTGGTATGTTCTTTCTAGCAAAGCTTTGCATTGTAAGTAAGTCCATCGTGGGTGAAACGTGTCGGAGGAGTGTGGTTTGTCAGGTGGAGATTTACTAAAACTGGTGCACTCAGAATCTGGTGCAGCTGTGTATGGTAGCCAATCCGCTTTGAACTTCAAGCTTTGACAATAAAACCTTGAAGCTGATTGGTTTCTATGCACAGCTGTGCCAGATTTTGCACTCTCCAACTTTAGTAAATGATCCCCTATGTATGTATCCAGGCATCTTTCTTTTTTAACAGAATAAAGCAATAAGTTTATTTAGTTATTAATTTAGTTATTAATTAGTTATTAATATTTCATTTAGTGCATATAGCAATAAACAAGTGGTTATTCTCTATAAACGTGCATATCTTGGAGTACACAAGAGAATTTGTCCTCTACTGTAATTCTGGACATGCCTTAGCAGCAAGTAGCTGCTGTGGATGGTGGAAGTGGAAGCAGCAGACTGAAGATGAAGAACCAAGATGAACAACAGAGAAGCCTGGGGTACGTGAACTGTGGACTTGATATGAAAGAATACATTTTCAATAAATTAGAAAAAAAAACATGCAGCCCAAATGTGGAGGGTATGTGTCAATTTCATTCAGTGAAAATACCTTACTTAAAGCGGAGTTTCACCCGAAAGTGGAACTTCTGCTTATTTGTGTTCTCTCCCCCCCTCCGGTGCCACATTTGGCACCTTTCAGGGGGGAGGGGGGAACAGGGACCTGTTTTTGCAGGTCATCTTTCCCACTTCTGGGACACAGTGACACGGCAAAGCTTGGCCCCCTTCCTTCTTCCTCCGCGGCTGGGCCAATTGGAAAGTGCAGCGTGCTTGGTGCATGCACAGTAGGGAACTGGCTGTAAAGCTGAAAAGGCTTCACTGCCGGGCTCCCTTACCGGCAACCGCGGCGGCTGCACCCAACAGCCGATCTGAAGATCGGCCGCGGTGTTGACATTGCAGTCTCCGTGGACAGGTAAGTGTCCATATATTAAAAGTCAGCAGCTGCAGTATTTGTAGCTGCTGTGTTGACATTGCAGTCTCCCTGGACAGGTAAGTGTTCATATATTAAAAGTCAGCAGCTGCAGTATTTGTAGCTGCTGACTTTTAATTTTTTGTGGGGTGGGCAGACCTCCGCTTTAATACTAAACTTCAGGAATGATGTTAATTGCATACTTAAGCCGGCCATACGTGGATCGAAATTTGGCTGTTCAGCAGGGACTGGGCGAATTTTGATCCATGTATGGGCAGTGAGGTTGTACAGATGTCGATTTACTGATTGGCTTCCGTACAAATGCCCTGTTGGATTTTCTCTGCTTGATCAGCAGCACCAGCTATAGCCAGCAGCACTGATCAATGTATTCTGGTCGCAGGGAAGTCTCTCTGCTGTCAGAATACAAGAGCCCAGTGGGGAGGATTCCCATATCCACATTGAGTGTGTGGATGGGGGAAGCGAGTAATTGTTTTTTGTTCATCCCGCTGGTTGAGAAAAAAAAAAAAGACTCAACTATGGGCTGCTTTAATTTTGGCCAGCTTGACAAAAATACTGATGCCATTGATTCAGCATAAAAGTAAGAAACTATTATTTTCAGATTTACAAGAGAGAAATTTCAGCCATCAAAAATGTTTTTGTTTTAGTCCTATCTCTGCCCTTCATACCTTATATTTTAAGGGAAAGAAACACATACCTCAAACCCTTGCAGTCGGCCAAGGTTCATCATGTCATTGCATCGTTTGGGGACAAAGCACATCACTTCCACAGCTTTCTGTAAACACCAACACAAAGTATAACTGTACAGGCACATAGATTCAGATTGATTTTGTTCTATACCAAAAACACTTAAAAATTTATATTTCAGCACAGAGAAATGCATGTCCTATTGAATAATGTTTTCACTCCCATTATCACCATAGTCTACAAACATGTTTACAGCTTAGGGTGCCCATATATAGTCTGGGCAAGGAATTAGTGCAACAGATCTGAGTATTATGATGTTAAAGCCTAAAATAATGCACCAAGGCAAAACAAATCCCTTAATAGAGTACAATACTGGGGGTACAGTGTTGGCCAACACTGCAGAGGAAGTAGATTTGGGAGTACTTATTTTAGAGGATTGCAAGCAAACAGTGTGGCCATGCAGTGGGAAAAGCAAATATAATTCTCGGATGCATCACTAGAGGGGTCACCAGCAGGAGGAAGGAGGTTCTGATTCCCCTATATAGATCTTTCGTGAGACCTCATTTAGAATACTGTGTACAGTTCTGGAGACCGCACTTAGAAAAAGATATTCATAATATAGAACGAGCCCAGAGACAAGTTTCAAAAATGGTGAAAGGTCAGGGGGATAAAACTTATTAGAGGGAGACTTCAGGAACTTAAAGTGGTTGTAAACCCTTACAGACCACTTTGACCTACAGATAAGCCTAGATTAAGGCTTACCTGTAGGTCCAAGAAATATCTCCTTAACCTACATGGTTAAGAAGATATTTTACAAAAAAAGGGTGCAGACAACGGCGCAGGCGCACTGGGTGCACCGCAAGTGAAGGCGAACAGCAAAAAGTAAAAAATATTGTGTTTTTTCAAACTTGTCCCTCCTCTTTTGTTTATAGCGCAAGAAATGAAAACCGCAGAAGTGATAAAATACCACCAAAAGAAAGCTCTATTTATGGGGAAAAAATGCCTTTGGGTACATCGTTGCATGACCGTGCAATTGTCATTCAAAGTGCGTCAGTGCTGAAAGCTGAAAAATGGCTTGAGCAGGAAGGGGGTGAAAGTGCCCAGTATTGAGGTGGTTAATAAAACAAGGTGATCTTCTGTGATTTTTTGTTACATTAATCAGCAGCGATTATATTTTTGCCTTTTATTCTGAGAACTATGTGAGTCATATTTGTTACTAATGCTGTGGGATACTGCAACTATTGCTTTATGTGCTGTGAAATCCAATAAATCTCCATGTAGTGGAGGGTTATGACTGCTTATGTGAGATCACATTGCCCATTACACAGGCTGCCTTGATTCTCAGCTAGAGTCAAATGATTTGCCTCCCCAGGCCATCTGTATTGTGCTCTCCCCTCCAATAACTACAAGTCTTTGTATTCGCACAGTTCTATATATCACAAATAATGTAATATAATGGTAAAGTGTTAATTACCTAATCCTGTGGCCCTGAACTTCCACAAGTAACACATGAAAGAAATGATGGGGAACTGGAGAATTTAAAGCTTGCAGTAAATACTAGTGTGCAGCCAGACAGACATGTAGAGAGGTGGGTTGTGTCAGTAAAGCAGTGGACTGTGTCAGTAGTTTTTTTTTTTGTTATTTTATATTTATTTATTTTTTTACATTTTATTTTACTTTTTAAAATTTTTTCTTTTTTTTAGCAGGTCTGTTGGGGGCTTTGGTGAAATATCCGGGGTCTAAACAAACTCCTGAGGTCTAACTTTTGAGACAGAGAAAGGGGACTGATACAGTCCTCAATCTCTGCCTCAGCTGCACATAATGAATAAACAGAAACAGCTCTGTAAAGAGCTTCCTGTTCATTCACAAGCCGAAACATAGCAAACACAGTTTACTGTGCTTCAGTTACGAAAGAACAACGTGTTCTTTCAGAAATAGAAGAGGCCAGTAAATTTCATATTTACCTGCCCCTTCCCTGCTCTCCATCCTGAAGATCCCCTGCAGCAGCCAAAGGGAGAGGAGAGGGGGGAAGCCAGCAGTGCAGTGGGGGGAGACCAGGAAGCACACAGGGGGCCAGGACAGCCACAATAAGAGTAACCTGGACAGGAGAGGTGGGTGGTGGAGTGACATATACAGGAACGGATGAAGATATTTGCCAGCACACCATGGAGCGACACAAATAGCGTCCAAAAGGGTGATTTAGTGCACTATCCCCTTGTTGTGATCATGTAATAAATCACCCTTTTGGGCGCTATTTGTGTCGCTCCATGGTGTGCTGGCAAATATCTTCATCGTGACTTGAACTAGTATCCAGCTGGTTGTTGCTACAGCACCCAAAACTGAGAGCATTTCCAGGAACGTGTGCGATGGGAAAATGAAGTACTACTATATACAGGAACCGATCCCCTCCATTTTCCTCCTGCAGCTGCTGAATGCCGGCGGGAGGGAGAGGAGGAGAAGCTGGCTTTCAGTTAGAGGTGATTGGTTCCTGTATATGTTTCCCCACCACCCACCTCTCCTCTCCAGGTGTAAAACCGACTGTGAAATTAGGCTGTATGGGCTCCCTGGAGCATGGGTGCAATTGTGACCCCTGATGCTACACCACTAAGAACATACAAGCAAAGGGAGTAGGTACAGCAATTGTTCACATTTACTGTATAAACATACCCATACAAGTACATAATCATTGGCTAAGGGTTTGGGGAATGGTCCGGGTGTACACAGGAGAAAGAAAGAAAAGAAAAAAAGGGAGGAGTTGGGCAGAAGTGGAAACAAGGTCTAGTCCCTGTTTCATTCCAGTGGGAATTAGATGCATAAAAATAACCATACAGCGATGTGAATCATGAAGAGGTTAACATAACCTCCAGGAAAGAGGGTGTAGTTTACAAAGCTGTCCAGCTGGCCCATATCTTGCAATTATCTTGAGTGTTTTTGTAGCTGTAAGCTATTGCTTCCATTAGGCCAATCTTGTCTATTTTCTGAAACCAGTAAAACCCAACTTAGTTGATGCCAGAATGGGTGTCCCCATCAGAAGATTTCCACTCTTTTATTGTTCCTGTTACAGCAATAATATTTTGGATTTACCATTACATTTGTCCATGTTATAATGGTCACCAAGATAACTAGAGAGGGTGAATCTCCCCAGCCATAATATTGGCAGCAATAAAAACCCATGTAAATTCTAACCCAACCCACTCTATCCAACACTGTCAAAAAATTTTGGTTTTAGGTCAAATTGAACTAAAATGGGTACACACAGATATCAAATGTATATCTTTGCACATAAAAAACAGAGTGGTCCAGGGATGATTTTTTTTTTAAACTATTTTAAAAACAAAACAAAGTCTGTAATAACATACTGTAATTTCTCTGATATGCCTTAACCTAAATATGCTATATCATAAAGGAATTTTACCAACCTCCAGTTCTGTTGTATCTTGTCCGGCTTTACTGTAATACTTAAGAAAGTCCTGAAAAAGGATAAAATAATTAATTAATGATTTTCTACTGCATTTTAGTCTTCCACCCAAATTTGTTTTTAGATATTCTGTACATAGATATTCTGTAAAAGAGAACACCTTGAAATAAATATGAATATCTGTTCTAACACTGTAAAACCCAGCTCTATTTATAACTTAAAGAGGAACTTCACCCAAAAGTGGAAGTGAAAGTTCCACTTGTTTGCACCCCCCCCCCCCACTGCCACATTTGGCACTTTTTGGGGGGGAGAAGGTACCTGGTTTTGACAGATACCCGCTCCATTTTCCGGTCAGATCTCCACTGCTGCAATCTGTGCAGAAATTTGCCCCCCCCCCCTCCTTCCCCCATCAGCCTTCTGGGACACATCGTATGTCCCAAAAGACTGCAGGACCATTCACAAAACGCAGTGTGCCTTGGGCATGCATAGTAGGAAACCACAGTAGAGCTTCCCTTCCCTAAGATTCCGGCACCTGCACCAAAAGCCGATTGAAGAATCATCTAGGGTGAGGACATCGCAGGATCCCTGGATAGGTACGTTTCCTTATAATAAAAGTCAGCAGCTACAGTATTTGTAACTGCTGACTTTTATTTTTTTAGCTGGAGACTGGAGCTCCTCGTTAAATAAGCAAGCCCTCATTCTTGTTTGCAGTTCTACCTCATGGTTCAGCTTTGCTGCACCTTCTCACAAGACAAGCCTACGGGCCAGAACTGAAAACAATGCATTTCCTGTGTGGCTAATATGTTATCTCCAAAAATGTATTAGAGAGTAGTTGCACTAAAGCTGGCCCGAGATGGGTCTCTCGAGCAGGATTCACAATAGATGGATCAAAATTCAAAATTCAGTAGGGACAGGATACATTTAGATCCATCTATGGCCGGTCCTGTTCAAGAGATGTCGATCTATTGATCAACTGCTCACAAATGGGCTTGCTGGAAAACTTTAGTTCATTCAGCACTGCAGCCAATATCAAGACCAAGATCAGTGTATTCTGACAGTGAGGAGGATTCCCGCATCCACCTCAAATGTGTGGTTGGAGGAATTAGTTTAGGTTTTTTTTGTTCAGTCTGCTGGCTTATCGAAAAAAAATAAAAAATGGATCCATTTATGGCCAGCTTAAGTCCGAGGTTCCTTTAGTGGTTAATCTATAAAAATCTATGTTTAATTTACACCCAACTCCAGGCTCCTAAACACTGTAATCATAACTCAAAATTAGCTAAAGTTAATTGCATTATTCAAACTGTTGGTGAGTGATTAAAGTGTCCCATACCTTTAGCAGCAGCTGGTACTTCATGATCCTCTGCACCGGTTTAATAAGTAGGTCATTGAGTTGCAGGCGATGTGACAGCTGTTGCCTCAACTCCTGCAGGAGCATGGTCAGAAAGAAAGGATGTGATTGGTTACACAAAGAGTTCATTAGCCTTTATGCACTAGTAAATCCAATGCCCATTACATATGCTGGTTTATCTACAGGTAGCGGTATATTTTGTCTAGGTTTCTTTATTTTTTTGGGGGAATTCACCCTAAAATTCAGTTTTTTGTCCAGGAACAATAAACAGAAAGTGTGAATTATTAAAATAAATAAAAAGTTAGGAGTGGGGATGGCACTAGAAATATCTTAAATTGCAAAATGTCTTTAACATTACAGAAAAAGTCAAATTGAATGCAACTATTACTAGCCATGAGCTGAATAAATGTGAACCTTCACATACATCAATTGAATCACTTTAGAAAACTAGACTAATATATAAATGTAATGCCACTAGGTAGTATAGTAGGAGAAAAAACACAACAATTAAATCAAGACAGGTAATACATTTGTAAAGTGTTTTTCCTATTTACAGTAAAGCCCCATTCACATGGGCATCCTACATCATACACCTGCGTGACGGCCATGTTTGTTCCTACAGGAATGCACAAGTGTTCCATGCATGCCCATGCAGGCAGTCCCATTCACTTTAATTGGGATGCAGTGGCTACATGGACACAGCCGCTGCTCCCAATTTGACACCCATCAAGGGGTAAGGCCCAAAATGTAGGCAGTGTGAATTCAGGGCCATGCACCCACACCTGCATGGCTGTCAAATTGGAGCAGCGATTGTGTCTGTGCAGCTGCTTGACAAGAATGAGACTGCCTGCACAGGGAAGCACAGAACACCTATGCATCCCCATGTGGGCAAATGGACCTTGCACGAGTGTACGCTATAGTACCCCTATGTGAAGGAGGCCTTAATACTCCATTATAAACCCTAAAATACAACTGAAGGCAACATTTTTAAATCGAATGGTGAAGTATTACAACATCTGTGAGGTTTCTATTGCTGTCTGTGTCCCTGTTAGGGAGATTCACCCTCCCTATTTGTCCTGGGGAACATTATCACCAAAAGTAAACGTAAAAGAAAGAGTGAAAATCTTCCAATGGGCACAATAGTTCTGGTGACCCTGGTGACTATAAAAAAAAAACGTTTTGCCTTCAGTTCCCTAAACGTTACCAATAGCAATGACAATAAATAATATGGACTTTGTTCCTCACCTCAAAGTAGGTATCGATATACTCGGATACAATGTGCTCAGACTTGGGCTTGTTTTGACAATATACCACGTACATGTGCAACCTGCGTTCCTAAACAAACAACAATTACAATAATTAACAGACCGGTGAATTAAAAAGAATCTTGTAAGTTTTGTTTACCATTTGGGTCTTGATGGGAAGTTCTTCCCTTATCCTCACTTCTACTGTAGGAGCCAGCCAACAGACTATTCATTTTCAACAACTTTCCCATAAGATTATATATACAGAATATCTAATGTATTTTCTGCATGACATACAAATGTCCCTTGTGCAGACATCCAAAAGTTCTAAGAATACTGCTGGGTGCAGCCATATTGGACATAATATCTGCAGCCCCAGCAGACTTCGAAATGGCACTCAAATTACACTCTATATTATTCTCCTTCATTTTTCTGTAGTTATGTAGGGAGGTGAGGGAAAGGTTGAAGATGGTGGGCCAGCACAGACAGTAGACATTAGTTGAATAGGCCAAGACTATGATATGGCAGGAGGAAGAGGGAAATGTGGCCGTGCTAGGGAGTCCTCCTGGAGTGGTCCAGGTCAAAAGCACAGTGTGTGGGCTCCATCTGACTTTTTCCGTCGGAATTTCCAAAGGAAAAAATTTGAGATCCTGCTCTCAAATTTTCCGACAACAAAATCCAAGACTTTTTCCGATCGTGTGTAGAGAATTCTGACGGACAAAGTGCCACGCATGCTCAGATCAAATTAGGAGACCAAACCTATTGGCTTCTAGCCTCTACGTAGTTCCGTCGTACGCAACGAACGTCACCGCATTCAGAATGATCGGATTTTCCGACAACTGTGTCCGACCTTGTGTTTGCAACACCAGTATCGGACACAATCCGTCGGAAAAATCTGACGGGTTTTTTGGTCGGAATTTCCGACCGTGTGTATGGGGCATTAGACTTTTTTCTGTGCTTTTACCTGCAAATGTTTGCAAATGTTTAATTTGCTAACATGGTATCTTTAAGTGCAACTTCTAATCTCCCTCTCCAGGGCAAATTATTCTATATCTCCCTATAGAGAAACCACTAGGATTTAAATGGATTTACCATATGTAAAAAAAGAGAATGCACTCCAGAGATAAATCATAAAGGTCAGCTCAAAGCAAAGCCCTGGCTATGAAGCAGGATCTGGGTCAGAGAGTGAGCTCTTCATCAGGGTCAGGAACAGCAGTAAAGGCTAGATAGGGGATCAAACCCTGCCTGGGGCCCCATAAAACTGAATTCAAACAACATAAGCAATTTTTGTCTTGTTACAGTGCATCGCCTCATTTTCCCAGCATTCATAAATTTTAAATGTTCAGCTCTAGTTGCCACAAATACATTTTTATATAAACAAACAGCATAGAGATACAGGTAGAGGTCACTTACTAAAGTCAAATAGGCTGTTCATTTAGCTAACTGAATTTTCCCTTAGCTTAATGAATAAGGTAAAGTTCTGTTGAATTTCATTATCTAATCGTGTGCAAGAATTTTTTTTTATTTATTATTATTATTCTTATTCTTTTATTTTCCTTGCTTGAGATTGAATTTTCTTTGCAATGTGAATTTTTACCACACTCGTTAAGCTACGTGAATGTTCCCTTGCAAAGTGAACATGTAAATCAACCTCATAGTGTCCGTACAAGGTAGAAAAAACTCACGTGCTTTATGAAGAGCTGTGCTAATCGGCTTGGATCCTCAAGGCACTTTTGTATCTCACCTAGAAAATAGCTGTAGAGATGCAGTGTATTAAATCCTATCTTATTAACTGATGTGCACTTGTACATCAACTTTGTTCAACTCAAACACCCAATCAGAATTACAGGAATGTAATAAACTAGAACTTTTTCCCTGAACCTGACTAGGCATTTGTAATGGCTGGGGAAAACTATTATTTAACAGTGGAATTGATTTACTAAACTACAAAGTGCAAAATCTGGTGCAGCTGTGCATGGTAGCCAATCAGCTTCTAACTTCAGACAGTTCAATAAAGCTTTGACAATAAAACCTGGAAGCTGATTTCAATACAGAGCTGCATCAAAAGTTGCACTCTCCAGTTTTAGTAAATCAACCCCAATGTAACATTGTTTTATTACCTTTTGATCTTGGCAGTAGGTCTAAGGAGGATTTCCACTTCCTCTTATAGGGTGACAATGCTGTTCATTCCGCAGTAGCATTTTCACCCAGTGGGTAGGGTAGTCTTAGTTAACATTTAGTTTTACAAAGACTTTAAGTGAGAGACGAGACAAATTAAAACCCAACTCCAGCTAACACATTTTAGGAAGTTGAACCAGCAAGTGTTTTTTTCTTCTGAAAAAAATAAGCACAAGGGACATTGCTTACCTTCAATGTGATATGCCCCCTGTGCTTCTGTCTTCTATTTCAGTAGTAATCTTCTTCCTGTGATGTACCCCCAACCCCAGTCGCTGTAATCTTCTGGTGCAGCAGGGGTTAACAGAACCGAGGGGCTGTCACAGGCTCTCATCAAGAGTGCTTGACTTTGTCTGCCCTTTTCACCCAGCGATTCTATTCATAGAAGCCATACTACAGCTCAGTGTTGCCAACCGTCAGTATTTTTACTGGCAGCCAGTAAAAAAACAGCAATTTTCTCCTGCCAGTAAATGCCAGTTAAAGTAAAAGGTTACCAGTAAAAAATATGGCTGTGACCCTCAGCTTGGTCCGGAGCCAGCTGAGACCATCCGGGTGCCTTCTACAGAGTGATCGGGTGGCTCTGGCAGAGGCGGTGCAATGGAGCCAAGCAGAGCGGCCAGAGCCTCGTGTGCGGGTCTGTGGTATGGAAGGAAGACAAGCGGGCACCGTCAGTGCTGTTTAGACTGGAGTGGACTGAAGGAACCACTTGGCTTGGAGAGAAACTGTCACTGTGACTCAGGAGGGGACATGTTGTGTCAGTGAGGTCTCACCCTCATCTGTGCTGCTGCACAATGCTGTCAGTGTCACTGGGAGAGTCAATTTTATGTGTGTGTGCTGCCCATTCTAACTTATTGCCCTCCCTGTCCCTGAGCTACTTACTTACTATATAGAAAATAAAATAATAAATATGTTTTTTTTTACCTTATTATCTACCTTAAATCATATTGCTAATTGCATATTGTATATGTTTGTAAGTAGCCTAAATACTCTAATTTGCACTTAAAAATAAAATTTTGTAACTTTTGGAAATGCCAGTAAAAACGAGTATGTGCCAGTAAATTTTGGGTGTTGTGTCAGTAAATTTTTATGTGGTAGGTTGGCAACTCTGCTACAGCTTTATGAATCAAGCAGGATCTAGGAATGACAGGGATGGACCTCTCAATCGTCTGCTGTCCTCCATTCATAGATCCTGTTTTATTCATTAAAGCTGTAGTACAGCTTCTATGAATGGAGGAGCTCAGTGGAAAGGTCAGGCATTATTGAGCTTGCTTGATGAGAGCCTGTGACAGCACTATAGTTCTATTGACCGCTGCTGCACCAGAAAATGATGTCAGCAAGGGTGGGGAGGGCATTAGAGGAGAAATATTACTACTGATCTAAAAGGCAGAATGAGCAAATCACACTGAAGATAAGTAATGTCCCTTGTGCTTATTTTGTATATATATATTTTTTTTTTCAGGTACACTTAGGCTTAAAGCCTCAGAAATAAAAGCAGACGGTTGTAAGCACCCCTGCCTGTGCAAATAGCTTTTTACCGACTGACACTTTTGAAACAGGTTTGTTTGTCAAAACTGAATTGAACAAGCTGAAGTTAGAAGCTGATTGGCTACCATGCACAGCTGCACCATAATTTGGACTCTTCAATAAGGGCTCTTTCACATGGACGTGTCCGTTGATCCCCGCTGAGCAGGCAGATGACAGGTCTGTCTCTGCACTCTGTGCAGGGATGGACCTGTCAGAGCGCCACTCTTCCCTATGGGGGATCGGATGAAGATGGACCATAGAGTCCGTCGTCACCTGATCAGATCCGCAGACGGATGGAAAAGTAGGTTTTTCCTCCATCACACTTTTTTGGATTGGAGCGGGTCGGATGTCAGCGGACATGTCACCACTGACATCCGTCCCTTCATAGAGGTCTATGGAGCATCCGTTCAGGTCCACCTAGAAAACTGACAGGCGGACCTGAACGGATCGTCCGTGTGAAAGAGGCCTAAATCAATCCCACAATTTCATATACAGTATATATACTTTAATTTTGCCTAAAGTTACTGTTTAAGTAATCAGCCCCATGTGATCGTCTTGAATGAGAGTTACATTTCATTCCATTCACCTCCATGCTCCAGTTCTGAGTGTTCAATTCAGTATACGTACTGGCTAGAAAAGTCTTTAACAAAAATACTATGCTGTCTCAATCACATGCAGCAATGCTTTAAAGGCTATATTCACCGTTTCAGAAAAGTCGATTTGAAAAGACTGTGCAGCTTTGTAAAATGTTCTTTATTTTTATTGTCATACCTATAGACTATTTGACCTCCCACCAAAATGCCTTATTTGTAGGACGTAAAAAGCGTTGAACACCTACTTCCAGCATTACAGGGGGACCCAAATGGCCTACAGGTAAAATTAGTGGTGGCTGGTCCACAAGGGGCGTCACCCAACCCCCCCCCCCAGCTCACACTATCTGTGTGGTCGTGTATTGTGCGGGGCGCTGGACCAATAGGTTTCTACTAGGTCCGCCACCCCCTCACAGACACGTGACCACATGCAGAGGCCCCAATTGGCCAATTTTACATTGTCCTCGGAGCGCAGTGCTCTGCGATGCCAGCGAATCAGCATCGGCTTCCGCCGTCCCGGCCATTCAGAACCCGGAACACAAGCCTGATGCAAAGAGTATTCAGAGGGACTGAGAACAGATTAGAGATGACAGCAGCCCGAAGAGCGAGGGAGGAGGGACTGGAGGAGCATCAGACAGTCCAGGGGAGCTCTGCCATAGGGTGAGTACGAACCTGAAGGGGGCCACCCGTGCCCCCCCCCCCAAAACCTGACAGGGGGCCCACACAAGGGGCGTCGCCCAACCCCCCCCCCCCCCCCCCAACTCCTCCAGCACCAGCCGCCACTGGGTATAACAATAAGAAAAATTAACATTTTACAAACATGCACAGCTTTTTAATATCTACTGGACTACTTAGGCTATTTTCTGGAAAAGGTCAACTTTAAAGCATTGCTAATCTTAATAATGCATTCCACTTGAATGTGATTGAGACAGCATAGCTTTTTTTGTAAAGACATTTAAAGCCAGTGTACATACTGAACTGAACACCAGTAAAAGTGTCGTCACTTCAAAGGAAGCAAAGACGTGCTTAATGTGAATACATACAGTCGTGTGCAAAAGGACATGCTGCAATTCCCCTGACGTTGGCATGACTGCAAATGGTTTATAAATAATTAGTAATTTTGTAGGTCTACAAGATGCCACTTACTCTTTGTGCCAGTCAAATATCTGGTGTATGTTCCCAAAGACAATTTTGTCTTTTCCCTTCATGTCCTCAGGAACTCCTTGAGCACTCATGGTTGCCATGTATCCCTATGGAAAGAGTTGACATGTTCAATATAATACACTATACAGTATTAATGTTCAATATGTACCATGTGTCTTTCAGAAAATTATAAAGTATTAATCATCAATAAGCATCATAATATGTACAGTTTGCTAACTGATTGGATTTAACTTGGTGATTCCAGACTGCAGGCTGTGCTACATAAAGCAAATGTTGCAGCAAAGCTAAACCTATCACCTACAAGCCATTAAATGAGGACTCCAAAGCAGAAATTTGATAATATCTGTTGGAAAGAAAGGTGATGCTGTTGAGCTTTATGCCACATGTGGATCACTTCACTTCTGTGTAATGTAAAATATATCCTTTATGTGCATTCTCACTGTACTTTTAGCAGGCTTTGGCTATGATACCTATGACTCTCCTATAGGGAAGCAGTATAGTTACATAGCTAGTCAGGTTAAACAATGTGTGTTGTTTATCCGCGCTCCCCCTGTTCCATTCGTAAAATATCTTGTATTCTGTAAATGGTTCTCTGATTTAACATGCCATATCTAAGCTGGTATGAACCAAGATAAAAAAGGCTGAGTCCCCTTGTTCAAATCCTTTATATGCACTGTAAGTTATGGGTTGGTTACATTGTATACAATTCTAGAATAAATATTAGATTCTCTGCCATTACAAGGAATACAAGCAAAAAGGGTTCATTTATTGTGTAGTAACTGCAAACATTTAAAAACAGTTCTTCTTTAAAACATATTACGTTACATTTATTGTAATCAAGCTCCATTTAATCAACCAATTTTAATTAAGTGTTTTCAATGAACCAGAGCCCTGTGTAATGTTAAATAAATTAAAATGATGGCGTTGTTTAATTAAACACGTATGGTCCTTGGTACAAAATAACCACTTGTTCTTCATTACTTCTTGCAAGCGCTTGCAGACAGGTCCAACAGTTTTATCCCTCATTATTTCATGGTACACTTCTATATTTACTTTGTAATCGATTCTGACATTTAGTACCAGAAAGTGTTGCAGTGAAGGGAGGGGGGAACATTTTTTCAGATGGTTTATAAAGAAGCCATGAGAATGGATTGAAAAGAAAGTATGTGGACAGGTAATAACATTTTCAGTTTTTCTTTCTGATTGTAACTTAGTATAATTATAATTTTTTTTGTTCTGATTTATCCTTCCCACAAATGTCCTTAAACCCACCAAATGTGCATGTTTAGAAGGGGACATCATTTGTCAAGATGGGTAATTTAGAATTTCAGCAATGCAGTTTAGATACCTGTGCTGATGCCCACTAAATGTAAACTGTTCTAGGGAATCGAGGGCAGGTAAAACACAGATAAACACTATCATAGAATTTAAAAAAAATAGATTGTCTTGAGCTATTGAGCTTCCCTATAAAAAAAAAAGACTTCTTACAACAAAGTGATCAAGGAAAGTGAGAAAAAAATTGAAAAGGCGGCACTTCATCTGCTAGCTAGGGATACATAATATTCATTATGCAGATATGCAGTCAGAAAGTCATTAATGGTTATATTTAGTTGCTTCTCTGAAGATTGTGCCTGAACATTTTATTTCTGAGTCGATTATCCCATTAACACTTCTAAACTCAAATCTCTATCTCTATAGCCTAAACCTTCACAACAGTCAATACCACACAAGTGTGTCAAGAAAGTATTTATTTTTCACTGCTCCTTCTTTTAACTCTGTGTACAATTATGTAGGTTTCAGAACAATTTTTAGAATTGTGGGGGTTGGAAAGCTTGCATCTTTAATAATTAAATTTAGGTTATCCAATAAATGGTGTCGCTTAAAGTGGTTGTAAAGTCAGAAGGTTTTTTTTATCTTAATGCATTCTATGCATTAAGATACAAAACCTGTGTGCAGCAGGCGCTCCAGCACCCCCTAATACTTACCTGAGCCCCATCTCTATCCAGCCATGTCCACGAGTGCCTCGGCTGTCCGGGACTCTCCTCCTGATTGGCCGAGACACAGCAGCAGCACTGTTGGCTCCCGCTGCTGTCAATCAAAGTCAGTTAGCCAATCAGGAGAGAGAGGGGCAGGGGCTGAATTGACACAGGGAGCTGTGACGCAGCTCGGGTGCCCCCATAGCAAGCTGCTTGCTATGGGGGCACTCGACAGGAGGAAGGGGCCAGGAGAGCCGAAGAGGGACCCGAGAAGAGGAGGATCTGGGAAGGTGCAGAGCAGGGCCAACCAGCACTGTCCAGACAGAGCGTCGGGGATCCTGCAGCCTCAAAGAACAGTCAGAGTAGAATGAAAACGCCTCCTACAAGCTTTAACCAGACACTAATAGAAGGCACAAGACTGCTCTAACTGCTGATAAGAAAAGGTATTTAGCCTTTTATTATATTTTAATTTTTATTATATTTAATAAAACTATTGCATTTCCATGTTCTGTGTACTGTGGGTGACCAAATATAGTGAATGCAGGGTCCTGGGTTGAGTAACACTTTTCCAAACTTTCTGTGTTTTTCTCATTATAATTCATTTAAATCACATTGAAAAGATTTGTTTTCACTTTGACATTAGGGATAAGCCCGATGTTCGACTCAAACTTACTGAAGGGTCTGGTATGGATATTTAGGGGGAACCCCGCGTAATTTTTTTTTAAATTTGACCCAGGGTTCTCCTTAATATCCATACCAGACCTGAAGGGCCTGGTAATTGAATTTGGGGGGAACCCCACGCTTTTTTTTTTATCAATGATTTTCAATGACTGTTCTCTGTATTACGGGAGCCGAAAATTCATTATAGCCGCGAGTGATTTTAAATAGCTTTTTTCCTGCAAAAATGACACTTTGTGCAGGGACAGTTCTAAGCACGGGAAACATGCGCCCCTTCACAGGCATATTATACACACCCCCCAGGTACGAAATTTAAAGGAATATTACACTTTTATTGTTTCACTTTAAGCATTAATAAAATCACTGCTCCTGAAAAAACTGCAGTTTTTAAAACTTTTTTTTGCATTGATACATGTCCCCTGGGGCAGGACCCAGGTCCCCAAACACTTTTTATGACAATAACTTGCATATTAGCCTTTAAAATTAGCACTTTTGATTTTGAACGTCCGAGTCCCATAGACTTTAATAGGGTTCTAAAGTTCACACGAACTTTAGGTCTGTTCGCAGGTTCTGGTGCGAACCGAACAGGGGGGTGTTCGGCTCATCCCTATCTGGTATGGATTTTAAGGGGAATTCTGCGCCAAAATTAAAAAAAATATGTTTTTTTTAATGAGTTTTATCTATATTGCTGAGACCAAACAATTCATTACAGCCACAAGCAGTTTTAAATGACTTTTTTTCCTTTAGAAATTTAATTTTGCTGTAGTATTGTTCTAAACATGGGAAAACTGCACTACTTTACAGGCATACTATAGACACCCCCCAGGCATGATATTTAAAGGAATATTTCATTTTTATTGTTTCACTTTGAGCATTATTAAATGCACTGCTCCTGAAAAAACTGCAGTTTTTAAAACTTTTTTTGGGGGCCTGGGCAGGACCCAGGTCCCCAAACACTTTTTATGGCAATAACTTGCATATAAGCCTTTAAAATGAGCAATTTTTAATGTACATGTTCGTGTCCCATAGACTTTAACAGTGTTCGTCCAAATTTTTTTGCCTGCTCACAAGTTCTGGTACGAACCGAACCGGGGGGTGTTCGGCTCATCCTTATTTGACATTATAGAGTATATATTTGTGTTAAATTTGAATCTGGCCCTCCACAACTGCAAGGGCCAATTAACTCACATGGGCAGTTTTAACTACTTGAGCAAGGTTTTAATCCCTTGGTTTCAAAAGGTTAAGTGTACTGTGCCTGGGACCTCTTGTGGTCCAGAACGGTTCACTTCATTGTGAGCATAAAACCAGGGATCACTGTGGTCTGGATGACCCACGTGTGCCCAGGAACACTTAGTTTAAATGTGAGTGCAGACCAATGGGAGAGTAGAGAGGGGGGACAATCGAACTCAAGTAGTGTTCAATTCAACAGTACAAACAATTGGCCACTGCCCTCACCTATAACTCGCCTTTGCAGCAAGGAGCACATGGAAGGGCAACACATGCAAAAGAAAACCAAAGAAATTCCCAGCTCATCTTGCTGACCAGTTTGCAACCAACCAGTTCAATTTAATTGAAGGGTTCAATTCAACCGTACTCAGTGTGAGTGCACCATTAGATTAGGGGGTACAGGGATAAGGAGTAATGCTTACCTTATTCCTGGCTCTTGCAGGCTCCTTCGGTCTGTGTGACCAGGTCCCTGCAGCCTCCTCTTTAAGCTTATCATGGCTGCGATTGCATGCTCATTTCTTTCACTTACAAGACAGTTAATTGCTCAGGTTAAGTGGCCAGGACTGGAGCCTGTTAGGGCTAGGAATCAGGGTAAGTAATACTGCCTGTTCCTCTATCTCCTAGACAAATAGCATTAAAAAAGCATTTAACCCTTGGAGTGCGGGGTGGGGGGAGACCCCACAGCAAAGGTATATTTCTTACAATCCTAAAGTTCAATTTTAAAAGATAAAAAAACAAACCAAACAAATAAAAACAATAAATGCATTGTAATTCTATAATCTATGACAACAGAACATGAAACATTTCAAGGGGGTCAATACATTTTCTAGGTGCTGCATGTACAAAACTACTATATTGTCTTTAAAACATGGCTGCAGCCACCGAGAGTGAATGTAAATCTGACAAGCCAATCTGTCAGATGGAAGCAATCTGGAGGCAGTGCAGCTGCCGGATCGCTTCCACGCACCTCTGTGCCTGTTTCCCCCCTGCACGCACCCCCAGCATGTTTGCCAGGCTCTGCATGCCCAGGTGCCACCGGGTAGAAGAAAAAATCCATTTATTGATCTCCTCTTCCTGCTAATGACCTGGAAGCGACATGTAAAACGTCACTTCCAGTTCATGGTGTCACTTTCCCCTGCCAGTATGGCTACAGAAGATGCTAATGGAACACAATCTTCACTTTATTAGCTTTACTGGATGGCAGGTCAGACATCAGGGGTCTTTTAGACTGCTGATGCAATCATTAAATCATTTTTGTCCCCAATGTGATACAAAGTTTAGTTTAGTGATTTTTTTTTTTTTAAAACGTTAAAAATGAAAAGTTACACCAAAGCACTTACCCCTCCAAAAAAATAGTTTTTGAACCCTGCACCCCCACATGCACACATATATGAATGTGAAAACACACATTGGGGGTACCTATGCATGGAAACGTCAATTGCGATACACATGTTATGTTTTGCTGTGCACGCTGGAATGATATTAATAATTCTAGGCCCATTATTCACAGTTAACTCTAAACTGATTACCCTTCGAGGCTTTCAAAGTATCGCCTATGGAGAATACAGGGTAATAAGGTTTATCACCTTTTCACCAGCGCATGCAATTTTAAGCCTTGACATGTTGGGTAACTATTTACTCAGCGCAACCTCTTTTTTTATATGTAATTGAAAAACTGAGTGATATATTGCACTATGTGGCCTAAAATAACTTTAGTGTATTTTCTTTTACTGAAACCTTGTGTTTCATAAACCGTTGTGCTAATAAATTATGATTAAAAATTGTAACTACCACTATGGTATTCTCTAGGGTGTTTGCTTTCAGAAAATGTATAATTTTTGGGCAGTGAAAGGGTTAAAGCACATTTGTCCTTTAAGCCAAATATATCTAAACCATATGTAAAAAAAAAAAAAGAAAAGAACAGTTAAGGCTTTCTTTAAAAAAGCGATGCTCCATCATCTTGTCATATCACTTAGCCTAACGACAGGTAGTCATTACTGCAATATGATGATCCTATCATTTTCAGCACAGGTCATCAGTAACCAACAGGAGATGACAGCGAAATAAGACCAGATACATATTACTGTATAATAATATTGTCCAGTGATTTTTAGACATCCTCTTTTGACGCACTGCTGCGTTCTCATAAAACATATTGATGTAATTAGAGTACATATAGTAAACAGCGCATTGATGATACTGCTGTTTTACACTCACAGAGTATAAAAAAAAAGACTTAATGGGAGGCTGAGAGCCATTACATTATTATTCACTGCTATTTCAGATGATGATCCCTCATTAATGAAATGGCTCTGATACGGCCATGTAGGAGAAGCACCCTCTAATGTCTCATGTTAAGACTGACCTATCTGATGTGAGCTCGGCTTGGGAACAAAGGATCATTAATATCCCTTTACCAGCATGAGGATACACAGAGGACCTGAGCTGTACAAGTTCCTCCTCAGTGTTTCTGCACTCCCTCAGCTTAAGCAGCACAATTTCCTGCTTGTGTTATATCAGCTGGGTTCTGTTTATTTCTCTTTGTGACGGGTAATACGTATCCTTACAATGAACTTTTCAGGCAGTAATGAACTCGCTGTATAAAACAAATACATAACTGACAAATTGGAAGCCTAAACATAACCGCTATAATAGAAGTAATCTTTCTTTCCCAATATTGCTCTGACATTAAAACAAATATCAAGATCTTCTAATTTCTTATTTTGTTGACTTTTTAAATATTGCTGATTATAGAATCTGTTTTGGTCAAGCAAAGCTATATGTGTGAATGAAGCCCAACTAAGTAATACAGAGGTGCTATCAACAGAAACTACTCAGATATCTTCTTTCAATTTTTTAAACATTCATTAGAGAAATTAACAACACATTTTAATTTAGTTTATTCTTTACTGTGACTGCATAGAATGGCATGCTATATATACTATGTAACATATGTTTTAAAACAGCAGTCACTAAATGGTGGACCATGGTCCGGAACCAGACCGGGTGACAGTTCTGTCAGGACCGCGGCTGTGCTAGTGCTACAGCTGGGTTTCCTCTCCAGCCTGGCCACCAATGTCATCCTCACAGCGGGACAGGGATGGGGACGGGGACGGAAGGAGCTGCAGATCGGGACCGAGGATGGGGAGCTATAAAAGTTATTATGTTAACAAGTGGGTGATTACCTGGCTTGTTAATATGTAAAGACTCCGGCTCTATGTCTCAATCTGCTGCACCTCGCTGTGATGTGTTAAGGGGTGCTGTGTTGTGTTAAGGGGTGCTGTGTTATGTTAAGGGGTGCTGTGTTGTGTTAAGGGGTGCTGTGTTATGTTAAGGGGTGCTGTGTTGTGTAAAGGGGCACTGTAATGTGTAAAGGGGCACTGTAATGTGTAAAGGGTCAATGTAATGTAAAGGGGGACTGCGATGTGAAGGGAAACTGAGGACTCCGTAGGACTGCAATGTTAGGTGCACTGTGATGTAAAGGGCACTGCAATGTAAAGAGGGCAGTGATGTGAATTGGAACTGAGGACACTGTGGGACTTCTTTAAAGGGGGACTGTGATGTTAAGGGGCACTGCGGTGTAAAGGGCACTGCAATGTAAAGGGGGGCAGTGATGTGAAGGGGAACTGAGGACACTGTGGGACTGGGGTACTGTGATGTAAAGGGGACTACACAATGAAAGGTATGTTGAAGACAATGATGTACGGGGGGACCGTGATGTGTTATAGTGCTAACGAGATTCTGACCTCTGCCGGA
The DNA here is from genome assembly GCA_028564925.1 of Lithobates sylvaticus. NCBI lineage: Eukaryota > Metazoa > Chordata > Amphibia > Anura > Ranidae > Lithobates > Lithobates sylvaticus. Next base: position 498,523,401 of record CM053027.1, on the reverse strand, counting down.
AGAAAATTTTGTTGACCGGACCTCTGTGAATTTTAGTTCAAAACCCCTGTTATAAAACATTACTTTCATTTTTTTTTTATTATAATAAAATTAACCCAAAGCATTTGTTTCCTTTTTAAAATAGAACTTTGGCCAGGCTATGACAGTGCAGGCTGCCTTAGTCTCGGGTCGCTCCTGATGACGACAGATGTTGAAATACGTAGGGCGTAACCACACTTCAAGTGACGTAATGCTGCACACAGCCGTCCGCTTGCAGCTTGGTCTCACAGCTGGAGCCGGAGGGCTCAAGCACTATACATGTTGTTACTCCTTAGTGTTGGGCATGACACAATATAATGTAAGCGTATTGGCTTTTATTCAATAAACTTTTTTAAGCATTTTTACACTATGTGGAGCTTCCCTTTGTTCTCTCCTGGAGATGGAGTAATGTGAAGAACAGGATATCTTGGAAAATTTAAGGTTTCAACCTTTGAGTGGCAGGAGACGATAAGTGGTAGAAACAATCTGATCAGTCAAGGATTGGACTGTTTATGCGGTCATCTCCCAAAAGAGTATTATTTTTGCTTTGTGGGTGAGTACATGTTACTTTTAAAGGTGAAGGTGTGTATTTAACACTTTGAACTATTCAAGCATGGAGCACTTGTGGTGAAAAGGACGTTTTAATTGATTTTTGATTTTGAGACAAATGAACAATTGTGGACTTTTTATGAATTTTAAGAGTATTGAAATGACTCTCTTGTGTTAAAATGTTATTGTTGTTTATATATTACATTTTGTAGGGCATTGATTTATGTAGTTTGTTTACATATTTATCCAATTGGGTAATTCATTATTTATTTGAATAGCACTTTTTATGATATGCAAATACTTTTACAAATTTATTGAACTTGTTGAGATAGCATATTGGGACAATATTTATTAGTTTTTCAGCGTGGTAATTTTCTTTGAATATTTGATCACACACCTGGTAGGTTTCATGTGACTGCAGCTTAGGGAATAGGTCCAATCTGTGGTGCAGACCAGTTTAAATCTTCAGAGGCTATCAGCATATTATTTACATAATAAAACTGTACAAATGCTTTAAAAGAAACCCCCACTGACCTCTGTAGCTACAGGCACCTAGGAGTAATTCATCCTCCAGGTTCCAAGAAAAAAAAAAGATCACTTTTTTTTCAGCATTTTTTTTTCTGCCTCCTGTCAGCAGTTGGTATCCTGCTAGCCTTCTAATCTGTAATAAAAACATGGAGTGGGTGCACAGGAAGTGTGAAGAGAGCAGATTGCTGAGACTCAAAACTTGAAAGACTTCACT